>OX421842.1:22863548-23256048 GCA_949127995.1 Suillia variegata
TATTTATTTATTTATTTATTTATTTATTTATTTATTTATTTATTTATTTATTTATTTATTTATTTATTTATTTATTTATTTATTTATTTATTTATTTATTTATTTATTTATTTATTTATTTATTTATTTATTTATTTATTTATTTATTTATTTATTTATTTATTTATTTATTTATTTATTTATTTATTTATTTATTTATTTATTTATTTATTTATTTATTTATTTATTTATTTATTTATTTATTTATTTATTTATTTATTTGTTTATTTATTTATTTATTTATTTATTTATTTATTTATTTATTCAATTTCAACGTCGTAACTTAGCTACAACGCTACAACTGTGAGTACCGGGAAGTTCCGCGTAGTAACGTAAAGTTTCGGTAACATTTTTTTTTTAAGTGGCATTGCAACGCATGCCGGACATTTGCAAATCTTTTATAAAAATACTTTGTTTCTTTGAAACATGTGTTGTAAAGGGTTTTTCAATAAGAGCGCTACAAAAGTATTTTTTGGATATCAATGAAATTCTTTATTCCTGTGTGAGGACACAAGTCGATTCACTCGTTTGTGCCCACATCTAGGTTAAGTTTAGGTTAAGAGAATATTTAGTAATAATTTAAAAATTATAATATATAAATAAATGAAGTTGAATTAAGATTCGTTGTCATATATTTATTTTCGGTGGTTGCCCGGTACCCGTAATTTATAACGAGTGTTACAAAAAAATACCGAACAAACCGAAATCAAAAACCAAAACAAACGGGAAAATTGTGCAGTTTTGGAAGTAAGTGTTTCGCCAGCAAGGTTTGCTGGAAAATAAATTTAGTTTTTAAGTATAATCTTTTTGGGATCTTCTTAGGAACAGCAACATCAGGAGAAAAACTAGTGGACACAACAGCAGCATCTAGAGAAGAAGCAGCCACAAAGAATACTAGTGGTCAAACTGGCAACAACAACAACATAATGCCGTATGACAGACAGTTGAGACTGCAGGGTAAGTGAGTGTAATTAGTTAAACAGGTGATCGCTTGTCCACGACAAGCAACCAGACCAAATCAAATAGTGTTCGCAACAGGGGGCGTGCATTCTGAGATTCTGAACTTTTAATTAAAATACACCGAGAATTTAGTTTTGCCACGCCAACTATTTAAACATTGAGGGGCACAATTGCCCGAACCGTTTTAAGTTATTTTCAACTGAAGTTGAACAAAAAAATTGTACTTTTCAAGTCTCACCTATCGTGGTGACAAGAGTAGGGTCCGTTAAAATTTAGTTTCAATAAATTTAGTATAGTTATATTCAATAAAAGGATATAAAGATAAATAAAAGTTTAATTATTTTGAATTCTCTCGTTAGGGCTCTAGTTCCTAATTTATAAATTTCTGTAGCGCGAACCTTGGAAACGGCGAGCAGTAGGAGAAGGGTCATCAAAGTAAGCGACTGTTTAATTTTTTGTTTCGAATAAACATTTTTTATTACACATGTATATTATTATTATTTGTAGTGTAAAAAAAAAAATAAAATATTAGGCTCAGAGCACAGTAGGAAGAGGACATTGTTTTAAACTCTAAAAAAATATTTTTTTTAATATTACCGTTGAGGCCATTGAGGTAGTCATGGTCGAAGAAAATTTAACTACATCATGGGTATACTACCTAAAAGCAACCGAGCTTACCGCCTACGGCGAAGAGTTTAAGGTAGAGCTGAGCGGTACGGTGGACGAACGTCGCAAGCAGTTGGCCCAATATGTAAGCAGAGGCGAATTTGACGACGATCAATTTGCCCGTATGCTGGAATTGCAAGCTAAGCGTGACAGAAGGAAGCCGACGTCTCGGACACCCAGTGAAACCCAAATTATCACCGACACTCTTAATGTCCCTGACGAAGTATATGTAACTGCTGCCGAGGGGATTGATGTCAAACGACTAACGATACCAAGAGTCACCAGGTTGACAACAAGTGACACTACCGAAGTGACCCACGGTCTCGCACCAGTATCCCACGGCACTGGGAAGATTATGGAACAAATCCACAAATGGTCTGCAAAATATGATGGTGGCAGAGACCCTCTGTCTTTTATTGAACAAATTGAAGAATTGGCCGAAGCCTATGGCATACAAGTGGATTTCCTTCCACGCGCCATGCCAGAATTGTTACGGGAAAAGGCCTTAGTCTGGTATCGCAACAATAACGCACATTGGACCACTTGGCGCGAATTCAAACGGGATTTTACGCAGTTCTTCTCACCAGCCCGTTACTTCGACATGGTAGACGACCAGATTAGAACGCGATATCAACAGCCGAAAGAACCCATCAAGGACTACGTCTTGGCACTACAAACGCTAATGCGTCACGCCGGTTATTCGGAGGAAGACAAATTGGAGAGGATCTACCGAAATTGCCATGCAGATTATCAGTGGTTTATCAGACGTAAAGATTACGACACCTTGTCTGATTTGATAACTCTGGCAGAAGACCTCGAAAGTATTCGAGAACGGGAAGCAGATCAACGGAAGGCCTTCACAAATTCAACTTCGATGGCCACGCCATCAACACGGGAACCTACGCCACGCAAGAGGACAAGAGTCCACCAGGAGCAACATCGTTCGATAATCCAACGTTCGTCGGAACACGTTAACGTGAGGACTGCCTGTCGCCGGTGTGGACTAGAAGGACATCGCGTACAGCAGTGCAGAAACCCGAGAAGATATTTTTGCTCGAAGTGCGGGCGCATCGAAATAAGAACCATGGATTGTTGTGAAAATCCGGGAAACGACGCAGGAGGCCGTCCGCTACGAGGAGCAACGAGCACTCCAAATCCACCAAGTCCGCCTCGTACCCAATAAACCCCCTTCAATTTAATAAAAGAAAAATCTTCGCCAATTTGCTGATCGGCGAAGAGATGGTTTTGTTAGCGAAAATTTCGCTAAACGGGAGGGTAAAAGTAAATGGTCTTACTATAAGGGAGAACTAATTTTAGCGGATGGTACATTGAAACGCCTTAAACATACCATAACACTTACTGTTAAATTAGGTAGAGAAAAATTTATAAGTCGGTTTATACTTATGCCAAACGCCACAGAAGACGTCATATTAGGACTCGACTTCTTAATCCAGGCCGGCACAAAGTTAAGCCTCGGAGATAAGACAAAGTATATTACAGAATACAACCATAGAAGAACACCCCAAATGTATGGTAGTCACCTGCCAGGAGCATAACCGATGAGCGAAGGTAAGATATAAGAAGTTAACCAGACTGATACCACCAAACCGGCAACAGGAATCGACCACGTCGACCTGGCCCCGCAAAATATCGACCTCAACCTTGACGTCAGCGTAGTTAAGGGGGCAGCCCACGGCGCTCCACCCAATCTAAACCGGGAAAACCCTAAACCCGAAGTCAGCACAGTAATGCGAGTACACGCTAATGAAGATCAACAAAAAAATAACGAATTTTTGGAAGCCGAGTTACCACGTTTCAAGGAGTTATTAGGAACGACTCAGATCACCGAGCATCGAATCACCATGAACGACGACCGGCCTATAAAGCAGCGATACATACCTAGGAATCCTGCTATGCAAGCCGTCATCGATGATAATATCAACGAGCTATTACCGAAAGGTTGCATAGAAGCTTCTCACAGCCGTATAGTGCACCTAATGTACTAGTACGGAAAAAGACATCGATTACCGCCAACTCAACAGCCGATCCATCGCAGACGCATATCCTTTGCCGCGTATAAGCCATATTTTAGACCGTTTAAGAAACGCTAAGTATGTAAGTAGTCTGGATCTTAAGGATGGCTACTGGCAGATTCCAATGGAGGCCAAAAGTAAACAGTATACGGCGTTGACAGTACCTGGACGGGGTTTATACCAATGGCGGGTGATGCCATTCGGCTTACACTCTGCTCCCGTCATTGGCCCTAACATGGAGCCCCATGCCTTTGCCTACTTAGACGACATTGTCGTAACTGGCACCACACTAAAGGAACATCTGAATAATTTGCGCGAAGTTTTCAAACGCCTACGAGAGGCTAATTTACGGATTAGTCCGGAGAAATGCGAATTCTTCAAAACGCATATTAAATATCTGGGCCACGTAGTGAGTGGGCATGAGATACACACGGATCCAGACAAAATTTCAGCCATTCGTGAGTTACAACTACACACAAAACGTACGTGACGTACGGCGCATCATTGGAATTGCATCATGGTACAGAAGATTCGTTCCGGATTTCGCTGCTGTAGTACAACGGCTGAAGAAGGGTAAACATTGGCGATGGGGCGAAGAACAACAGCGAGCATTCGAACAATTGAAAGAGAAGCTGACAGAAGCACCAGTACTAGCGTGACCTGACTTCTCGCAGACATTTACGCTCCAGACGGACGCGAGTGATTTCGGATTGTTGGCCGTACTTACCCAAGAACTCGATGGTGGAGAACGGGTTATAGCCTATGCCAGTCGACATCTCAACTCGGCGGAAAAAAACTATTCGCCACGGATCACCTGTCATTAAAGTAGTTAAACTCCATAGAAAGCCCCATGGGTCGTATCGCACAATATATAACAATATAACTTTACTGTACAGTATCGCAAAGGTAAGCGGAGGAGGCTTGTCAACGAGCAGAGGTGACGGAAGAGGCGGTCACTACGTGTAATTGGATAAAAAAAAATGGATGAGATACGTAAGGATCCGGAGAAATATACTGACTACGTCATCAGCGATGAACAGCTGTACCGGTATCTCCCTTATCATACGGGTGATGAGGATTGCTCTTTGTGGAAGCTATGCGTGGCCACGCCACTGCGGCAGCGGGTTATGGAGGAAAATCATGCCAACCCCAGCGCCGGACACCTCGGTATCAGAAAGACGATAGCACGGATGGTATGTTCAGAGATATCGTCAAATATGTTCGGTGTTGTGATTCGTGTCAGCGCTTTAAAGTTAGTCAACAGGCGCCAGCGGGCGAAATGTTAATAACTATCCCGGAAGAGCCATGGGCAACCGTGTGTGCAGACTTCGTCAGACCACTGCCACGATCGAAACATGGTCACACCATGCTCCTTGTCTTCTTCGATCGATTTTCGAAATGGACCGAACTCGTGCCGCTGCGTAAAGCTACTGCCGAATGCCTCCTTAAAGCATTTAGGGAAAGAATGCTCGCAAGGTACGGTATTTCAAAAGTTTTTGTGACCGACAATGGCACACAATTTAAAAGCCGTATAGTCAAAAAGTACCTGGAGGAGATCGGAGTGAGACACCAGTTCACAGAGCCATACACTCCCCAATAAAATCCCACGGAAAGGGCCAATTGGACGATTAAAACCATAATTGCTCAATTGGCCAATAACAACCAAAAACAATGGGATGAGAAACTGCCGGAAATATCTCTAGCCATCAACACCAGTACTTCCGAGACCACTGGTTACAGCCCCGCATTCTTGACTCAGGGCCGAGAACCGCGATTACCTACAGCGTTCTACGACGCGGTCACTTTGGGGACCGGTACTGCTATTATAGATCCGGCCGAGAGGGCCACACAACTACGCGACGTGTTTAAAATTGTCAGAAACAATTTGGCACGAGCTGCTCAGGACCAGGCGCGGCATTATAATCTGCGAAGACGCCAATGGCAACCAAAAATTGGTCAATCGGTAATGGTTCGTTTGCACCCAAACTTTGGAGCAAAATTAGCTCCAAAGTTTGGAGGTCCCTATATAGTAGTCGACTTTTCGTTACCAGTCATTGTAAAATTGAAACATAGTTCAGAAAAGGGAATCCGCACGGCCCAATTTATTTAAATCAATGTGATAGTTATCAATTTCTTCCTTAGTAATTATACCAGGATGAATAACTCCACTTTGAGCCATATTTACACAATCTTGTATTTGTTCAATTTGATTTGTCAAAATTGTTAATTTAAGTAATTGTTCATGATATAGATTTTGCAATATTAAATTTCTAACAGTCCAGTTAACCTCAGCTAAGTGGTTTAACATTCCATACCTATCTTGGTATAAAGTATCTTCCAAAGAGTGAAGCGTTTTATAGTAAACTGTATGTTATTGATAATCTTATAAATTTCTAGAGGGTTAATAATGTGCAAAACCAGGTCCGTTTCGTTAGCTATAGTTGTTTCTTCCATTCCAATTTCGGTAAATCCATGATCATTGCTTATTTCTTGTACTTGCAGTACTATTTGAATCGGATTGATCGCCAGAAGGGTTATTAGTAATATAGAAATCATTGCCTGCAAATTTTGAAGGTCGTTTAATATTTGCAGAATGTATATCTTTTAATTTTGATAATTTATATTTTGGTTCTTCCTTATGCCTAACAGCTTTATAATTTTTTATGAATCCTACATCTCTATTTTCGTCATATATTTCTCTGGTTTTATTTAATTTATTAATAATTTTCTCTTTTATAGCAATAAGTCGAGTTTTAATTTCTTTAAAATTTTCTTCTTTATTTTGAATTTTTATAGGTGTCGTTTGTATAGTTGAATGGAAACGTTCGTTATAATTACGTACAGCTAATTGAATTATGCGTCGAGGTTCTAACTCTGTACTATCGTTTTTTATAAGCCTAAATTTTTCAGCTATTGAATTATGAAATCTTTCAATATCTGCATTACCTGTATGACTATTTGGTTTAGTAAAATGAATTTCTATATTTTCTTTGGATAGAAATTCTTTTACTTGTAAATTATTAAATTCATTATCAGCAACAATTTTTCTTGGTTTTCCAATTCTAGAAAAATGTTCGTCTAGTGTTACTACAGTAGTAGCAGCATGCCTGTTTTCTAAGAAATAAATATAACCAAATTTAGAAAATTTATCGATCATGGTTAAAAAACTATGTTTCATAATAACGTAAGTATCAATATGTAAAACTTCATTAGTGTTACTTGGAATTTCTGAAATTTTTAATTGTTCTTTAATTGGATTTCTATCATATTTAATTCTTTTACAGTGTTGACATTTATTTATTACCCTAACGATTATTTCGAATAATTTTGGGTAGTAAATTTTGTTTTTAATAGATTGATATGTTTAAATGATTCCTGAATGTAAACTTTCTCGTGTATGGTAAAGTGATATTTGGGTAATGGCTTCATTTTCGTTAGCCATTTCCTTTGCTCTAAAGTTAGTTTTAACAAATTTAATTGACTGATGGTTTGTGTATAAATTTATTATTATTGACTCGAACATTTTATACGATTGTTCGCTTAACGTTGAGAAAATTCCGATTTTTCCGTTAGTCAAATTGGTCTTTAGAATGTTTTCAATTTGTCCGAAATCTTGTTCACTAATATAAATTATTAATTTATTATTTAAAAGTTCAGTATCAGTTATTTTTTCATTTGTTAGAATTATTTGTATTTTATACTTATTTACTAAGTCGTTTCTGTAAATAATAACGTCATTGTTTTCTATTGGTTCCTGTGAATTTACAATTTCATTTATTTCATTTTCGCTTGTTTCATATTTAATTCTAGATAAAAAATCTGCAACTTTATTGTCTTTGCCTTTTAAAAAATCAATTTCATAATTATATTCTCCCAGTTTCAAGATCCATCTTTGATGTCTTGGTGACAAGTCTTTACCTTTATATTTAGTTACTAAGTATTTTATTGGTTGATGATCAGTAAGTAATTTAAATTTACGTCCATATAGATAAGGTCGATAGTAAGTGATTGCCCAAATGATAGCCAAGAATTCCTTGTCTGTAGCGGAATAATTTTTTTCATGTACGTTTAAAGTTCTAGAGGCATAACAAATAGGGTGATTATCTTGAGTTAACACTGCACCTAATGCATAATCTGATGCGTCCGTTA
The DNA here is from genome assembly GCA_949127995.1 of Suillia variegata. NCBI lineage: Eukaryota > Metazoa > Arthropoda > Insecta > Diptera > Heleomyzidae > Suillia > Suillia variegata. The sequence continues at coordinate 22,871,396 of OX421842.1, forward strand.
TGAGCGTAAAGGTTTTTTCAAAGTTTGGAAATTTTAAAATTGGATGTCGTGTTATTAATTCTTTTAATTTTTCAAAGGCATTTATATAATTTGGATCTAAAATATTTATTTTAGCATCTTTTTTCAAATATTTTATTATTGGCTGTGCAACTAATGAATAGTTTTGTATGAATTTACGGTAATATCCTGTTAATCCTAAAAAACTCATTATTTCCTTAGCTGTTTTTGGTAATGGTACAGTTTGAATAGTTTTAATTTTATCTGGGTTAGGTTTAATACCGTCTTTAGTTAAGATGTGTCCTAAAAATTCGGTTGCTTTTTTCATAAAATTACATTTATCAACTTGAATTTTTAATTTATTTAATTTTAAAATTTTAAATATTTCTTCTATATTTTGCATGTGTTCTTCAAGTGAGGTACTAAATATAAGTATATCATCCAAATATTCAACACACGTTTTATTAATTTGATTTCGTAAAATTTCATTCATTAATCTTTGAAAAGTAGCTGGGGCATTTTTAAGTCCAAATGGCATTCTAATAAATTCATATAAACCGTGGGGTGTTACAAATGCAGTTTTCTTTCTGTCTTCTTCTCTGATTAAAATTTGATGGTAACCTTTAGCTAAGTCAAGAGTAGTAAAATACATGGCACGTCCTAGTTTGTCTAAAATTGAATCTATGTTAGGAAGTGGAAATTTATCGTCAACAGTTACTTCATTTAATTTTCGGTAATCAATGACAATTCTATATTTTCGTTTACCAGAATTATCCATTTTCTTTGGTATTACTATTAAAGGACTTGTATATTTTGAATGGCTTTTTCTAATTATTCCTTGCCGTTCCATTTCAGCAATTTGTTTTCTAACTTCTGCCTCATGTTGTGGAGGATATCTATATAATTTTGAATTAATTTGTTGGTCAGTTGTTGTGATAATTTCATGTTCTATTTTTGGTGTACTGGTAAGAAGGTCTCCTTCTTTGAAAAATAAATTTGAATATTTTTGTATTAATTGTTTTAATTTAATTTTTTCTTCTACATTTAAATGTTCAGTTTCGATTTCGTGATTATTTGAGGTAATTTCTAAAACTTGAATTTTATCGTAGGGATGTTCAACAAAATTAATTTGATGGTTATTGAATATTATACAACCTTTATGCATGTCAATTGTTGCTTTTAAAAAATTTAAAATATTTGTTCCAATAATAAATTGATAACATCTGTTATTAGGAAATGTAGCTACTCGCCATCTTGTCGTCCAACGAGCATCTAATTTAAATTCAATTGGTGCTTGTGTATGAATTTCCTCAGTTATAAAATCATTTTTATTTATGGTGGAAAATTGAAGGGGTGATATTTTTATTTTATTTAAATTTGTTGAATTTGAATCGACTAAACTAATATTAATAGCTCCGGTATCTATTAATGCTAAATATGATTTTCCTTCGATGGTTATTTTTATAATGGGTAAAGTATAGGGTTCCGAGGCTCTTAAATAAAAAACTCGTTATTAATTGAATAATTTTCATTATTGGGCAATAAACGTTGTTGCATTTCATTATCTTGTATTTCATTTGGATACATTGGATCATTTTGTGAGTTTGCATCAGCGTTCGTATCATAATTATTTTGATAATTTTGCTGTGTATTATCATTGACGTAAGGATTATTTGAATAAAGGTTACTAGTTGTATTTAATTGGCATTGTACATGATCTACTTCCATTGGTACAGGTTCATAATTATTTTGGTATTGTTGTCTGTTTTGTTGTTGGTTATTTCTGTTAAAATTGGGATTTTGATTAAAAGAAGTTTGGTTAAAATTTTGTCTAAAATTATTTTGATTTGGATTAAAAATTTGATTTCTATTTTCATATGGAATTTGATTGTTGTAATTTTTATTCTGATTGTTAAAAGTTTTATTTTGATTATTAACATTTTTATTTTGACTATTGCCTGATTTTTTAGCATTATCTTCAGTATTTTTGTTCGCATTTGGTTTAGTACCATAATAAGCATAATTTGCTTCAAATAAAATATTCATTGCTTCTTCGACAAAACAAAATCGATTTCATCGGTTCAGGAAGCTTTTGTTTAAATATTTTTAAAGCTACCACAATGTTTGAGATAATTAAATCATCGACATTTTGAGCGTTAGCATGAGTTATTTTTGTTTTTACGTTAAGTCGTCTTAGCAAATTTTTAATATCGTCATAAAATTTCTTAGCATTTGTTTTAAAATTAACTCTTCTAAGTTCGTCAAATAACTGTTCCACTGACAATCTATCTCCAAAATTTTGATTTAGTAAATGTTTAATCTCTGTCCAAGTTCCTATATGGTTATTTATGTCGACAACTTCACGAACTTTACCTTTTAGTTTTGATTTTATAACATCGCAAAAAATCTCCTTAGATAACTCGTCATATCGATTTAAAACGGGTGAAATTCTATCTACTAATTCTAGAAAAGCTGGTAATTCCCTAAATTTTCCGTCAAAGATAGGTAACCTATCCAAATATTTGAAAGGGTCAAGGGTCATTACTAACTGTGGTTCTACTGCCATTATTTAGATTTTATAAAAAAAATTAATGAATTTACAATAATGATTTTGTCTTAATACTAATTATTTTCTTACGTAATTAATTTTTTGGTATTTTATTGATTTAAATATTATCGTCTCGCTGCTATCTTCTTTCGTTGCTTGCTGTCTGTCTGATGGTTGTTGCTTGCTGATTTTCTTTTCGTTCGTTGCTTGCTGATTTTTAATTGTTTTGATTATTAACGTCTGGGTTTTCAGATCGTTAATTAACTAAAGTTATTTATTTTTTTTTTTTAAATTGTTGGTGTAAAATGTTGACCGTCTGGGTTTACAGATCGTTAGTTTATAGAGTTCACTTTTGAAACACTATTGTCTTTTGAATTACTTATTATTTTAATCTGGAGGGTCTCGCTTTATGGGCTACAGATTCGCAGACTAATTGTTGATATTATTATATTTTATTTTTTAAAATTATTTTTTCTTTTCGGGTTTTTATTGCTTTTGGTTAAATACAGCTGTTGTCAACTGTTTAACTACAAAAACGTTTTTGAATTCGGGATTTTATTATATTTTGGTTAAATTCATTTATAATTAAATGTTTAACTTCAAAATAAAGTACGAAATAATCCGACCGCCGAAAGCGCCACTTTTATTTTAATCTAATAAAGAAAAAACACATCTTTATTCCGTGGTTATTCAAATTAGAATGACTTTATTCTTTTATAAAATTCTTTAAGCTAGATTAAAACTATGCTCAAGAACAAAGAAAGATTTCTAATGCTTGTTGTTGAGTGAAATCGTTCTTTGTTTACATTATTTTTAAGAGCATTCGATCTTATTACATTTGTCACCATTGGTGGTAATGGTTGATTTTGGATTTTACAAAGCCGCTGCTTGCTTGTGATCGGTCTTTGTTTACATTAAAACCACTTATGATTTAATTTATTAAATCTTTAGGGTAAAAGAGGATGATGATTAGTATGGGTTTAGGGTAAAAGAGTTTATGATTATTATTATGGGTTGTGAGCGTAATACATAACTCGCGCGGTGGTCGTGCGTATAGTGGTCGAAGCGGGCCTGAACGTGGGCGCGGTTTCCGGCGGCAAGCGCCGTATCCGATGGAGCCCATTAAAAATTATAACCATCGTCGAGAGGGTAACCAGCTGACCTTCGCCCACAAATATAACGAGGTGTCCCGGGCATTTGCAAAATGCGCATTGAAGGAAGCGGAAGAGGACAAAGCCGGAGTACCGCTGCCAATGACGCGGACTTGCGCCGCCTGGAGAGGAGTTCAACGGGTCCTCGAGTTAATCGATCTGGCTGAGGATCGTATTTCAGAAATAAAATGGAGAAATCCATATACAGTTGGCCAAGCCAAGCAACCGGAGGTCGTCTACGACGCCGAAGGGAAAGAGGTGGCGACGGTGGACAAAGGCCGGGCGGTCACGTTCGCAGAAGATGTTTGTGGTGGTGAGGTTGACGAGGGAGAGTATCGGGAAACTCGGTCGGCAGAAAATATATACCAGTTTCAACTGTCGCCCAAGGAAAGCGAAAAACCACGGGAGAGTGAGCCTGATGGCCAGCGAGGACGGCACCTGTCCGTTATTCCGCCAAGTCGTGATGGTCGGTCTCGACAGCAGGCAACGGCCAACGTGCCCTGGTGTTTCGCCAAGGCCGAAGATTTTGAGGGCCTCGACGACCAATCGGTCTGTGAAATTAGGACGATATTGCGGGTCAGTGCTGGGCAAAGACGGCGACGTGGTTTTATCGAATACGTGCGGGGGCAACGCATTAGTTTTCGAGTGACCACGTCAGGAGAAGTGTTTTGGCGTCTTTCTCCATACCGGGGAAAGGATAAAATGTGAGGACACAAGTCGATTCACTCTTTTGTGCCCACATCTAGGTTAAGTTTAGGTTAAGAGAATATTTAGTAATTATTTAAAAATAATAATTTATAAATAAATGAAGTTGAATTAAGATTAGTTGTCATATATTTATTTTCGGTGGTTGTCCGGTACCCGTAATTTATAACGAGTGTTACAACAAAATACCGAACAAACCAACTAGCGCGATGCACACGCACATACATACACTAATACGAAATCAAAAACCAAAACAAACGGGAAAATTGTGCAGTTTTGGAAGTAAGTGTTTCGCCAGCAAGGTTTGCTGGAAAATAAATTTAGTTTTTAAGTATAATCTTTTTGGGATCTTCTTAGGAACAGCAACATCAGGAGAAAAACTAGTGGACACAACAGCAGCATCTAGAGAAGAAGCAGCCACAAAGAATACTAGTGGTCAAACTGGCAAAAACAACAACATAATGCCGTATGACAGACAGTTGAAACTGCAGGGTAAGTGAGTGTAATTAGTTAAACAGGTGATCGCTTGTCCACGACAAGCAACCAGACCAAATCAAATATTGTTCGCAACAGGGGGCGTGCATTCTGAGATTCTGAACTTTTAATTAAAACACTCCGAGAATTTAGTTTTGCCACGCCAACTACATATTTTAACATTGAGAGGCACAATTGCCCGAACCGTTTTAAGTTATTTTCAACTGAAGTTGAACAAAAAAATTGTATTTTTCAAGTCTCACCTATCGTGGTGACAAGAGTAGGGTCCGTTAAAATTTAGTTTTAATAAATTTAATATAGTTATATTCATTAAAAGGATATAAAGATAAATAACAGTTTAATTATTTTGAATTCTCTCGTTAGGGCTCTAGTTCCTAATTTATAAATTTCTGTAGCGCGAACCTTGGACACGGCGAGCATCACCCCAGCCGAAGGTTCGTTACACCTGTGAAAGTACATTCGATGTCAATATGTATCGAACTCGATTTCTTTTGCACGTTCACCACGGGCACGCTTGCAGAAGTCTAGACGCTGAACCCAATTTTCGACGGTTTTTAAGCATAAATCGATACAGCTGCAATTTCACGTTCGATATTCGTACGAAGTTCATCAATCGTCGCTGGCTTGTTGGCATAGACCATAGACTTGACGTAGCCCCACAGCAAATAGTCTAACGGCGTCAAATCGCACGACCGAGTCGGCAAATCGACTGGGCCATTTCGTGAGATAACACGTCTACAAATCATGGTTTCCAATAAATGTATTATGACATTCGCAGTGTGGCTTGTGGCGCCGTCCTGTTGGAACCACATGTCCTCCAAGTCCATATCATCCAATTGGAGCCAAACATATTCGGTTATCATTGAACGGTAACGACTCCCATTCACAGAAACGTGCCGGTCTTGATCATCACGGAAGAAGTACGGCCCAATGACGCCGCCGGCCCATAAACCGCACCAAACCGTAACTTTTTCAAGATGCAATGATGACTCATGCTGCCTGACCAATAACGCATATTTTGCTTATTGACGAAGCCATTCAGCCAGAAATGAGCCTCATCGCTGAAGATGAATTTCAATGAAAATCCGAATCATTTTCAAGTTGTTGCTCAGCCCAATTCACAAACATACGACGCTTCTAGTGGTCAAGCGGCTTCAGTTCTTACGTCAATTTGATCTTCTAAAGATGTAGGCCAAGATCTTTTCGCAAAATTCGCCACAACGACGTCACAGAGATGCTTTCTTGAACTGAAGCCTCAGCGGCAGCAATATTCTCGACACTACTTTGTCTCACTGGCACAGGAACATTTTGTACTGCACCTTACTGAAGAGAAATGTCAAGAGAGCGGGCGTCGTTTTCTGTCCCTATCGGTCTACTTTTGTAGCGTCCCTGTTGAAAAATCCTTTATATTTGCTTGCTGATCACTGTTAGCTTTTCTTTAAACTTGCACTTCAAAACTTTTTCTACATTTCTGAGTTTTTGCCTTCAGAAACGATGCACAATCCCTGCGAATGAAAACAATCGTTCTAAATAAATACTTTTTATCAAATATTGCAAAACAATTTAAATTTTGAACTAGGACAATACAAATCGGAAAACTATAACTTAATATTGTAATATAAGTACAAGGTGGCGCAAAAGAAATCACCCTATTGGAAGATGCTCTCATTTTTGCAAATGGCCACCAATGTCAAATCTGTTCTGACATTTGTGGACTAGACAGATACAGAATACAAGTGAATAAGTCATGGAGCGATACACTCCCCAAGAACGCGGAATAATTGTGTCTATTTTTTTGCGTAACAATTCGTCTGTGGTGTTGGCAAAAATCATAATGAGCGATGAGGCTCATTTTCACCTCAGCGGGTACGTGAACAAGCAAAATTATCGCTTCTGGGGAACCGAAAATCCGCGAGTGATGCACGAGAAACCATTACACCCGCTCAAAGTGACTGTGTGGTGCGCTGTTCACGCTGGAGGAGTCATCGGGCCGAACGCCGCGGGTCAAACGACAACAGTGGACGGTGCGCGCTATAGGGCAATGTTGACCGAGTTTTTTCTGCCCGAACTGGACGAATTAGGACTGGTGGACATGTGGTTCCAACAGGACGGAGCAACAGCACCCACTGCACGAGCCACAACCGACATTCTGAAGGCCGCGTTTCCGGGTCGCTTAATTTCGCGTTTTGGCGATTTGCACTGTCCCGCCAGATCGCCCGATTTAACGGTCCCGGACTTCTTTTTATGGGGTTTTTTGAAGTCTCGTGTTTACATCAACAAGCCTGAGACCTTGGAAGCCCTCAAGGAAAATATCCGACACGAATGCGAGAATTTATCGCCCGAAACTCTCGCCGAAGTGATGGAAAATGCCATAAAACGAGCCCGTATGGCAATCAATTGTGACGGCGCCCATTTATCCGATATCATCTTCTCGACTTAACATAATTAATTCTAAAGGTCTAAATAAACATAATCAAAAAACAGAATCGAAGTTTTTTATTTAGAAAAAAAAAATAAGAGCCAAACAACATCGGATGACTTCTTTTGCGCCACCTTGTATATAGAAAAACAAACCTGACTCTAACTGCAAATCACTACTATATTTAGTGCATCGCATGATTTCTCTCTGCAAATTCATGTAATTTCTCTTAAATTAAATTTTTAATTCCATGATGAATTTTTACTGGTAATTCAAATTTAATTTAATTTTCAGTAAAAAATTACTGATTACTTCTATTTTTTAGTACTCAGTTAAAATTAACTTTTAATGTGTTGCGGTTGTTACAAATCAAGTAACTGAATACCAAATACCGAGTACTTAGTAGACGATATGCACTGCTAATAAGCAGCACTATTTTAACGGGAATCGTAGTAGAAGAAGTATGGTATTACACGACTAAAGTATCCATTTTGTCAAAAGTGCAATAAAGTCAGTCACTTGCTGTTAGTCATAACCTCCGGATAGACGGTTGGCTGATGCGGTGTTAAAGACATCAGATTTTGACAAACCAATATATTTTATCCTTGTCAGATGTAGGTTCAAATGCTAATGTTTTAAATGCCTATAAGAAAAAAGAACAAAAGGACAGAAAAAGCTCTGTGACCATACAAATTATTAAAAATATATGAAATTTGATTCGATTGATTTATATACTAAGAAATATGGTACGAGAATTGAGGCATAAGAAAATAGAAAACTGTAACAGATATAAAATTTTGGCAAGTCAGCCAACTGACTGAATGTGACTTTAAAGAGAATCGGTTAACTAAATTTTGTTCCCTAAATAAGTTAAAATAAAGTCGGAGTGTTTTCCATGGGAAGTGATTCTTAGTTACGACGGTGAAATTATCTGCAGATACCATACGAACTCAGAAACAAAATCTCAAATTTTTAGGAGCAATATTAGCAAAGTTATCGTATATTTTCACTTAATTAAACATATTGTGGGCGTAATAAGTGGGCGTGGCAAATTTTGTATATCCTGTTATTCTTCCCGGTGCATACCGTTACATGTTTTCTATATAGCTCATAAAGTTCCTGAGCAATGGTGGTAGTCGGAAAATTGATCCATCCTTTTTAAGAAAATGGGCGTTAAATTGATGCAACCACGCCCATTTTAGGTGAAATTGTAGACAGTGCCCATACAAATTTAGATACTAAATTTAAAATTTATAGGAGCAATATTAGCCATGTAATCGTATATTTTCCTTTTTTTTCAAAGTGGGCGTTAAATTGATCCAACCCCATTTTTGGGGAAGTTAACGACTGTGTCTATACAAACTCAGATACCAAATTTCAGATTTTTAGGAGCAAGATTAGCGAAATAATCGAAATAATAAATCGGATGAATGGTTTAGACGCCCATTTGGTACAAAGATAGAAAGCAAGAAAGAAAGAAGAATTCATTTTTATATATATAGATTATTCACATCAGAACTTTATTTGAAATTCGTCGGCTAGTGTAATTTGTAGGTTTAAATTAAGTTGAATGTGTTTTGTGGAGTTGCCACGTTATTTAACAATAAGATAATTGGAATAAAATATTAAAAAAAATTAATTGCTAAGTTTATATTATAGTATGGCGGTGGGTATGAAAGAATAACACGCAATTATGTAAAACAATAAAGTGGGTGTTGTTATAAAAATGTAATTTTATAGAACAGGTTGGGTCACATTGGGGAAGACAAATAACCCCCGTTTTCTCCTTTAGGAACTATGCATTTTGCTTGTTGATTAATGTAAAAATAGTCGATTTTTTTGTGATTTTTGGGATTTTTTTCTGATTTTTTTTTTTATCTTGTGAGATTAGTTTGTTTTGAGATTTTCGGTTTTGAGTTTTGTTTGTCTTTTTTTTAATGTAAAAAATAAATTTAGTTTTGTCTCCCTTGATACCGTGTGGCGGGTTAAGTAACCGCACGCCTGATCAAATGAGCTAGCTGACAACCACACTGTATACGACGAAACAGTATTGGTGACAAATGTAAATTATATACTAAACTAGTCGATATTTCTAACGCCACGGTTGTTTTCACACGGAAAGACAAGCAGACATCGTTAAATCGACTTAGAAATTGATGGTTTATAAACAACAAGATGAAAATCACAATCTAAATTTTAGAGCGATTGGTCTAGATTTGAGATTGTTACGTTCTGACTAAAAAAGGAATGAGTAGTTTCGCTTTAAAATTTAAAGATCTTAAATTTAGTGCAAAAATATTAAAATGAACTGAAATTTTAGATTAAAGAATTCAATTGCTGCAATAAGATTTCTCAATCTTATTTTAAGATTGAAGCTTCCTAAAACAATGAAAAAAGAAGGAACATGAATTAAAAACTTGAACTTGTCTAAAATGGACTGTAATGCTTAAATATTGTAGTTAGTTTTCTTAATGCGGAAATTTTTTATAATAACTAGGAAAATTAACTCAAATTAACAACTTAGAACTTTGAAATTTTGAATTAAAAAAATTTTCTGTATGGAAGAAAGGGAAGGTAAAATTTATATTTGAATATTAATTTTATGGGATTGAAAAAATAATTTATATTAGGTCTTAATTAACAACGGATCATGTTTCTAAATTATTCTATTCAAATCAGCATTTGAAAGCTGCATTTTAAATTTAAATTTTTCACAAGATTTACTGTGTGATTTAGGTCAATATGCTGTGATTTCTTTTTCTGAAATCGCTGCATTTTTCGCAATCAATTTGTTTAGTTTTAAGAATTGATGGCAAAGATCCAAGCTGAGTTGCACTTACGACGAAACGCCTCCCAATGGAAAAAAGTATCAACTACGTTCGCATATTATTGCAGCTCATGTCTAAACCATAAAAGATAAAAGATTCAAATTTGGGGATCTTAAAGATAATTTTCCAGAAAATAATATTCGTATTGTGTCAATAGATTTCGTTGGAGTCGTTTATGTCCAGTGCTACCAATCACATTGTGTCATACCTTATGGTGTTGGAAATGTGACATTTTAAGCTTCATTTAAGCAAATTAAATTCGGAGAAGTTAAAAAAGTTACAGCTGCTAAAAATTAATGAAAATAATGAAAAAATTCGCCATATTTTGAAATTTTTTTTTATAAAAAGGGAGAATGCCATGCAAGCCACCAATGAAATTTGTGAAGTTTACGGTTGACGATGCTGTATCAGTTCGTTTAGCACAACAATGGTTCGCTCGCTTCCGTTCTGGAAATTTCGATGTGAAAGATGCACCTCGCTCTGGTCGACCTATCGTTGAAAAAGTCGATGAAATTATGGAATTGACCAGGACCATCACATAAGCAGCCATGACATCGCTAAGGAACTAAACATTCATCAACAAACGGTTTTGAACAATTTAAAAAAGGCTGGCTACAAAAAGAAGCTCGATGTTTGGGTACCACATGAATTGTCTGTGCGATTCTTTGCTGAAACGAAATGAAATCGAACCATTTCTGAAGCGAATGGTAACAGGAGACGAAAAGTGGATCAAATACGACAATAATGTGCGAAAAAGATCATGGTGCAAGCGTGGTGAAGCTCAACAAATGGTCGCAAAGCCAGGATTGACGCCTCGAAAGGTTATGCTTAGTGTTTGGTGGGATTGGAAAGGAATCATCCACTATGAGCTGCTCCAGCCTGGTCGAACGATTGATTCAACAATTTACTGTCAACAACTGATGAGATTTAAGCAAGCAATCGAAAAAAAAAACGGCCAAAACTGATCAACAGAAAGGGCGTCGTCTTCCATCACGACAACGCTAGACCACACACATCTTTGATGACTCGGCAAAAACTGAGAGAGCTTGGCTGAGAAGTTTTGATGCATCCACCATATATAGCCCTGACCTTGAACCATCGGACTACCATTTGTTTCGGTGAATGCAGAACTCCCTTAATGGAGTAAAGTTGGCTTCAAGAGAAGCCTGTGAAAATTACTTTTCGCAGTTTTTCGCCGAGAAACACAAAAGTTTTACACTGATGGACTAATGTCTCTAGCGGAAAAATGGCAAAAGGTGGTCGACCAAAATGGTACATATTTGGTTCAATAAAGTTCATTAAAAATATAAAAAAATGAGTTGAACTTTGGTTAGAAATACGAAAAGACTTTTTTGACAACCCAATATTTAATTAAGTAAAAATATACGATGACATTGCTAATATTGCTCCTTAAAATTTGGGATTTTGTCTCTGAGTTTGTATGCCGATAATTTCACAGCCATAACTTAGAATCGTTACAACGGTGAATATTGAGAAGTTCCGCTAACTAACGGGAGTACCGGGAAGTTCCGTTACTAACGGAAGTACCGGGAAGTGCCGGGAAGTAACGTGAAGTACCTGAAAGTTCTGCTACCATTTTTTTAAGTGTCATTGCAACGCATGCCGGGCATTCGCTAAAATAAAAATGAATTCTTCTTTCATTCTTTCTTTCTTTCTTTCTTTCTTTCTTTGTACCAAATGGGCGTCTAAACCATTCATCCGATTGTGATGAAATTTTAGGGAGTTGCTGTGCTCACGCCAACTTAGGTTTAGGGCAGAGAAAATTTTTCCACGCCCACCTATTACGCCCACAATTTGTAAAACTAAGTTAAAATATTCGATTATTTCGCTAATATTGCTCCTAAAAATTGGGTTTCTGAGTTTGTTTAGACACTGTCGACAACTTCCTCAAAAATGGGCGAGGTTGGATCAATTTAACGCCCACTTTGAAAAAAATAGAGAATATGCGATAACGTGGATAATATTGCTCATAAAAATCTGAATTTGTATTGGCACTGTCGATAACTTCCCCAAAAACGGGCGTGGTTGGATCAATTTAACGCACACTTTCAAAAAAGGGTGGATCATTTTTACGCCTACCACCATTGCTCAGAAACATCATGTAATATATAGAAAACATGTAACGGTATGCACCGGGAAGAATAACAGGATAGACAAAATTTGCAACGCCCATAATTTGTTTAATTAAGTGAAAATATACGATGACATTGCTAATATTGTTCCTCAAAATTTGAGATTTTGTTTCTAAGTTTGTATGCCGATAATTTCACAACCGTTACTCAGAATAGCTACAACGGTGAGTACCGAGAAGTTCCGCTAACTAACGGGAGTATCGGGAAGTTCCGTTACTAACGGGAGTACCGGGAAGTTTTGAAAACATTTTCTAATTGGCATTGCAACGCATGCCTTGCATTCGCTAGTCTATCATATAAATACAGATGTAAATTTCTGTGGAATGATTATTTGTGTCGGCACATTAACCGTACACAAATCGCAGAAATGAAAATTCTTTTTGGTGTTTGATTGACTACTGAATCAATTTATTGTTTGTATCGTTATTTATACAATTTTTATCCTTAGTTTTATTATTTAGAAATTAACCTTGACAATGCACTTTCGGTGCATTTTGGTTCTCACCAAAATTGCTGGTCGCTTCAAACGGAAGTGTCGTGTTTCCGTCTGGAGCGACAAGCAAATTCTGCATACACTGCACTTTTTTATGGAAATTATTTGACCATGAAAACGGTGCAGCGTCAATGCACTGTCAAGGCTAAATCAAACATACTCCTCCACGTTGACTGAAGGTCAACTTATGGAAAAGATGTTTCAAATGTAGACGCGTCGTCCGACGTCTGGAGTCTAGTTCGCGGCTGACAGAAGCTTTTGTCGCTTCATTGTCGGTAATTTGTGTCTTAGCGCCAAGGCGATGATCAGGACTATAACCAGTAGCAACGCAGAATATCCAATTGCAACACTGTGGTAGCTGCTTGATTCAAGTTGCTTGGGTAGATTCATGATTTCTTGGGCGCTTAGAATTTCTTGCAATGCTGACAGTTCCTTTAGTTGTGTAGTGTATGTATCTTTTGTATTATCGGAAAGCAGGGCTGTAGTTGATCGGGTTTGGCTTGTTTAGATATGCTACCAAAACTAGTATACGAAACTAGTATAGATACAGAAGAGAGTACTTGATTTCCCAGTATCGTTAGAAGCTCATGTTTGATTACGCACTCGGGAGGTAGATGAATGCTATATGTTCCACATACTGTTGTGACTTGAATTGGGTTGGCCAATGCGAAGATCCAGAGGTTTTTTCTTGTTTGAATCCACATGTGACCTTCCATTTTCCTAAAATCACATAGTGGCATTGATTCATTGTTGAACAGTCTTACTTCACATGCGCATGGTTTTGCTCCTTTATTGTATATGGGATGCGTGTTGGGACACAAGTATTTCTGCTCTTCGATTAACGAGCATGATTGCAGATTCTCCATGTTTGTTGGAAAGTATCTATCACGGTGTAATGTGATGGCAAGAATTTGAGTGGATGGTATGATGCCGACCATGGTGCTGTTTATAAAAACTGGTATTGGAGTTAGTCTGTATAAGTCGAATTGATCGGTTCCACTTAATGATATCGTTATTTTGAAAATTGCGTGTCTTTTACTGATGCATCCCTTGACTGTCATCAGTTTATAAAAATACAGAAGATTTCCATTCGGGAATCTGCATTGTTGAAGGAAGATGAGCGATAATTTTTGTTGATTTCTGTGTTCAGTTGTTGTGGGACAGCAAAAGTAGGCTGATTTGTCCATGATGAACGTTGATCAGTACGTCTAGGATCGATGATTGAATTTGCTGGATATTTAATGATGTGGCTGTAAGATGAAGTGCCAATGATATGAACATTTGAAACATATTGTTGTTCTGGTTTGCTACTTCATTAGTGCGTAGCTGAGTTTTTTTTAGAGATAACTTGTTTTCAAACTTTGCAAAAGCTTCCATAGCATTGGTCTGGTCACGCTTCATGATGTTGATGAATGAATCAATTATTGACGTCTGATTTTTCAAGAGTGATAGTAAATGCTGTTCGTTTGTTTGAATCGCCATTATTGTTTCTGAAATTTTTTCGGCATATTCAGAGTCCAATACTCCAAACAAGGAATTGGCAACATTACCAATCACATTGATTGCTCCTCTCTTTTGTCTAGGTTTAGCCAATAGGTAGTTGTAAAGACGTAGTTTGGCTTCAGAATGTTGGAACTGTGTAACAATATCTTCACAAAGTGATTTTTGTTGAAGTTGTTGACATAAATGCGGCATCACTTTGATGCCATTTGCCAACGCCTGTACGTCGGCCATTAACGGTGATAGATTGTAGTAGCTAACAAGATTCCATTCGCTTGAAATTATGCTGCTCGAACCAATTTTCTCAAAATGCATTCCAGCTTTTGGGTTGAATTTTTCTATTTCAACCGAACCGCAAAACACGACTGGTAATACAAACAGATTGCGATTATGGTAATAAAATTATAAAGTGATGACGTTCGTTTTCTTTTAATGACTGTTGGCTCTTCGTTTAGACCTCGTTTTTCAGCTGGTATTATGTCGATTTGTGTTGAGGGGGTTCGTCTTCAGTGTTTGACAATGGAAGAGGCGCAAGCCTGTGGATTGGTCGCTTTCGTATGCTAGCAGCTGTATGAATCTCTGTAACTATGACTGCGTTATCATGGCCCTTGTAAGTTTTTATAATTCTACCAAGCGGCCATTGCAGAGGTGGTAGGTTGTATTCTTTGCATATCACCATCGTGCCTGGCTTAATGTTGTTCCTCTGCTCCTTCCACTTCTGCCTGAACTGCAACTCCTTCAAATATTCTTGTGACCAACGTTTTCAGAATTCATGTTTGATATGAGATACCGTCTTCCATCTAGTTAGCAATGATGGTTTGCTGGGTGCTGCAGTTGTATCAATCTGAGCGGTGAGAAAGTGCCCGGGAGTTAGAGAGCGTAGGTCAGTCGGATTAGATGATGTTGGAGTCAAAGGTCCAGAGTTTAGTATGGCTTCGATTTCTACTATAACTCTCTCCAACTCCTCGTATGTTAAAGACGCATTTGAAACGCTTCTAACGAAGAGACTCTTGTCTGATGTGACTGCCGCCTCCCATAACCTACAAAAATGTGGGGCTCTTGGAGGAATGAAGCTAAAGTTAATGCACTTGTGGCTGCATATCCTTATGATAGCAACCTACGCCTGTTTAGTGTGGATAGCTTCTTTGAGGAAAGCCAGTTTGTTTTTGGCGCCTACAAAATTTGTTGCATTGTCACAAAACAGATTTTGGCAACGTCCCCTTCGAGCTATAAATCGTTTTAGGCACCCGATGAACGCATCTGTTGTAAGATCGCTTACTATTTCCAAATGAATTGCCTTTGTGGCAAAACAACATAAAACTGCAACATAGGACTTGTGTGGTCGTTTTCCTCGAACCCTGTAGTGAATCCAAAACGTCCGCAAAAGTCTACTCCAGAGATAATGAATGGTCGTGCTGGCTAGACTCTTGTTTCAGGTAGACCTCCCATTATTTGGTGGAACAACTTAGGTCTCGCCTTGGTGCATCTGACGCAATGGTGTACTATTGATCGTGACATAGATTTTCCTTTGATCGGCCAAAATCGTTGCTGAATGTGAGTTAAAAGAGTCTGTGGTCCACAGTGATAATGCTCTTCATGACACCATTTTAAGAGTAGTTTGGATAGCGGATCGTTATATGGAATTAACATTTGATGCTTAGCGTCGTATGTGCTAGTGGCTAATGTGGCTTTGAAGGGCGCCACACGAGATTTTGCGCATAAAAGTCGTACAATAACTGACCCATTTTTGCAAATTGATCGGATGTAAACTGCTGCGCCATATGAGGCATCAGAAAATGAATGTAGCTGAAAAGACCTTTTTATACATTGTTGAAAGACGTGGAAGCTCTTGGTCCCATGATAGTTTCATTTGCCACAGCTCTTGTATGAGTATTTTTGCTTTTACTACCACAGGCCCCAGGATTCACAGCGGGTCGAAAATTCTGGCCACGTCAGATATTATCATTCGCTTAGTAAATTGAGTCGGTTCAGTAAGGTTTACTTTTATGCAGAATTGGTCAGTTTTCGTCAACCATGTCAGTCCTAGCGTCTTGACTGTGTTGTTAATGTCACTGTTAAAGTCAAGATTGACCTCCTGGTCTTCCATTGGAATTGATTGAAGCAATTTCGGATGATTGGAGCACCATTTACGTAAACGAAATCCTACGCCCAGTAAAATTTGTGTAAGTTGTTTCTGCATCTAAATTGCTGTTGTTAAACTGTCAGATCCAGTTAAGCAGTCATCCACATAGAAATCGTTACGAAGTATTTTGGCTCCTAGTTGATGTTGAGAGATAGCGTCTTTGCTTAACTGTTGTGCTGATCTTGTTCCATATGTTACAGTGTTAAGTTGGTAACATTGCAGATCTTCCCTTATATCGTTCCTCCAGACGATTAGCTGATACGGTCGATAATCTTTGTTCACCAAAATTTGCCGGTACATTTTTTGGATATCTGATGTAAATACAAATTTTGGACAACGAAAACGAAGTAAGATAGAAAATAATTCGCTTTGAATTGTAGGTCCTGTGTACATCAGATCATTGAAGGCTAGACCAGTGGAGGTTTTTGCAGATGCATCGAAAACAACCCTCAGTTTTGTTGAGCTGCTTTCTGGCCTTATAACACAATGATGCGGAATGAAATAGCATGGCGATGATACCTTGCTTATATCAATCCTTGTCATGTGGCCCAATGACTCGTACTCGTTCATGAATTCTGCATACTGAGTCTTCAAGTTGATGTCCTTAGAAAGACGTCTTTTCAATGAGTGAAATCGGTTGATTGCAATTTGACGTGATTCGCCTAGTGATGATGTTTGCTCAGCAAATGGAAATTTCATCACAAATCTTCCTTCGTTGTTTCGAGTTGTATTAAGTGCAAAATTTGATTCGCACAGTTTTTCTGCTGTTGACAATGGCTTATGGGCTGCGGGCATTTCTTCTAATTGCCAAAATCGTTCAAGGTTTGGACTTAAGTTGTCGTCTTCTGTCGTACATACTCCACATGTGGCTAAATTTGATTGACTGTCGTGGATCCTTCCTGCTAGTACCCATCCGAAAACTTTATTTTGTAAAGTTGGAAGTCCTTCGTTTAAGGTGATTTTTCCTGTTGCCAATATATTGTGATAAAATTCAGCACCGATGAGCAAATCAATTTTTCCAGGGACATAAAACATTGGGTCCGCCAAAGTGACATTTTTCGGAATGCTCCACCTTGAAGTGTCCAAGTTATGCATTGGCTGTTGTGTTATTATTTGAGGAAGTACAAAAGCCTCCAGTCGATTTGAGTACTTGTTGATTTTTGATTGTAAATTGACATTTACACGACTTCGGGCTTCTTTCTTTCCATTACCGATGCCTTCAATTGTCATTGCAGCTGGTTTTAATGATAATCCCAATTGTTTTTCCAATCTTTCAGTCATTAAATTCACCTGCGACCCTGAGTCCAAAATCGCTCTGCATTCCATAACTTGACCATTGTTTGCTACCAGTTTGACTATAGCTATGTGCAGCGTGCGACGTAAATTAACTCACATTTATAATTTAAATTGTCCTTTAAAAAAAAAACAAAAAATCAAATTAAACATATTAAAGTTATAAATGTCAGTTGTGTCTCCTTTTCATAAATCATTCACAATAGTGTAGAAGTTTTTTTTTATGTAGCATGCTTGAAATTTATTCTATCATGTTGCAAGACACTGCTGCATGAATAAAATCAGCCGTGACTACAAATTGAGGCTTATAGTAACTTCGACTACGTTTTTTTTTAGTACTTTTTTTTATTAATAAACTTAGATGCAGCCCTAGTTTCGCCGTGAAAATTGGTGTAAGTAGTTAATTAGAAAAAGGAGTAGGATGGTAAAATGACGGGTAGGAATGAAAGGAAAGATGTTAGATATAGAAGTATATAAGGATCGGATGATCGCTAAACGTGAAAAATTTTAGAGGGCATCGAGAAGGAGATGCAGAATCAGAACAGAAGCCGCGCCATAAAGAAGTGTCCAAAAAATAATAGAATATGGAAAATTTAGCAGTATATATATAGCACTGCTAAATTAAAATCATAGTGAAATTAAAAAAATATTATATAGAAGCGCATAATTAGGAGGAAGCGCACGATTAAGAAGAAAAACAGGTATGTATAAATTATAATAGAAAAGTTAAACTATATAGAAAAAATAGATTTTTTTTATTATGAAAAACCACGTTTAGGAGGTAACCGGTCAGAAGTTTATTTTTGAAGAGCTGAAGGTAGTGCCATAAGTTTTGAAGCAAGGAATATACTACCGTGAGTTGATTGGTTTATTTAAAGTACAAAAAATTCAGGACTTTATGTTTCTAGTGTGATCGCAAGGCGCCCAAGGGACCCAATCAAAATACACACCATCTAACAAAGAGCGGTCACAGGTTTTTATACCATTGCTAATGTAATATTAATTAAATACTTTTTTTAAACCGAACCTCATTACCACCACAAAAACAAAACATTTTGGAACCCTGAAATTCCATGTGCGATCAGCACCAAAAACGAGAGGGTTGGCGATTTCTAATTAGAAGGCCCCAGGAGGAAGTTGCCAACTATGTTGTGTGTCATGTGATGCGTTCGCAATTTAGAGAAACATCAAAAAAACAAAACGACAATTAAACACTCCTTAAAAACTAATCTAAATTATTCAAACTGAATTAAATCTTAAATTGTTAAAATTTTGCTTAAGTTGCCAAAATGTTTGGGGTAAAAATTATAAATTAAATTTTCATATAGATCACCACATACCCCTATATATTAATATATATATTGCATCGACAATCATTTAAGCTTATAAGAAGCCACGATTTCCCCGAACCATAGTAGCCGGTAAAAAGAGCTCTTTTTAGGGTATTGTGTAGGGTGAAAATACAAACGTTTTTTTTTTGTTCGAGTAGTAATTATTTGTGTAGCGTTCTGCTCGGTGCATCATCGATGCAGTATATATCACCATATATGTTCCCTTAATAGAGTGATAGCATTGTTTTTTTTTTTTGAATATATTTGTTTGCGTAAGTAATTTTTGGCCCATATATTTTGAAAATTTTAAATAAAAGGCAATAATACTGCTACCATAATTTTCAAATAAATATGTTAAAATTTAACGATTTATGAAAAATTTATGTTTCACTGGTTGTAGGAATAATGAGTAATAAAAAAAAAATGGGTGTGTCAATGAAGGCGGCGAAAAGGAGGAAATGACGCTAATATAAAAGGAAGTGGAGACTTCCGGTTTTGGGGTCATCAAAAAATAATTAAAGTTCAAATTGATGACCACGGTTTGGGGTGGGAGAACAAGGGGGAATTTCACCTGACTCCCCTTTATTATGTTGGTTGATAAATATGTTTATTTGGGGTAAATTTGATAATATGTTATTTATTTTTTCTTGATAAATTTTTTTTTGTTCATGTTTTACATTTGTTGTTTAGTTATTTTTGTATATATGTATATATAAATTTGGTATGTGCATGTTACCGAATTTTATTGGGACACCCTCGACCGGATGTGATGGCCTGCGCAGTCACTCTCGGTACGATGAAATTGGGGTCGTAACATGTGCTGAGAAGAACGTATCCTTGTTGATATGATCCTTTGGATGCTGTTAGAGCCATAGACTGTTGTGCAGGTTTACTAGAAGTTTCAGTTCCGGTTGCTTGTGGGCTGCTCTCAAAATGAACAAGTGTATTGTGTTTCTGGTTACACATGGAACAATTTATTGCTACACAAAGTGTCCATGTATAAAAATGTTGTATTCTTTTGTTGACTGGTAGCTGAAAAAACTTCTGGCATGCATAAAGTGGATGTAGCTTTTCATTGCACAGTTTGCATTTCTTAATTGTTTTTCTGTAGTTGTAACCGATGTCAATATTTTTGCTGATGACGGCTATTCTTTTTGACCAACTGCCTCTAGTGACTGGAACCTTGTTTCCAGGAACTTCAGGAAATTATCGAGTGAAGGCAGCTCTCTTGGTTTTTCTAATGACTGCTAATACAGCATATGCGTGCTCCTGTCCAACTTCTTGAGGAACAAATGCAGAAGTATTGTATCCCAAAAACGTGTTTCTACTCCAATGTTTTTCAGTGCTAACAACGTCTCTTTCGTTGTATCGTGAAGACCCTTTAACGCTGCCACCGATGGAGTGTCAGAGGGATGCTTTGGTTGTCCTAATAGCTTTGCCATGAGTGACGCGGTTATCAATCGTTTATTGTTAAATCGGTCCTGCAACATGGTCCAAGCTGTTGTGTAATTTTCTTCAGTAAGCGAGAGATGTTGGATGAATTTCTCAGCTTCCCCGGAAAGATTTGTTTTCAGGTACCACATCTTCTGTATGGTAGGCATTTCCTTCTTATTGATGATTTCATTGAAGAGATCAAAGAATTGCCGCCACTTCAGGTAATCTCCGTCGAATTTGGGGAGCGTTACCATTGGCAAGTGTTGATGGACTGAAGACTGACTCTGTGTTGTTGTCGATCCATCTGCACACTTCTCGTGTATTTTAAGAATTTTATTTGTAATATCCTCTTCGGTTTTTAAATACGATTCCAACTCGTATTCTGCTGAGCTGTAATCTACCAGCAATTGCATGATGTGATCATGCCAGCCTTGAACTGTACTCCAGTGGTGCTCAATGATTTTAGCCTTACTGGAGTAGTACCGAATTGGATGAGATGATGCTTCGTTTATGACATCATCGAGCATCCGTTGTATACTACCAATTATTGTATTTTGTTTTCCAATAATGGTATATACTGGACTATCGATCATTAATTTTGAATTAACCGCTGATGATCCTGATAATGTAGACCCTGATGCAACTCCTGATGGTGTCGACTCTGGAGCAGGTCCTGATTCCGTTGACTCTGGAGCAGGTCCTGAAGCCGACTGTGTTTTGAGCAACTTCAAGGTCCTTGCCATGTCATCTTGTACCTCGCTGTATTTTTAACCGATTGTTGCGTG
Source organism: Suillia variegata (assembly GCA_949127995.1). NCBI lineage: Eukaryota > Metazoa > Arthropoda > Insecta > Diptera > Heleomyzidae > Suillia > Suillia variegata. The sequence continues at coordinate 22,892,671 of OX421842.1, forward strand.
AAGATTTTTTATGAAGCAAGATGGTGTTGCAGTCTATCTCGACGAATTATATTGTCGAGCCGTTCGAAAATCGACCATAATTCGTAAATTTCCTTCCTTCGTTTTTCCACGTACTCCAAGGTTTTACGATCCCCTAGAGTTTTTCTGTAATTTGCAATTGCCTTCTGCAGATTAACTGCATTTTGGTACTGCTGTACCACAAGCTCGTGTAAACTTGCCATGATGTCCTGCACAATGGTTGTCCGAATACAACACTAAACCGCGAACTCTTTGATCAAGTCTAGTCAATTTGGTTGTGCTGGCACATAAACCAACCACAACACCGTCGGGCTGCGCTCACTGACCAAGTCTAGTGAGAAGATGAAATCTCTGCATCTTGCCGGGGCCTCCAAATGAAAATTTCTGTTGAATGATTATTTGTGTCGGCACATTAACCGTACACAAATCGCAGAAATGAAAATTCTTTTTTGGTGTCTAATTGACTACTGAATCAATTTATTGTTTGTATCGTTATTTATACAATTTTTATCCTTAGTTTTATTATTTAGAAATTAACCTTGACAATGCACTTTCGGTGCATTTTGGTTCTCACCAAAATTGCTGGTCGCTTCAAACGGAAGTGTCGTATTTCCGTCTGGAGCGACAAACAAATTCTGCATACGCTGCATGAAAATGGTGCAGCGTCAATGCACTGCCAAGGCTAAATCAAACAACAGTTAAAACTTTATGAACTTCCTACCGGAAATTATCCCTTTCCTAGAAACACAAATTTTAAAAATAACTCATATTTAAGCATTTGTTTTATATGTTTACGATAATCTCTCGATACAGCCGTAGTTTAAGAGCTATCGAGCTAAATTTGGTATGTGAGCTCATATTTTCCAAGCGGAGGCTAAGTTCTTAGACGGGTAAGTTGGGAACAAAACGACTACCCCTCCCATACAAACCACCTCTTTCCATACGATAAACAAAATTATAAAAATAGTTTTAGTCCAGATATCCAGTTCAAATTCGATATTTAGCACTTTAGTAAACTGCTTACAAAAAATGGGCGTGATCGGATATGAACCACGCCTACCTCTCATACTTTCTATAAGGAAAACAATTTATTAAAAATAGTTCCAGTGCATATACAGGGTGGCGCAAAATTAATCACCCTATTGGAAGATGCTCTCATTTTTGCAAATGGCCGCCAATGTCAAATCTGTTTTGACATTTGTGGACTAGACAGATACAGAATACAAGTGAATAAGCCATGGAGCGATACACTCCCCAAGAACGCGGAATAATTGTGTCTTTTTTTTTGCGTAACAATTCGTCTGTGGTGTTGGCAAAAATCATAATGAGCGATGAGGCTCATTTTCACCTCAGCGGGTACGTGAACAAGCAAAATTATCGCTTCTGGGGAACCGAAAATCCGCGAGTGATGCACGAGAAACCATTACACCCACTAAAAGTGACTGCGTGGTGCGCTGTTCACGCTGGAGGAGTCATCGGGCCGAACGCCGCGGGTCAAACGACAACAGTGGACGGTGCGCGCTATAGGGCAATGTTGACCGAGTTTTTTCTGCCCGAACTGCACGAATTAGGACTGGTGGACATGTGGTTCCAACAGGACGGAGCAACAGCACACACTGCACGAGCCACAACCGACATTCTGAAGGCCGCGTTTCCGGGTCGCTTAATTTCGCGTTTTGGCGATTTGCACTGGCCCGCCAGATCGCCCGATTTAACGGTCCCGGACTTCTTTTTATGGGGTTTTTTGAAGTCTCGTGTTTACATTAACAAGCCTGAGACCTTGGAAGCCCTCAAGGAAAATATCCGACACGAATGCGAGAATTTATCGCCCGAAACTCTCGCCGAAGTGATGGAAAATGCCATAAAACGAGCCCGTATGGCAATCAATTGTGACGGCGCCCATTTATCCGATATCATCTTCTCGACTTAACATAATTAATTCTAAAGGTCTATATAAACATAATCAAAAAACAGAATCGAAGTTTTTTATTTAAAAAAAAAAATAAGAGCCAAACAACATCGGATGACTTCTTTTGCGCCACCTTGTATATAGTTCAAATTCGGTATTTAACACTTTGGTAGTAAAATGAAACTACTAACTAACTAAAAGGGGCTTGATCCGATAAGAACAACGTCCACTTATAATAGAGATATGTATCACTTATATACTAAAAGAAACACTTTTTTGGAGTTACTGAAATGGCGGAGGGAATATGAGTTTCGACATAGCTGAAGATAATTCTCTTACCAGTTTTTCTTTGTTTTTGATAATGGTTTTTAAGACAAAATATTCCTGAGAAATCGTGCTAAATGCCTAAGTAGGCAAGACGACTTGTAAAAGTTGACTATTAAAGGAAAAGTCAATAAAACTAAAAAAAATCGATTTCAAGGCTCTTTTTTCCGGTTATATCCTTTGAAAGTTATATATTATTGACCTCATTTATATACTAAATTAAAGATCTGTATTATTTTTACCAATGTTGGAAAATCATTTATCTTAAGGAGTTAAAAAGAAAGGAATTTCAGCATAAATTTAAGATTTTTAGCTTAGCATGACTTTGGTAAACTTGATTTAAAAGACCGCTTTTCTTAAATACATATTTTTTTCCATAAATGTATCTGTATTTATTGTACCATCCCAACAAAAATTTTGACGACAATCATCCAAATGATATGCGATATACTTCTAACGTTAATTTTTAAGATAGATAAGCAATAAATCGTCTATTGCGATAGTCTGGAGATAGTTTCTTAATAGGATTAATTTTTGCTTTTTGAAGTCTGTCGCTCAAATAATAGAAAGAAGAGTTATATTGCCATTTTAGTAAATGCACCGCAGATTTTTTATAGTTGTTCGTGGCGGATCGTCGAGAAAATAAACTTGATATTTTTTCTAAGTTTGATGTTCAACTAGTCTTTATTTTCCAAAGTACTTATATTTATAATAAACTAGTGAATGCCCGGCATGCGTTGCAATGCCACTTAAAAAAATGGCAGCAGAACTTCCCGGTACTTCCGTTAGTAACGGAACTTCCCGGTACTCCCGTTAGTTAGCCGAACTTCTCGGTACTCCTCGTTGTAGCGATTCTGAGTTATGGTTGTGAAATTATCGGCATACAAACTCAGAAACAAAATCCCAAATTTTTAAGAGAAATATTAGCAATGTCATCGTATATTTTCATTCAATTATATAAATTGAGGACGTAATAAGTGGGCGTGGCAAATTTTGTATTTCCTGTTATTCTTTCCGGTGCATCCCGTTACATGTTTTCTATATTGCACATGATGTTTCTGAGCAATGGTGGTAGGCGTAAAAATGATCCACCCTTTTTTTTGAAAGTGGGCGTTAAATTGATCCAACCACGCCCGTTTTTGGGGAAGTTATCGACAGTGCCAATACAAATTCAGATTTTTATGAGCAATATTATCCACGTTATCGCATATTCTCTATTTTTTTTAAAGTGGGCGTTAAATTGATCCAACCTCGCCCATTTTTGGTGAAGTTATCGACAGTGTCTAAACAAACTCAGAAACCCAATTTTTAGGAGCAATATTAGCGAAATAATCGAATATTTTAACTTAGTTTTACAAATTGTGGGCGTAATAGGTGGGCGTGGAAAAATTTTCTCTGCCCTAAACCTAAGTTGGCGTGAGCATAGCAACTTCCCAAATTTTCATCACAATCGAATGAATGGTTTAGACGCCTATTTAGTACAAAGAAAGAAAGAAAGACATAAAGAAAGAAAGACATAAAGAAAGAAAGAAAGAAAGAAAGAAAGAAAGAAAGAAAGAAAGAAAGAAAGAAAGAAAGAAAGAAAGAAAGAAAGAAGAATTCATTTTTATATAATAGATATGACAGGCAGGCTAAAGGGGTAAAATTAATAATCTATTAGAAAACTATCTCTCATATGAAAGTCGAACGATGTCTTGCAACTATCCTCAATGCGATATACAAACAATAATAAAACTATAAGTTCCCTTCCATATGCTATGATAGGCGATACATAGTCGAAAGATATCTTAAAACTATCTTCAGTGCGACAAACAAGCAGTAACTGAACTATTAGGGAACTATCTCCCCAATGATTCTTGTTGTATCTTTTAAAGGGTAGGAAGACTATAATTGTGTTTTTCGTAATTATCTTATTTTTGTCATTTACACGATAGGTTTTCGCTATGATATTTCTATCGTTTTGAAGATATCACTAAAAAGACAAACTTTCTCCCGATGGAGGATACTGTCTGAGATATTTCCGCAATAGTCGTAGGCGATAGCTTCTATCATGCAAGCGATACATGTATCATATACTTTTTTTTTGCTGGGAAAAAACCAAAATAATGTTTTTTTTAGGAAACGATAATTTTATATTTACAAAAACGGTTGTGGCTGTATTTATACCCATCGCCACGTACAAGTGTACATACCGCATGATATATTGAGTTAGTTCTTCCGTTTGTAACGCCAACAAGGGGGCGTAGTAGGTATGACAAAGTATTTATATAAATGATTAGCTTCGGATTCTGAGTCGATTTAACGATGTCCGTCCGTCTGTCCCAGCGATTGCAGCCGTAGTTTAAGAGCTATCGAGCTGAAATTTGTTATGTGAGCTTCTATTCACAAAGCGGAGGCTAAGTTCGAAGATTGGATCGCTTACATCGGATCAAAACTACTACGCCCTACAATACCAACAACCTCTACTACACGAAAAAAAAAATGATTAAAACAGTTCCAGTGCAGATATCCAGTTCAAATTCAATATTAAGCACTTTAGTAGTAACACAAAACTGCTCACAAAAAATGGGCGTGATCGGATAATAAGCACGCCCTTCTCCCACAGAAACTACACCTTTTCATGCAAAAAAAAATGATAAAAATAGCTACAGCGTAAATACAAATTTTATATTCAGTATTAAACACTTTGGTAGGAATACAAACCTACTAACCAAAAAGGAGGGTGATCCAATAAGAACAACGACCACTTATAATAAAGACATTTAGCACTTATTTGCTAAAAAAAAAACATTTGTTGGGTCACTGAAAAGGCGAAGTTTATATGAGCTTCGACACACCCGAAGATAATTCTCTTACTAGTTTTAATTAAATTTAATTTAAATTTTTCCTGAATTTCGTTCTGTACAAACAATGAGATATTTTATTCATTATAAACATCTTTATGTTTACACTTAAAAATTAATTTAATTATTTTTTTTCAGATCAATACGGTTTTCACCTTCAGCATATTATTTGCTTACGTGTGGGTATGACAACAAAATTGTCCTTACAGATCTGCAAGGGGACCTAACTCTTCCATTGCCTTCAGTTCTAGTAGCACAACATATCGATAAAGCAATTTCTGCTAGATGGCATCCAACAGATTTTTCATTTTTATCTACTTCTGCTGATAAAACTTCAACATTATGGGCATTGCCCCCTATATAAATTCATTCACTTTAAGTTAGATGATAACATATTTAAAAAAAATATTTATTTAACTGTGTCTAAAGTAATGATGAAGGACAGATTGTATTTAAACTTGGTTGAAATTTGAATTTTTTTGTTCATCGAGCTATAACTTTTAAACAAATAGTTTATGGGGAATATACAATATATGTAATTAATAATATAAGTATTTTAGTTAATTTGAGTATTTCTTATTTTAAATTAAAAACCATGTAAATTATGCAACACGTGTTTCCCTATCAAGTGAATACCATTCAGTCCCAGTTTTGAAACCGCTCAAAAAAATTTTTAAATACGAAAATGTAAGATATAATTTGTTTAGTTATTTTCTTTATTACTTTAATACATGCAAAATTAACAATAATTTATTTCTTTGTATGTATGTACATATGTATGTCTCCTATGAGTTTCTAAGCGATTCATCCGATTGCGATGAAAATTTAGTAAATCGTTGTGCACACGAACGGGAAGGTTTTGGGTTAAAGGAAACCCACATTCAACTATTACGCCCAGAATTTAAGATATTATCTGAAAATGTTCGATTTTTTGCAGATTTTGCTTCACAAAAAATGGTCGTGTATGTATACATTTTTTGGTAATAACAGTTCTTGCTTGTGCTTTCATTCGATTTGCTTTTATATCGCTCGGTGTCGCAATTTGATTGAAAAACTACTAAAAATTCAACGCTGGTTTACATATAATATTGTAGTTGACAATGAAAATGCCTTCACTTGTCGTTTTTGAAGACGTTCTTCGGAAAACTGATACGATCGTTGACCATCAGTTGATAATTTTAGATTGAGTTACATTTAAAAGTATATTTTAATTAAAATAGGAAGCAATTTTCTGTTTTAAATATTTTAAAGCTGATTTTGAGACGAAAGCTGAATAAAATCGGTAAGTTAAATTGTTTAAGTATTATTTAACATGTAATTACAAGTATAATTAAGTACATCAGGTTATTAAGTTCGATTTTAATGACAAATATTTAGACAGGGGACTAGTGAAATAAAACGATTAATTAAAAAAAAAACAGGAACGACTTAAGAAAGTGGATGAAAGCATTACCGAGACAAACAAAACTTCATTCGTAAATATATTGTTTGTTTTTTACTTTGATTTACTATTATTTAATTTTTCTTTTAAAATAAAATGGTTAATGCAATCTAACAACTAATAAGCAGCAATGTTAAAAAATATTTGGAAAGTGTTTTTACGGATAAACTTTTATACACATTTGATGTTGATGGTACCCACAGCAAAAAAAATACTACAAAAGGATTTAAAAAACTTTTATGACGTTGTTAAAGGTGAACTATAATAATTTAATAATTAAATATAATAAGTCAAAAACCAACGAATTAATAAGAATATTAAATATATAGTAAACATAATTTTTTTTAACTCGAGTTTTTAGCGATTGAGTGAAAAAGAATAAAATGAAAACCGCATGCAGATAAATTTGAGGAGAAGAACACTCATGGAAAGCGGGAATATTTTCACAACACCTGATCAGGAGTAAGTTTTATTTTATATGTTTCCGATTGTTCACTATACAATTGACGGTTTTTTTTTATATATATAACAATTTTTACGAATAAAAACGAAAGTTTTTTTTGTTTGTTTTTTTCGGTAGACCCTCCGCGCTCTAAAAAATATTTTTTTCATCACGTCATTACGTTTTACGAATTTGCTAAATCTAAATGTAATCAATCAAGGGGGCGATACGTTGGGAAAAGGACATATTTCTTTATTAAATAAATGGATCACGCGAAATCAGACCAAAATCTGTTAGAAAGGTGTAAAAAAACACCTTGAGGGCTAATCATGTGTGTTACGAGCACTGCGACTATTAAAGATCTGTTGTACTCGAAGCCCAATTACGTCATTAGAATCTTTTCTAGCTTCCTTGTGAAGGATAAAATAGATCTTGTTCATCATTTGATAATTAAAGCTGATGTTAGAAAACCCAGCTGAAAATATTTAAGACGATGTAAAGACGTTTCGTCCTCTTCTAGGCATAGTCTGCATATATATATATATATATATATATATATATATATATATATATATATATATATATATATATATATATATATATATATATATATATATATATATATATATATATATATATATATATATATATATATATATATATATATATATATATATATATAAAATAAAATGTATATATCCAACAATTAGACAATGCAAGGACGAGCTAAACTTAATAGCGCGCACAATGGACATTAGTCTCATCTGGTTACCAGAACACAGGAACATAGAAAGAAATGAGAAGGCGGCTGCATTGGCAAGAAGAGGTGCCTGCCTCAACGAATACGAGGCGGTGGCTGTTGGGTGCCCTCTCAGCGCCATTAAAAGAAATCTTTATTTGAAATTTCGTCAAGAAGCAGAAACCAGGTGGGTTAAAACTGTTGGCTCCAAAATATCCAAGAAAATCTATGCAAAATATAATAAGTCAAAAACCAACGAATTAATAAGAAAGTCAAAAATATATATCTATATAGGATTACTTCTATTACAACCGGTCATTGACCGATGAGAGATAATGCCGAAAAAATGGGATGGCCTCACAACGAGAGATGTCGAAGCTGCAATCAAGAAGGATCCAAGAAAACGGTTTCCCATTTCTTATGTAAGTGCCCGTGTTTGGGTGCTTTACGACATATGTACAGGGTGGCGCAAAATTAATCACCCTATTGGAAGATGCTCTCATTTTTGCAAATAGCCGCCAATGTCAAATCTGTTTTGACATTAGTGGACTAGACAGATACAGAATACAAGTGAATAAGCCATGGAGCGATACACTCCCCAAGAACGCGGAATAATTGTGTCTTTTTTTTTTGCGTAACAATTCGTCTGTGGTATTGGCAAAAATCATAATGAGCGATGAGGCTCATTTTCACCTCAGCGGGTACGTGAACAAGCAAAATTATCGCTTCTGGGGAACCGAAAATCCGAGAGTGATGCACGAGAAACCATTACACCCGCTAAAAGTGACTGCGTGGTGCGCTGTTCACGCTGGAGGAGTCATCGGGCCGAACGCCGCGGGTCAAACGACAACAGTGGACGGTGCGCGCTATAGGGCAATGTTGACCGAGTTTTTTCTGCCCGAACTGGACGAATTAGGACTGGTGGACATGTGGTTCCAACAGGACGGAGCAACAGCACCCACTGCACGAGCCACAACCGACATTCTGAAGGCCGCGTTTCCGGGTCGCTTAATTTCGCGTTTTGGCGATTTGCACTGTCCCGCCAGATCGCCCGATTTAACGGTCCGGACTTCTTTTTATGGGGTTTTTTGAAGTCTCGTGTTTACATCAACAAGCCTGAGACCTTGGAAGCCCTCAAGGAAAATATCCGACACGAATGCGAGAATTTATCGCCCGAAACTCTCGCCGAAGTGATGGAAAATGCCATAAAACGAGCCCGTATGGCAATCAATTGTGACGGCGCCCATTTATCCGATATCATCTTCTAGACTTAACACAATTAATTCTAAAGGTCTAAATAAACATAATCAAAAAACAGAATCGAAGTTTTTTATTTAGAAAAAAAATAAGAGCCAAACAACATCGGAGGACTTCTTTTGCGCCACCTTGTAGTACATTCGGAAAATTCACTATGGAAAGTTTAAACGAGCTTGCAGAATGCAAAATAGATAACATTAGTAGGTTTATAAACAAATCAAGATGGTTTTGAATAGACCGGTTATTATAAGTGGTGTACCAAAATGGCACTATTGTGTTAATTGAGCCTGAACCTTACCCAAACCAAACCATATCACAAATATAAAATTTGTGGTACAACACAAAAGTTTTGTCTCCCGATAATACGAAATACTAGCCGGTGTACCACAAAGCAGTGTTCTCGCTCCACTACTGTTCATTCTCTACACAGATGATATGCCCAAAAGTTTTAGAACCCTCAACCCATCAACTTTTGCTGATGACACGGCTATCTTGTACTCCCACTCAAATTCAGACATGGTATCTCATTACGTACAGGCACACTTAGACACTCTAAGTCAATGGCTGGTTCGTTGGAAAATTAAAGTCCACGTTTAAAAAAGTTGCCATGTAACGTTCGCTCTAAGGAGAGGTACATGCCCAGCTCTGTGTAGTAAGTCTTTGGTTTATAGTTTTGCGACGAACGTCTGTTCATCCGCTTGGTTTATTATCGAATGCTTGTTTATACAAGTTTTATCTTAACCTAAGGTCGCATAGCTGCGTTATATATATATATATATATATATATATATATATATATATATATATATATATATATATATATATATATATATATATATATATATATATATATATATATATATATATATAAATATATATATATATATATATATCATATACATAAGTCATATGTATTCAAAAATACAGAGAGAGTCTTGTACATATACATAAGTGGTCAAGGCGTGAAAACGCTGACGCAGCTTTGTTTCTCCCACCTTTATCTTTCCGAGTACGGATGATTTCATAGGATGGGAGGAAGTTCTCGATATCACTCTTACCAATCTCAATGCCGAGATCAAAGTAGAAGGCTGGAGAGTATCTAGTCAGCGATCCTTTTCTGATCATGCCTGGATACTTTTCAGTCTTGATCTCAAAGTTGATGCCCCACCTATTTATAGGAATCCAAGAAGGATTAACTGGGAAAAATTCCGCAATTCCGTGAACTCCTCTTTAGGCAGGTATTTACCCATTTCTTCATCCCCTTCTGAACTAGATGATAGAGCAGGAAAATTCGAGAAAGCTTTTAGTTCGGCTTTCATGAACTCATGCCCTATCACTCGCAGTAAGAGTAAATTCCCGTCATGGTGGAACAATGACTTGACAGGCCTTAGGAAGCTTGTCAGAAAGGAGTTCAACGAGGCGTATATACAAAATTCCTGGCACTCCTACAGAGAGTGTCTTAAAACCTACAAAAAGGCGATCAGATCGGCGAAAGCTAGCTTTTGGTCAAATTTTTGTGAATCTATCGAGACTGTCAAAGACTCTGCCAGACTTAGTAAAATCCTGTCCAAAGAACACTCGTGCCCATCCTTTATCAAAAAGATGGACGGGTCTTGGGCTGAATCTCCTAATGAATCATTGACTGCCCTTATGGATACCCACTTTCCAAGCGGTGATGATGAGATGAATCTAACTACTCCAGAAGATGCACAGCGCGGCAATTTCTCTGTTTTAGCTGACTCTCTCATCACTAAGGAACGTATTATATGGGCTGTCAAGAGTTTCTCTCCTTTTAAATCTCCAGGCCCGGATGGTATACTTCCGGTCATGCTATGGAACCTCAGAGACACAGTGGTCCCATGGCTGGAGCAACTTTTCAAACAAAGTATCACTCTCAGCTATATTCCCTCAAGTTGGAGGAACGTTAGAGTGGTCTTTATTCCTAAGGTTGGTAGGCGTGGACATGAGTCCGCGAAGGACTTTAGACCCATCAGCCTGTCCTCTTTCGTACTTAAAATATTAGAAAGAATCATCGACTATCATATTAGACTTTCACTCTCAGATGGAGGGTTTTCGAATTCCCAGCATGCTTACCTCAAAGGTAGATCCACTGATACGGCACTACATGAGGTAATCCGGGTAATCGAAAGGTCTATTAACTCTAAACAGTATACTTTAGGAGCCTTTCTGGACATTGAAGGCGCTTTTAACAATGTTAGCTCTGAAGCCATTAAAAATTCTCTGATAGAGCATCAAGTAGATGCGGGAATTGTATACTGGACTATGTCCATGTTGCAGTCTCGGGTGATACAGGCGAATTTGGGCAATTGTAATATCACTAAATCAGTCAACAGAGGTACCCCCCAGGGAGGGGTTCTCTCACCACTTCTGTGGCTGGTTGTTATGGATGATATGCTAAAATCTTTTGAAAAATCCGGTATTAAAGCAGTTGCGTATGCCGACGACGTTGTGATCTTAGTATCAGGTCTGTTTCCGTCCGTCCTTAGTGAAATCATGGGCAGGGCGCTGAGAACACTAAGCTCATGGGCCGCTAGGTGCGGCTTATCAGTGAACCCAGTGAAAACAGAATTGCTACTATTCACCACGAAAACCAAGATACCTCAATTCAACTTACCAGTTCTAAACGGACAAGCACTTACTCTCTCCACTGAAGCCAAGTATCTCGGTGTTCTTCTTGATACAAAGCTAAATTGGAAAAATAATATTATACTGCGAGTTAAAAAAGCCTGCATTGCTTTTTATACATGCAATAAAATGTTTGGCAAACGTTGGGGTCTCCAGCCAAAGATGGTACTCTGGATGTACAGGGCTGTAGTTCGACCGATTCTAACCTACGGAGCTCACGTTTGGTGGCCAGCGCTTAGTAAAAATTATAATATAGTAAAATTAGGAAGAGTGCAACGATCCGCATGCATTGGCATAACTGGGGCTCTGAGATCCAGTCCCTCAGATGCGCTAAATGTACTTGTGCATCTTCTTCCCATTGATCTTCACATCAAATTTGTAGCCGCATGCACTGCAGCAAGACTCAATGAAGTAGGGTCTTGGCAAGCTAGGACATACGGCCACAGCAGAATCTTAGGTACACTACCTAAGGAGGTAGTACCTGTAACGACTACATTTCACCGAAAATAGTTCTTAACAAGAACTTTTTACACAGATTTCCATCCAGAGAAGAATGGTCATCTAATAGTGTAATCGACAAATTCGGCGTTGCCATTTTTACGGATGGCTCCAAGATAAGTTGTGGAGTTGGCGCAGGTGTTTTCTGTAAACACCTTGGTATCTCTAGATCTCTTAGACTTCCTGATGAGGCCAGTGTGTTTCAAGCTGAATTGATAGCTATCTTAGAAGCTTGTAGCATTATTAGTAGCAAACTAACTCGTAAAAAGAACATATCCATATTCTCTGACAGTCAGGCAGCTATTAAAGCATTGTCCTCTAATGTTATTACATCAAAATTAGTTCTTCAAGGCAGGAATGAACTAGATCTTCTCGGTCACAGACATAGAATAAACCTTATCTGGGTTCCAGGACATAGGAGCATAGTAGGAAATGAAGTGGCCGATGACCTGGCCAGGAAGGGCTCTGCATCGGCGCTGGATCTGGCTGTTCCGGTTCCGGTACCTATAGGCAAGGTTAAATCTGAAATCTGCAATTTCTTTCTCAATAAAGCCAAGTCTATATGGAAAAACACCGCAGGATGCGTTTTATCCAAAAAAACTTGGCCGAACTATAACCTTTCAAGATCCCTTGAACTCATTAACTTGAGGCGTCGAGACATCGCGCGGATCACATACATCTTCACTGGACACTGGCCTATTGGGGAACATGCCCGCAGATTGGGAATTCCCTATAATGTCCACTGTCGTAGCTGCAAAAACACCAGTGAACCAGAGACACTGAGTCACTTCATCTGCGACTGTCCGGCTTTAGCAAGAGTCAGGCTTCGTACACTCCACTCCGCCTTTCCAACCTCATTAGAAGTCTTATCTGACTACCCACTAATGAACATTTTAAAATTCCTCAACAATTCAGGATGGCTCCAGCATTGATCCCTCCCCGCCCCTTCAGGAGATCGTGGTAACAAAACGGCATTAATTATGCTACTTGTACTGGTGGAGTTCCACTAGTTTTCTCGCCACTTATACTACTACTACTGTCAATGGTGTAGTGTTGAAACAATAGGTGAAATAGTTCAACCATATGTTCCAATCGTCTTTGTCAATTGAAATATACGAACGAATAAACTCGTTAAATGTTCGATGACTTCTTTCAACTGTTGCTAATGTCTGGTGATGATGTGCTGTTGATATTACTTATATTCATACTTACACAAGTCATTTATAAGAGAATTTTTGTATTCCGTACCCATGTCCGTTATGAACGTCTTCATAGGACCGTACTAGATATTTAGTGAGATCGCATATTATAGTTATTGCGTACTCATTGCCATTCTCTGTACGAGGTAATGGTCCAATTGTATCTATTAAAACAGTGTCAAATGCAGTATTTGGAGTATTTGTTAATATCATTGGAGCTTTGGTATGTGTAGTAGTTTTTGCCTGTTGACATTTTATACAAGTTTTCACATACTTTTTAATTTTCTTAATCATTTGGGGCCAATAATAGTATTTCTTAATTTTTAACAGGGTACGCGTAATTCCTGTATGGCCTCCTTCTATAGGATCATCATGGTATTTTGACAGTATTGCATTAATTTGACTTTCGTCATTTTTGTCTATTTGTGTCACTTTTGTTAGTAGCGCTACTTTTAATATATTTAATTTTTTTTTTTTGCCCATATTTTTAAATTCATTTAGTGATACAAATTCGAAAATTTTTTCACTTGGTGAAAACTGTAAATTAACAATTTTATGAAATCCGGCTTCTGAGTAAAGCCTTTTAAAGAATTGACCTAAATCGATTTTTAGTTTCACAAATTTCTTTACGTCTTGTCTTTTTGCAATTTTATTTTATCATCTGCGCAGATGTTTTCCTGTCTTTTTGATGATCTTGTTTGTACCATTCTTATGTTTCTATGTTAATTCTGGATAATGCATCTGCAACATGATTATCTTTCCCCTTGAAATATTCTACCGTAAATTGGTATTTTTCTAAGTCTAGTCTCATTCTTGTTAGTTTTGAAGTTGGATTTTTCATTGAAAATAAAAATGTTAGTGGTCTATGATCTGTTTTAACTAAGAAATGCCTGCCGTAAACATATGGTCTGAAATATTTTATTGCCCAGTGAATTGCGGCTAATTCCTGCTCTGTAGTTGATTTATTGCTTTCTCCATGTGTGAAAGATCGTGACGCATCTGTGGTTATGCAAAATTCTTTGCTGAAATCGGGGTATTGAAGTAATGTCGGTTTCATTAGTACCTTTTTTAGATAATTAAATGCGTCATCGCATTCTTTTGTCCATTTAAATTGAACATTCTTTCTGCACAGTCTAGTCAAATGACGTGAATATTTGCGAAATTGTGAATGAATCGTCTGTAATAATTACAGAACGCGACGAATCGTCGTGCACTATCCCAACTGATATTGGATAGTTTTTTATAACATCATATTTTTTATCATCCGGAAGGTTGCCATGGTCTGTGCATTTATGGCCTAGGAATGTAACCTCATGCATGGCGTTTAGAACCACTAAACGCCATTTTTTTTCTTTAGAGTTTGGAAGAGATTTCTTGGGTACCAAGAGAAGTGGGCTATTATATTCAGAAATTGATGGTTCGACTATACCATTTTTTATTAGTTTTTCGACCTGTCTGTTTATTTCTGGCTTTTGTGTCTCTGCGTTTCTATAATTTTTAATATATACTGGAGTCTTGTCTGCTAATCTTAATTTTTGTTTATAAAAGTTATTACTTGAAATTGATTCTGTTTCTAGACCAAATATGTCACTGTATTTGGTACATAAATCAGTAAGCTTGTTTTCTCAGAACTTCATTACTTCTATTATTTTCGTTTGTAAATTTAGTTTTAATTTCATAATTTTCAATTGATTCAAATTTAACTTAAGGGTTTTTAATTTTTATATTATTATTTGTTGTATTTAAAATACGAACTATTGCATGCTACTATGTTGTTAGCTATTAGTACTCCAGGATTAATTTCCTGGTTAGGTATCAAAACAGTTTTTTTATTTGTCTGGAGCGTAATTTTTCTCATTACTTCTGATCTAGCTGATAATAATAATGAATTGTCAATATCATTATGTAATAGTAGTACGTGTATTTGATAATTAAGTGATTTCGGTTTCATGATGAATTCATCATGTTAATAATCTATTACATGGCATGGTATGGGAAATTCATTGTAGACTATTTGGAAATCGTGACTGACTACGAAGTAATCGAAAAGTAGATCAATTGTGGATTGTCCAATTGACTGTATTGTTCCCTGTCCAATTCCTGTTATATTTGTTTTGTAGCTTTCATTAATATTTGTGTTTACATTATTTTTCTTTAAGATTGAGACATTTGCTCCTGTATCTACTAGTAATGTTAATGGAATGTTATTTTTTTCATTATGTATTTTAATGAGACTACTGAAACTAAGATTTATATTCAGTATTTTTACTGTTGGTTGCTCAAGGAGGTTTGCTGATTTTCCGAGTTACTTTCTGTTGTCCTCGTCCTCTGTTTTGGCCGCCTCTGTATGAGTCGCCTCGAGGATTGCCTCTGTTATTGTTATATCTATTGCCATTATTATTGTTATATCTGAAGCCGCCTCTGTTGTTCGGTCGGCATTTATAATTACCTCTGCCGCGGTTTCCGCCACGGTGAGAGTAATTCTGGCAATATAGGAGAGTGTTAGCTTGTCCTGTTGCTTCTGTGCAACTATCAACAAATTTCGATAAGTTTTACCTTATTAATAGCGCAGTTCGTTTTAATTTCTGTTATTTTGGAACATATCTCTTTCCATTCCATACTAATTTTACTATTCTTGATCTTTTTGTTTTTTCTTTATTTATTTTTATTTATTATTCATTAAAAAAAACAATTTATAAAGATATTGCTGCCATTATGAAGAGTATAAAACAAAATTTTTTATTTTTTTTTTTAATTTTATTTTTTATTTTTTGCATCGCTTTAATTATTATTATTCTTTACAACTTTTTAAACTCTGTCTAAATCATTTGCCTTGCTCATATATTTCTTTTTAAGGCATCTATTATGTAGCTTGTATATATTGAAAAACAAACCTTCTGACATTAATATAACGATGATGATTAATAACGTACTTATTAAATGTAAATCTAATTTTTCGACTTCAACTTTATTTATTACATTAGCTGTTGAGTCTACTGATTTACTGTCTACAAGACCCATTTTGGATATTTTTTTATACCATATACATAAGTCATATGTATTCAAAAATAGAGAGAGAGTCTTGTACATATAATAATATAATAATATAAGTGGTCAAGGCGTGAGAACGCTGACGCAGCTTTGTTTGTCCGCTACATTCAAATGCGATCATATTGCATCGCACTTGAAATGTGCTTATGTTATCATAACGACAAAGTGTCATTGCTTATGTTTATGCAGCAACAAAGTGTTGCTGTTCAATATATTTGAAAGACACTAGGTACAGTGTACTCTCGATATATGTGTATACTACAACTCCCTCCTTTTGAAAAATAACGTAATATATGTAGTTATTTTAAAAATTGATATTATTAATTATTAAGACTAATTAATTTTAAAATATATTGGTATTGATAAAAATGTTTTTATACACTAAAAATTTTGTTTTTTTTTTTTATTTTTTTTTTTTTTGGTTTTTATTATTATTATATAATTTTATTTGTGGCTGATCAGGCCTAAAAACTGGATATATTCTATGCACAAATTTAACTTTTGAATATTTTTAACCTGTTCTTATATACTATTTGTTGTTTTTTTTTTCCTACATCTATTTTTATGTTGTTTCTATTTTCTATGCTTATAACTTTATAAGGACCTAAATATTTATTTTCTAACTTATGAGCTGTATCGTTCTTTAATAGTACTAAAGTTCCTATATCCAGTTCTATGTCATTTAATTTTTTATCATATTCTGTCTTTCGTTTTTGTTTTTCTAAATCTATTAAAGTTTTTATTCTTTTATAAGCTGTTTGTAATCTAAACTTAAATTCTTTAGCATAATCATCAATGTTATAAATAGGATCTATATTAGTTTTATTGTTGAATTTTGTGAACTGTCTCGGTAATCTACCATAAACGAGTTCGTATGGACAGTATTCATGTACTGTCAATGGTGTAGTGTTGAAACAATAGGTGAAATAGTTCAACCATATGTTCCAATCGTCTTTGTCAATTGAAATATACGAACGAATAAACTCGTTAAATGTTCGATGACTTCTTTCAACTGTTGCTAATGTCTGGTGATGATGTGCTGTTGATATTACTTATATTCATACTTACACAAGTCATTTATAAGAGAATTTTTGTATTCCGTACCCATGTCCGTTATGAACGTCTTCATAGGACCGTACTAGATATTTAGTGAGATCGCATATTATAGTTATTGCGTACTCATTGCCATTCTCTGTACGAGGTAATGGTCCAATTGTATCTATTAAAACAGTGTCAAATGCAGTATTTGGAGTATTTGTTAATATCATTGGAGCTTTGGTATGTGTAGTAGTTTTTGCCTGTTGACATTTTATACAAGTTTTCACATACTTTTTAATTTTCTTAATCATTTGGGGCCAATAATAGTATTTCTTAATTTTTAACAGGGTACGCGTAATTCCTGTATGGCCTCCTTCTATAGGATCATCATGGTATTTTGACAGTATTGCATTAGTTTGACTTTCGTCATTTTTGTCTATTTGTGTCACTTTTGTTAGTAGCACTACTTTTAATATATTTAATTATTTTTTTTGCCCATATTTTTAAATTCATTTAGTGATACAAATTCGAAAATTATGAAATCCGGCTGACCTAAATCGAATTTTTCATTGGAGTACAAATCGTTAACTGAAAATTGTGAAATAATTGGTTTTCCTTTTAAGAGGAAGCAATTAATTTTGCCGATTTTTAGTTTCACAAATTTCTTTACGTCTTGTCTTTTTGCAATTTTATTTTATCATCTGCGCAGATGTTTTCCTGTCTTTTTGATGATCTTGTTTGTACCATTCTTATGTTTCTATGTTAATTCTGGATAATGCATCTGCAACATGATTATCTTTCCCCTTGAAATATTCTACCGTAAATTGGTATTTTTCTAAGTCTAGTCTCATTCTTGTTAGTTTTGAAGTTGGATTTTTCATTGAAAATAAAAATGTTAGTGGTCTATGATCTGTTTTAACTAAGAAATGCCTGCCGTAAACATATGGTCTGAAATATTTTATTGCCCAGTGAATTGCGGCTAATTCCTGCTCTGTAGTTGATTTATTGCTTTCTCCATGTGTGAAAGATCGTGACGCATCTGTGGTTATGCAAAATTCTTTGCTGAAATCGGGGTATTGAAGTAATGTCGGTTTCATTAGTACCTTTTTTAGATAATTAAATGCGTCATCGCATTCTTTTGTCCATTTAAATTGAACATTCTTTCTGCACAGTCTAGTCAAATGACGTGAATATTTGCGAAATTGTGAATGAATCGTCTGTAATAATTACAGAACGCGACGAATCGTCGTGCACTATCCCAACTGATATTGGATAGTTTTTTATAACATCATATTTTTTATCATCCGGAAGGTTGCCATGGTCTGTGCATTTATGGCCTAGGAATGTAACCTCATGCATGAAAGAATATTTCTCTGGGTTTAATTTTAAGTTGTGTTTTCTACACAGGTCAAAAATATTTGACAAATTTTTAAACATGTGCTGTTCAGAACAGCCAATGACTACCAAGTCATCCATGTAGAGAAAAACAATTTATAAAGATATTGCTGCCATTATGAAGAGTATAAAACAAAATTTTTTATTTTTTTTTTTAATTTTATTTTTTATTTTTTGCATCGCTTTAATTATTATTATTCTTTACAACTTTTTAAACTCTGTCTAAATCATTTGCCTTGCTCATATATTTCTTTTTAAGGCATCTATTATGTAGCTTGTATATATTGAAAAACAAACCTTCTGACATTAATATAACGATGATGATTAATAACGTACTTATTAAATGTAAATCTAATTTTTCGACTTCAGCTTTATTTATTACATTAGCTGTTGAGTCTACTGATTTACTGTCTACAAGACCCATTTTGGATATTTTTTTGTACCATATACATAAGTCATATGTATTCAAAAATAGAGAGAGAGTCTTGTACATATAATAATATAATAATATAAGTGGTCAAGGCGTGAGAATGCTGACGCAGCTTTGTTTGTCCGCTACATTCAAATGCGATCATATTGCATCGCACTTGAAATGTGCTTATGTTATCATAACGACAAAGTGTCATTGCTTATGTTTATGCAGCAACAAAGTGTTGCTGTTCAATATATTTGAAAGACACTAGGTATAGTGTACTCTCGATATATGTGTATACTACAACTCCCTCCTTTTGAAAAATAACGTAATATATGTAGTTAATTTAAAAATTGATATTATTAATTATTAAGACTAATTAATTTGAAAATATATTGGTATTGATAAAAATGTTTTTATACACTAAAAATTTTGTTTTATTTTTTTATTTTTTTTTTTTTTTTGGTTTTTATTATTATTATATAATTATATTTGTGGCTGATCAGGCCTAAAAACTGGATATATTCTATGCACAAATTTAACTTTTGAATATTTTTAACCTGTTCTTATATACTATTTGTTGTTTTTTTTCCTACATCTATTTTTATGTTGTTTCTATTTTCTATGCTTATAACTTTATAAGGACCTAAATATTTATTTTCTAACTTATGAGCTGTATCGTTCTTTAATAGTACTAAAGTTCCTATATCCAGTTCTATGTCATTTAATTTTTTATCATATTCTGTCTTTCGTTTTTGTTTTTCTAAATCTATTAAAGTTTTTATTCTTTTATAAGCTGTTTGTAATCTAAACTTAAATTCTTTAGCATAATCATCAATGTTATAAATAGGATCTATATTAGTTTTATTGTTGAATTTTGTGAACTGTCTCGGTAATCTACCATAAACGAGTTCGTATGGACAGTATTCATGTACTGTCAATGGTGTAGTGTTGAAACAATAGGTGAAATAGTTCAACCATATGTTCCAATCGTCTTTGTCAATTGAAATATACGAACGAATAAACTCGTTAAATGTTCGATGACTTCTTTCAACTGTTGCTAATGTCTGGTGATGATGTGCTGTTGATATTACTTATATTCATACTTACACAAGTCATTTATAAGAGAATTTTTGTATTCCGTACCCATGTCCGTTATGAACGTCTTCATAGGACCGTACTAGATATTTAGTGAGATCGCATATTATAGTTATTGCGTACTCATTGCCATTCTCTGTACGAGGTAATGGTCCAATTGTATCTATTAAAACAGTGTCAAATGCAGTATTTGGAGTATTTGTTAATATCATTGGAGCTTTGGTATGTGTAGTAGTTTTTGCCTGTTGACATTTTATACAAGTTTTCACATACTTTTTAATTTTCTTAATCATTTGGGGCCAATAATAGTATTTCTTAATTTTTAACAGGGTACGCGTAATTCCTGTATGGCCTCCTTCTATAGGATCATCATGGTATTTTGACAGTATTGCATTAGTTTGACTTTCGTCATTTTTGTCTATTTGTGTCACTTTTGTTAGTAGCACTACTTTTAATATATTTAATTATTTTTTTTGCCCATATTTTTAAATTCATTTAGTGATACAAATTCGAAAATTTTTTCACTTGGTGAAAACTGTAAATTAACAATTTTATGAAATCCGGCTTCTGAGTAAAGCCTTTTAAAGAATTGACCTAAATCGATTTTTAGTTTCACAAATTTCTTTACGTCTTGTCTTTTTGCAATTTTATTTTATCATCTGCGCAGATGTTTTCCTGTCTTTTTGATGATCTTGTTTGTACCATTCTTATGTTTCTATGTTAATTCTGGATAATGCATCTGCAACATGATTATCTTTCCCCTTGAAATATTCTACCGTAAATTGGTATTTTTCTAAGTCTAGTCTCATTCTTGTTAGTTTTGAAGTTGGATTTTTCATTGAAAATAAAAATGTTAGTGGTCTATGATCTGTTTTAACTAAGAAATGCCTGCCGTAAACATATGGTCTGAAATATTTTATTGCCCAGTGAATTGCGGCTAATTCCTGCTCTGTAGTTGATTTATTGCTTTCTCCATGTGTGAAAGATCGTGACGCATCTGTGGTTATGCAAAATTCTTTGCTGAAATCGGGGTATTGAAGTAATGTCGGTTTCATTAGTACCTTTTTTAGATAATTAAATGCGTCATCGCATTCTTTTGTCCATTTAAATTGAACATTCTTTCTGCACAGTCTAGTCAAATGACGTGAATATTTGCGAAATTGTAAATGAATCGTCTGTAATAATTACAGAACGCGACGAATCGTCGTGCACTATCCCAACTGATATTGGATAGTTTTTTATAACATCATATTTTTTATCATCCGGAAGGTTGCCATGGTCTGTGCATTTATGGCCTAGGAATGTAACCTCATGCATGAAGAAAGAATATTTCTCTGGGTTTAATTTTAAGTTGTCTTTTCTACACAGGTCAAAAATATTTGACAAATTTTTAAACATGTGCTGTTCAGAACAGCCAATGACTACCAAGTCATCCATGTAGAGAAATGCTAAATGTTCGATGACTTCTTTCAACTGTTGCTAATGTCTGGTGATGATGTGCTGTTGATATTACTTATATTCATACTTACACAAGTCATTTATAAGATAATTTTTGTATTCCGTACCCATGTCCGTTATGAACGTCTTCATATGACCGTACTTTATATTTAGTGAGATCGCATATTATAGTTATTGCGTACTCATTGCCATTCTCTGTACGAGGTAATGGTCCAATTGTATCTATTAAAACAGTGTCAAATGCAGTATTTGGAGTATTTGTTAATATCATTGGAGCTTTGGTATGTGTAGTAGTTTTTGCCTGTTGACATTTTATACAAGTTTTCACATACTTTTTAATTTTCTTAATCATTTGGGGCCAATAATAGTATTTCTTAATTTTTAACAGGGTACGCGTAATTCCTGTATGGCCTCCTTCTATAGGATCATCATGGTATTTTGACAGTATTGCATTAATTTGACTGTCGTCATTTTTGACTATTTGTGTCACTTTTGTTAGTAGCGCTACTTTTAATATATTTAATTATTTTTTTTGCCCATATTTTTAAATTCATTTAGTGATACAAATTCGAAAATTTTTTCACTTGGTGAAAACTGTAAATTAACAATTTTATGAAATCCGGCTTCTGAGTAAAGCCTTTTAAAGAATTGACCTAAATCGATTTTTAGTTTCACAAATTTCTTTACGTCTTGTCTTTTTGCAATTTTATTTTATCATCTGCGCAGATGTTATCCTGTCTTTTTGATGATCTTGTTTGTACCATTCTTATGTTTCTATGTTAATTCTGGATAATGCATCTGCAACATGATTATCTTTCCCCTTGAAATATTCTACCGTAAATTGGTATTTTTCTAAGTCTAGTCTCATTCTTGTTAGTTTTGAAGTTAAATTTTTCATTGAAAATAAAAATGTTAGTGGTCTATGATCTGTTTTAACTAAGAAATGCCTGCCGTAAACATATGGTCTGAAATATTTTATTGCCCAGTGAATTGCGGCTAATTCCTGCTCTGTAGTTGATTTATTGCTTTCTCCATGTGTGAAAGATCGTGACGCATCTGTGGTTATGCAAAATTCTTTGCTGAAATCGGGGTATTGAAGTAATGTCGGTTTCATTAGTACCTTTTTTAGATAATTAAATGCGTCATCGCATTCTTTTGTCCATTTAAATTGAACATTCTTTCTGCACAGTCTAGTCAAATGACGTGAATATTTGCGAAATTGTGAATGAATCGTCTGTAATAATTACAGAACGCGACGAATCGTCGTGCACTATCCCAACTGATATTGGATAGTTTTTTATAACATCATATTTTTTATCATCCGGAAGGTTGCCATGGTCTGTGCATTTATGGCCTAGGAATGTAACCTCATGCATGAAGAAAGAATATTTCTCTGGGTTTAATTTTAAGTTGTGTTTTCTACACAGGTCAAAAATATTTGACAAATTTTTAAACATGTGCTGTTCAGAACAGCCAATGACTACCAAGTCATCCATGTAGAGAAATGCTTGTGATAGTTCAGACCTGTAAATGCGAGTGTCATCATTCGCATAAACGAATTTGGGGCTACTTTTAAGCCATAAGGTAGTCGCGTGAAGCGATAAGAACCGGAACTCGTGGAAAATGATGTTATATTTCTAGATTTTTCATCTAATTCTATTTGGTGAAATCCAGACATAAGATCGAGACATGAAAAATATTTTGCTCGTCCTAATTGGTCTAGGATTTCTTCGATGGGTATTTATCTGCTAAAAGTTTTTTATTTATCTGGCGATAATCAACCACTAAACGCCATTTTTTTTTCTTTAGAGTTTGGAAGAGATTTCTTGGGTACCAAGAGAAGTGGGCTATTATATTCAGAAATTGATGGTTCGACTATACCATTTTTTATTAGTTTTTCGACCTGTCTGTTTATTTCTGGCTTTTGTGTCTCTGCGTTTCTATAATTTTTAATATATACTGGAGTCTTGTCTGCTAATCTTAATTTTTGTTTATAAAAGTTATTACTTGAAATTGATTCTGTTTCTAGACCAAATATGTCACTGTATTTGGTACATAAATCAGTAAGCTTGTTTTCTCAGAACTTCATTACTTCTATTATTTTCGTTTGTAAATTTAGTTTTAATTTCATAATTTTCAATTGATTCAAATTTAACTTAAGGGTTTTTAATTTTTATTATATTATTTGTTGTATTTAAAATACGAACTATTGCATGCTACTATGTTGTTAGCTATTAGTACTCCAGGATTAATTTCCTGGTTAGGTATCAAAACAGTTTTTTTATTTGTCTGGAGCGTAATTTTTCTCATTACTTCTGATCTAGCTGATAATAATAATGAATTGTCAATATCATTATGTAATAGTAGTACGTGTATTTGATAATTAAGTGATTTCGGTTTCATGATGAATTCATCATGTTAATAATCTATTACATGGCATGGTATGGGAAATTCATTGTAGACTATTTGGAAATCGTGACTGACTACGAAGTAATCGAAAAGTAGATCAATTGTGGATTGTCCAATTGACTGTATTGTTCCCTGTCCAATTCCTGTTATATTTGTTTTGTAGCTTTCATTAATATTTGTGTTTACATTATTTTTCTTTAAGATTGAGACATTTGCTCCTGTATCTACTAGTAATGTTAATGGAATGTTATTTTTTTCATTATGTATTTTAATGAGACTACTGAAACTAAGATTTATATTCAGTATTTTTACTGTTGGTTGCTCAAGGAGGTTTGCTAATTTCCGAGTTACTTTCTGTTGTCCTCGTCCTCTGTTTTGGCCGCCTCTGTATGAGTCGCCTCGAGGATTGCCTCTGTTATTGTTATATCTATTGCCATTATTATTGTTATATCTGAAGCCGCCTCTGTTGTTCGGTCGGCATTTATAATTACCTCTGCCGCGGTTTCCGCCACGGTGAGAGTAATTCTGGCAATATAGGAGAGTGTTAGCTTGTCCTGTTGCTTCTGTGCAACTATCGACAAATTTCGATAAGTTTTACCTTATTAATAGCGCAGTTCGTTTTAATTTCTGTTATTTTGGAACATATCTCTTTCCATTCCATACTAATTTTACTATTCTTGATCTTTTTGTTTTTTCTTTATTTATTTTTATTTATTATTCATTAAAAAAAACAATTTATAAAGATATTGCTGCCATTATGAAGAGTATAAAACAAAATTTTTTATTTTTTTTTTTTAATTTTATTTTTTATTTTTTGCATCGCTTTAATTATTATTATTCTTTACAACTTTTTAAACTCTGTCTAAATCATTTGCCTTGCTCATATATTTCTTTTTAAGGCATCTATTATGTAGCTTGTATATATTGAAAAACAAACCTTCTGACATTAATATAACGATGATGATTAATAACGTACTTATTAAATGTAAATCTAATTTTTCGACTTCAACTTTATTTATTACATTAGCTGTTGAGTCTACTGATTTACTGTCTACAAGACCCATTTTGGATATTTTTTTATACCATATACATAAGTCATATGTATTCAAAAATAGAGAGAGAGTCTTGTACATATAATAATATAATAATATAAGTGGTCAAGGCGTGAGAACGCTGACGCAGCTTTGTTTGTCCGCTACATTCAAATGCGATCATATTGCATCGCACTTGAAATGTGCTTATGTTATCATAACGACAAAGTGTCATTGCTTATGTTTATGCAGCAACAAAGTGTTGCTGTTCAATATATTTGAAAGTGGCTAATTCTAGCCAAAATACCTGAAATAAAAAGAAATAAATAAAAGAAAAAATCGTAATACTTACCCTGCTTAGTACTTACCTTTATACTTACCTTTTTACTTACCTTTTTATCTGCACAAAACCCCAACTCTCCACTTAATCAAGAAAGTATGAAGATCCACCTCTCGTGTGAAGTGCTTTCTAACTTACCTTTTCGATGAACAGAAGTCAACACGAACAGCCGAAGTCGTCTAAGTGCCGCCATCTTCATTTCTCTTTTTATTTTTTCTTAACGATTAAAATTAATCTGTAAAATAATTAAATAAATATTTACCCTCTTATTTACATCGCGTACTTTGATTAACCCTTATTAGCGTGAAAATAAACATTGGTCCTTCGAACCGCTGAAACAAAAAAGAACAAAGTGAAAAAACCAACAAAACAAAAACAAAATATGAGGTAAATAACCAAAAAACCAAAAAGAGAGTAACAAAACTATATACATACATACAAACATACAGTGCACAAACCATAAATATATAAACCAAAAACAATACAAAAAGTGAAAATCAAACCAAATTACAAAGTGAAAAAATAAAAATAAAAACTAGAACAAAAACATAAAAATATTAACATAAAGTGCACAAACATACAAACATAAAAACAACACAAAGTACATAAGCAAAAAAAAAAAAAAAAAGTGATAAAATAGCGGCTGCAATACGAAACGTAGGCTGCAGAAACGGAGCCAGGAAAACAACAACAACACAAGCTGTGAACGAGTATATGAGAAGTACCTTAAATAACGTGCACAGTGGGGCAGCAGCTAAAAAGGACGGACAAATTAAATAATTGTTTTGGTAAATCGCCTTTCCCCTTGGCTGAGAAATTGTAAGTTGTTTTTCCATATATTTTTCCGATAATATATAACTTAGTATATATCACTATATACAAGTGAAACAAAACAAAAAAAAAATAAAAAATTTATTTATATATAATAAGAAATTTTTTTTGTCGTTTGCTCGTTTGTATATAAGCCTTATATACAAATAATCGCGCCATAATTTACCTCCGTGAATTTATATATTTTTACGCGGGAATTCGAGTCCGTTTTGTATATAGTCTCGTTATATACAAAGAATTGCGCGGTAATTGACCTCCGTCAATTTACATATTAAAGTATATAGCAAAGCTCTTTGCACCTATATACATATACAGCTGTACTCTACACTGTGTAACAAATTTGACTTATATTTTTTTACCACATAACAAAATATAAGCAAATCACTGCAAATTTAAATAAATTAACTATTTAATTGCACTATACTTCATTATAGTGCTACACTAGTGAACAAAAAAAAAAAAAAATACTCGCAAATAATTTTATTCAAAAATTTTGTATTTTTTCTCGGTGTGTTCATTTTTTACAGCGATTTTTTAAATTTTTTTTACATTGTATAATATAACTCTATATTTGAAAATTTGTTTTTGAACCTCTCATATCAACTGCGCGGTTATTTAAGTATTCCCCTTATACTTACATACACTAAGTAACAAAAAAAAAAAAAATAAAAATTGTTTTATTATATTTGTTTTGCGAAATTATTTAGGTATTCTCTAAATACCTAAACAATCATTTCCTTTAAATTTCTTTTAATTCGCTGTGCACCTTTGCACATTAATACGATACTAGGTATCAAAATCCCTTTTGATTTTTTTTCTGGAGATCTAAAAATTTTTATAACACCCTTCAAAATTATCTTCACCTGGTATAATAATGCCTATCAACCGTTCCCCTGAAAGAGCAGCTTCTCATAAAGCTGACTCGAAAAAACTTTTGATCGAAATTGATCAAGAATCTTTGGCAAGTTCTACTCTCCCTAGAACGCCAGAGATTGAATCGGAGAGCTTTGGAACTGACTCATTAGGTGCTATCCCAAAAAAGCAACCTATAAGAACCGCTAAAGTTATAAGCGAAGGAAAGAAAGTCACCAAAGAACGAGCTTATGATCCCTCTATAGCTGCCTTTATTTTTGAAGCAGATAACTTGGTTCATTTCTGCACAAAATTCTCATCAATCCCCATTGATGAATTAACACCGGCTTTACTTGAAGCCAATCTTGACGACATAAAAGGTTATTATGAAAACGTCAAATGCGCATATAGGAAAGTCGGTTTAACTCCAGATGACGACTTGCCCTATAACTTTAAGTTGGCTGCTAGGAATAAAATGGAACTATGCCAGGAACGAGCTCATATGACGAAGGCCCAGATTTCAGATCTCCTGGATGTACAGCGACCCAAACCAGCTGAAGCCCAACGCCCAGCAGAAATACCCCCAATTTTTGCAGCAGAAATATCAAACACTCCTATCTGTCTAAATGTCCCAACTTGTGACACTGAAAACTTTTCCGGAGGGTACGAAGAGTGGCCGTCATTCCGCGACATGTTTACGGCGGTTTACATTAACCACCCTAAACTCACCTCTGCCCAAAAGCTGTATCATCTCAGATACAAGACATCTGGAAAAGCTGGAGCTATTGTCAAACAGTATGCTCTTAACAATGAAAACTTTGCATTGGCTTGGAATGCATTAAAATCTCGGTTTGAAAATCGACGCATTTTAGTTGATAAGCAAATCAAAACGCTTTTGAGTTTATACCAAGTAACTTCAGAAAACAGTGAAGCTCTACAAAAACTCCAAACTTCTATCAACAATTCTCTGTCCGTCTTGAATTCACAAGGCGTCCCGACGGAGAATTGGGATCCGATTTTGGTATATATTTGCTCAACTAAACTTCCAGAAGAGACCTTAGCTCTCTGGGAACAATCCCTAAGTTCCCGTAAGGATCTTCCGACGTGGAAGCAGATGGACGAATTTTTGACCATGCGGTACGAAGTGGTGGAGCGTCTGAACAGCGTCAGGCCAAACAAATCCGGTTTTCCTCAAAATCGGATTCACAGCAGGACGAGTAACTTCTTCACTGAAAGCAGTACGACATTCTCTTGTCCCATTTGTCAAGCAAATCACGCTGTAAGGCATTGCAACAAATTTAAAAGGTTATCTGCTCGTGACAGACTGAAGGTGGTAAGAGAAAACAATTTTTGTGAGAATTGTTTATCATTCAGTCATTTGACAAGGGAATGTGAAAGCCAACACTCTTGCGCGCATTGTCATAGAAGACATCACTCAATGCTTCACTTTCAGTCTGACAACAATCCTAATCGGCAAAGGAATGTGACTTCTCAGGTCGCTACTAGTCAGCATCCAAGTTCAGAGAGGAATACACCAGAACCAGGAAGTCATCAAGATCAACAAATCGATGACCGACAACCCAGCTCATCGAAAAGAACATACAATTCATCGGTACAGTCTCTGTGCGCCACTAACGAAGAAAAAACGCTTCTTCCTACGGCTCTTGTCTCTATTGAGCATCTTGGTGAGCTACACAAGGTTCGAGCACTAATCGACCAAGGTTCCCAAAGAACTTTTATTTCCTCAAAAGTTCAAAATCGGCTGAGGCTCCCAACACAAAGAGCTCAGTTCGAAATAGCTGGAATGGGTGGAAAAATTATTCAGAATTCCAGCTATACTTGTGCTGTTACGCTAGTTGCCACCAAAACTGACCAAAAAATTAAAACTCAGGCCATTGTACTCCCGCAATTGACCAAACTGCTGCCTACTTTTACCATACAGCAGCCAGATTGGAAATACTTCGATGGGCTTGAATTGGCAGATCCCAACTGTTTCAAAAAAGCCCAAGTTGACATGGTAATCGGAAGTGACTTGATTCCCCAAATCCTTCTCGGTGGATTCCACCAAAATATGTGTGGCAGTCTCCTTGCCCAACAAACTATATTTGGCTGGATTTTAAGTGGACCGATTACTCAAAAGGTGTCAATATTCTCGACACATGTGGAAGAAGTTTCCAATGAACATCTTAGTTCCCAACTAAGAAAGTTTTGGGAACAAGAAGAAATACGCCAGCAAATTCCAGTTTCTGAGGAGGACAAAGCATGCGAAGAATACTACCAGAAAACCACATCCCGAAGGACAGATGGTAGATATGTGGTAAGGCTTCCCTTTAAATCGAGCTTTCCAAACTCGATGTTTTTAGGTCATTCTCGTACCATAGCCCTTAACCAATTTTTCAGCATGGAAAAAAATTTGTCCAGAAAAAACGAGCTCAAATCCGTCTATGATAATGTGCTGAAAGAATATATCACTATGGACCATATGGAACTCACCGATTCTAGAGAAGTCATCAGTGATAGCAAATATTTCTCATTTTATTTGCCTCATCACGCAATAGTAAGGCCCGATAAAACCACGACAAAGGTTCGCGTCGTATTCAACGCGTCCAGAAAAACTGGCTCAGGATATTCTCTCAACGATATCCTGCATATAGGTCCCACTCTGCAGCCTGATCTCATGGCACTCATCCTAAGATGGCGACTTTACCAATTCGTTTTTAATGGAGATGTAGAGAAGATGTACAGACAAATTCTCGTACATCAAGATGACCAGGACTTTCAGCGAATTCTCTTTCGCAAATCCGAAAATTCCCCAATTCAGGATTTTACGCTTAAAACAGTTACATTTGGCGTAAACTGTGCACCCTTTCTAGCCATCAGAACACTCCAACAATTGGCTAATGATTCCAAAAGCGAATTCCCTCTCGCTGAAAAAGTGCTCGTCAAAGAAACTTATGTTGACGACGTTTTATCAGGCGCCCACACAATTCCAGACGCAGTTGAATCACTATCTCAAGTGATCAACTCGCTTGCTTCTGCTGGATTTCCACTTCGGAAAATCACAGCAAACCATCAAAAAATACTGGAAAAAATTCCTGAGTCCGAACTGCTAGATTCAGACTTTCTCAAATTTGAAAGTGTCAGCTCTACAAAAACCCTAGGCATACGATGGAATGCGTTATCAGATACATTCTCTTATTCAGTCCTTCCTATCAAGCCTACGAGTTCTGCCACCAAGCGACAAATTTTATCGACGGTCGCAAAACTTTTTGATCCGGCAGGATGGCTCTCGCCCATAATGACTCGAGCCAAATTACTTCTCCAAGAACTTTGGTTAGAAGGTACTGAGTGGGATGAATGTGTAAAACCAGGATCCCTGATAAAATGGAACCAATTTCTTGACGATTTGTCAGCCATTTCTACTATTGAAATCCCTAGATGGCTAAGGTTTGCTCCAGAGCATCAAGTCCAACTTCACGGATTTTGCGATGCTTCCGAAAAAGCTTATTGCGCAACTCTCTATATGCGCACAATAGATCTCGCTGGTCAAATTTCGAGCCATCTTCTTGTAGCAAAAGGGAAAGTGGCACCTCTGCAAACGGTAAGTCTGCCGCGGTTAGAACTCTGCGGTGCGGTATTACTTTCCAATCTAGTTAAATCCATCAAAGAAAGCTTGGAACTGCACAACGCGAGCATTTACTTTTGGTCTGACTCTCAAATCGTTCTGGCCTGGTTGGAAAAACCACCCCACACATGGAAGACGTATGTCGCTAATCGTACAGCCCAAATAATTAACAATGTGGGTAACGCCACATGGCGTCATGTTATTAGCAGTGAAAATCCTGCTGATTTAGGAACGCGAGGCTCTAATCCCAAAGAGCTTTCCTCCAACTCTCTATGGTGGAATGGTCCAAAATGGCTGCAGTCTCCCGAAGAAACCTGGCCAAAATCTACATTTTCCTCGACTTTGCCGCCCGAGCAAAGAAGAGTAGAAGTAAATCTTGTCGTGGAAGATGAAGCCGACATACTTGCGCGGTTCTCTTCGCTTCCACGCGCTTTTCGTGTTCTTGCTTATATATTCCGTTTTCTCCATAACGGTCTCGCAAAGACAAAAAAGTCCTTTGTTTATCATAATTTAGCTCTCTCTCACAGTGAAATTCGATTTGTGAAAGTCAAACTTCTCTTGTTGGCTCAAGCACAATATTTTCCTGATGAAGTAAAAGCCTTAACACAGAAGAGGCCAATTTCTCAAAAAAGTTCACTGAAAACGATTAATCCGCAACTAGATAAAGACAATTTAATGAGAGTAGATGGCCGCTTGTCTCAATCAGATCTTAGTTATAACGAGCGTCATCCATTGATATTGCCTGAACGATCACGGTATTGCATGCTTTTCCTCGAGTTTCTCCACACTCTTTTATTACATGCAGAACATCGGCTCATGTTTCGAATGGCTCGTCAAGAATTTTTTATACCTCGTCTTATCCCTCAGATAAAAAAATGTATTCATCTTTGTAAAGTTTGCACTATTTACAAAAAAAAGGTTCGATCACAAATCATGTCTGCCTTGCCACCAGAACGTTGTGCGTTGTCTCTTCCCTTTACGACAACAGGCGTTGATTTTGCAGGTCCTTTTCAAATTAAAGCATCCCAGCTTCGAACTGCTACCTTTCTCAAAGGTTACGTTGCCGTCTTTGTGTGTTTTTCAACAAAAGCCATACATTTAGAGTTGTGTTCTGATCTCACTGCAGACGCATTCCGCGCAGCGTTCGCCAGGTTCGTAGGCCGGAGAGGTCTTCCCAACAAAATTATGTCGGACAATGGTACGACATTCGTCGGAGCTCAACGAGCTATGAGTCGAGAATTCCTCCGATTTTCGAAAGAAGTATCCCAAGACATCCTGCAGAAATACTCTTCTCAAGGAGTTGACTGGGTATTTATTCCTCCTAGTACACCCCACATGGGTGGTCTCTGGGAATCAGCCGTCAAGAGTTTTAAAACTCATTTTAAAAAGATAGCCGGCTGTCATAAATTCAGTTTTGAAGAGTTTTCAACCCTGCTCTCTCGAATCGAAGCAGTTTTGAACTCGCGCCCCCTTTCTCCTCTTTCTCAAGACCCAACTGATCTTTTAGCACTAACTCCAGGGCACTTCCTGCGAGGCGCTCCTCTCATGGCTATTCCCGAACCTAATTCGGAAGATATTTCTCTCATCAACCGATGGGAAAAACTGAAAGCCCTTCATCATCAGTTTAGTCGAAGATGGAAAGAAGAATATCTAAAGGAACAGCATAAACGTTACAAATGGCAAAATCCCCAAAAGGAACTCCAAGAAGGACAATTTGTCGTTATTAAAGACGAGCTGCTGCCCCCCACAGAATGGCGTTTAGGACGCGTTAAAACGCTGCATCGTGGACGTGATGGACACATCCGTATAGCCGATATACGCACGCAGGCTGGCATGATCACTCGCCCTATTGTGAAGCTGTGCGTTTTACCACTCGCGTAAAACGCTGTGGTGCTATAAAATCTCTTTTATATTTTGTCAACAGGCATCTCTGCCTGCTCCCCAAGCCTTCTAAAACTAAAGTCATTTTTTTGTTTTTTTTTTGTTCTTTTAGTTCGGAGTCCCCAATCCAACATAAGTGCGGGTTATGCCACCGCTTTCATGCCTTGCGCTACTGCAAAGGATTCATCGCCATGAAACCTAGCCAGCGCGATGATGTGGTGCATGCTCATGGCTATTGTCGTAATTGCCTGGCTTTATCCCATAGCACAGGCTTTTGCGACTCAGAGCATACCTGCCGACGGTGTCAACTTGGACATCATACGATGTTGCATCCGGAGGATGAGACAGCGACAGTGCGTCAGGCTCCTGTCCAGAGAAGCCATCGATCAGAGCATCGTTCTCGATCGAAAGCGCAACCCTCGCGCAGCAAGCAACGAAACCGTCAGCAAACGCGTTCACGCTCTACCCATGAGCAGAACCGATCGCGCAATACGCATCAACCAACGGGGTCGCGCTCTTCCCATGAGTCGAAGCGATCTCTTAATCAACCGACCAGGCGATCACGTTCTTCCCAAGGGCGTAATAGATCCCGCAGCGAACGTCACCATGGAGACCGCTCCGCCGCGTCCACCTCTACGCCGATCCAGAGCGGTATTAAGAAAAATGGGAGCGCAATAGAGACGAGCCGTTATCGAAACCAGAAAGCGAAGGAAGCGCTCGCCATGGCTATTAAGTCGCTCACCCTACTTAAGGATACTATGTGAAATCCATGCACGAGTGCATCGGGGCCCAGAATGGCTAATTCTAGCCAAAATACCTGAAATAAAAAGAAATAAATAAAAGAAAAAATCGTAATACTTACCCTGCTTAGTACTTACCTTTATACTTACCTTTTTACTTACCTTTTTATCTGCACAAAACCCCAACTCTCCACTTAATCAAGAAAGTATGAAGATCCACCTCTCGTGTGAAGTGCTTTCTAACTTACCTTTTCGATGAACAGAAGTCAACACGAACAGCCGAAGTCGTCTAAGTGCCGCCATCTTCATTTCTCTTTTTATTTTTTCTTAACGATTAAAATTAATCTGTAAAATAATTAAATAAATATTTACCCTCTTAT
The DNA here is from genome assembly GCA_949127995.1 of Suillia variegata. Taxonomy (NCBI): domain Eukaryota; kingdom Metazoa; phylum Arthropoda; class Insecta; order Diptera; family Heleomyzidae; genus Suillia; species Suillia variegata. The sequence continues at coordinate 22,926,528 of OX421842.1, forward strand.
TTACATCGCGTACTTTGATTAACACTTATTAGCGTGAAAATAAACAGAAAGACACTAGGTACAGTGTACTCTCGATATATGTGTATACTACAACTCCCTCCTTTTGAAAAATAACGTAATATATGTAGTTATTTTAAAAATTGATATTATTAATTATTAAGACTAATTAATTTGAAAATATATTGGTATTGATAAAAATGTTTTTATACACTAAAAATTTTGTTTTATTTTTTTATTTTTTTTTTTTTGGTTTTTATTATTATTATATAATTATATTTGTGGCTGATCAGGCCTAAAAACTGGATATATTCTCTGCACAAATTTAACTTTTGAATATTTTTAACCTGTTCTTATATACTATTTGTTGTTTTTTTTCCTACATCTATTTTTATGTTGTTTCTATTTTCTATGCTTATAACTTTATAAGGACCTAAATATTTATTTTCTAACTTATGAGCTGTATCGTTCTTTAATAGTACTAAAGTTCCTATATCCAGTTCTATGTCATTTAATTTTTTATCATATTCTGTCTTTCGTTTTTGTTTTTCTAAATCTATTAAAGTTTTTATTCTTTTATAAGCTGTTTGTAATCTAAACTTAAATTCTTTAGCATAATCATCAATGTTATAAATAGGATCTATATTAGTTTTATTGTTGAATTTTGTGAACTGTCTCGGTAATCTACCATAAACGAGTTCGTATGGACAGTATTCATGTACTGTCAATGGTGTAGTGTTGAAACAATAGGTGAAATAGTTCAACCATATGTTCCAATCGTCTTTGTCAATTGAAATATACGAACGAATAAACTCGTTAAATGTTCGATGACTTCTTTCAACTGTTGCTAATGTCTGGTGATGATGTGCTGTTGATATTACTTATATTCATACTTACACAAGTCATTTATAAGAGAATTTTTGTATTCCGTACCCATGTCCGTTATGAACGTCTTCATAGGACCGTACTAGATATTTAGTGAGATCGCATATTATAGTTATTGCGTACTCATTGCCATTCTCTGTACGAGGTAATGGTCCAATTGTATCTATTAAAACAGTGTCAAATGCAGTATTTGGAGTATTTGTTAATATCATTGGAGCTTTGGTATGTGTAGTAGTTTTTGCCTGTTGACATTTTATACAAGTTTTCACATACTTTTTAATTTTCTTAATCATTTGGGGCCAATAATAGTATTTCTTAATTTTTAACAGGGTACGCGTAATTCCTGTATGGCCTCCTTCTATAGGATCATCATGGTATTTTGACAGTATTGCATTAATTTGACTTTCGTCATTTTTGTCTATTTGTGTCACTTTTGTTAGTAGCGCTACTTTTAATATATTTAATTTTTTTTTTTTGCCCATATTTTTAAATTCATTTAGTGATACAAATTCGAAAATTTTTTCACTTGGTGAAAACTGTAAATTAACAATTTTATGAAATCCGGCTTCTGAGTAAAGCCTTTTAAAGAATTGACCTAAATCGATTTTTAGTTTCACAAATTTCTTTACGTCTTGTCTTTTTGCAATTTTATTTTATCATCTGCGCAGATGTTTTCCTGTCTTTTTGATGATCTTGTTTGTACCATTCTTATGTTTCTATGTTAATTCTGGATAATGCATCTGCAACATGATTATCTTTCCCCTTGAAATATTCTACCGTAAATTGGTATTTTTCTAAGTCTAGTCTCATTCTTGTTAGTTTTGAAGTTGGATTTTTCATTGAAAATAAAAATGTTAGTGGTCTATGATCTGTTTTAACTAAGAAATGCCTGCCGTAAACATATGGTCTGAAATATTTTATTGCCCAGTGAATTGCGGCTAATTCCTGCTCTGTAGTTGATTTATTGCTTTCTCCATGTGTGAAAGATCGTGACGCATCTGTGGTTATGCAAAATTCTTTGCTGAAATCGGGGTATTGAAGTAATGTCGGTTTCATTAGTACCTTTTTTAGATAATTAAATGCGTCATCGCATTCTTTTGTCCATTTAAATTGAACATTCTTTCTGCACAGTCTAGTCAAATGACGTGAATATTTGCGAAATTGTAAATGAATCGTCTGTAATAATTACAGAACGCGACGAATCGTCGTGCACTATCCCAACTGATATTGGATAGTTTTTTATAACATCATATTTTTTATCATCCGGAAGGTTGCCATGGTCTGTGCATTTATGGCCTAGGAATGTAACCTCATGCATGAAGAAAGAATATTTCTCTGGGTTTAATTTTAAGTTGTCTTTTCTACACAGGTCAAAAATATTTGACAAATTTTTAAACATGTGCTGTTCAGAACAGCCAATGACTACCAAGTCATCCATGTAGAGAAATGCTAAATGTTCGATGACTTCTTTCAACTGTTGCTAATGTCTGGTGATGATGTGCTGTTGATATTACTTATATTCATACTTACACAAGTCATTTATAAGAGAATTTTTGTATTCCGTACCCATGTCCGTTATGAACGTCTTCATATGACCGTACTTTATATTTAGTGAGATCGCATATTATAGTTATTGCGTACTCATTGCCATTCTCTGTACGAGGTAATGGTCCAATTGTATCTATTAAAACAGTGTCAAATGCAGTATTTGGAGTATTTGTTAATATCATTGGAGCTTTGGTATGTGTAGTAGTTTTTGCCTGTTGACATTTTATACAAGTTTTCACATACTTTTTAATTTTCTTAATCATTTGGGGCCAATAATAGTATTTCTTAATTTTTAACAGGGTACGCGTAATTCCTGTATGGCCTCCTTCTATAGGATCATCATGGTATTTTGACAGTATTGCATTAATTTGACTGTCGTCATTTTTGTCTATTTGTGTCACTTTTGTTAGTAGCGCTACTTTTAATATATTTAATTACAAATTCGAAAATTTTTTCACTTGGTGAAAACTGTAAATTAACAATTTTATGAAATCCGGCTTCTGAGTAAAGCCTTTTAAAGAATTGACCTAAATCGATTTTTAGTTTCACAAATTTCTTTACGTCTTGTCTTTTTGCAATTTTATTTTATCATCTGCGCAGATGTTATCCTGTCTTTTTGATGATCTTGTTTTTACCATTCTTATGTTTCTATGTTAATTCTGGATAATGCATCTGCAACATGATTATCTTTCCCCTTGAAATATTCTACCGTAAATTGGTATTTTTCTAAGTCTAGTCTCATTCTTGTTAGTTTTGAAGTTGGATTTTTCATTGAAAATAAAAATGTTAGTGGTCTATGATCTGTTTTAACTAAGAAATGCCTGCCGTAAACATATGGTCTGAAATATTTTATTGCCCAGTGAATTGCGGCTAATTCCTGCTCTGTAGTTGATTTATTGCTTTCTCCATGTGTGAAAGATCGTGACGCATCTGTGGTTATGCAAAATTCTTTGCTGAAATCGGGGTATTGAAGTAATGTCGGTTTCATTAGTACCTTTTTTAGATAATTAAATGCGTCATCGCATTCTTTTGTCCATTTAAATTGAACATTCTTTCTGCACAGTCTAGTCAAATGACGTGAATATTTGCGAAATTGTGAATGAATCGTCTGTAATAATTACAGAACGCGACGAATCGTCGTGCACTATCCCAACTGATATTGGATAGTTTTTTATAACATCATATTTTTTATCATCCGGAAGGTTGCCATGGTCTGTGCATTTATGGCCTAGGAATGTAACCTCATGCATGAAGAAAGAATATTTCTCTGGGTTTAATTTTAAGTTGTGTTTTCTACACAGGTCAAAAATATTTGACAAATTTTTAAACATGTGCTGTTCAGAACAGCCAATGACTACCAAGTCATCCATGTAGAGAAATGCTTGTGATAGTTCAGACCTGTAAATGCGAGTGTCATCATTCGCATAAACGAATTTGGGGCTACTTTTAAGCCATAAGGTAGTCGCGTGAAGCGATAAGAACCGGAACTCGTGGAAAATGATGTTATATTTCTAGATTTTTCATCTAATTCTATTTGGTGAAATCCAGACATAAGATCGAGACATGAAAAATATTTTGCTCGTCCTAATTGGTCTAGGATTTCTTCGATGGGTATTTATCTGCTAAAAGTTTTTTATTTATCTGGCGATAATCAACCACTAAACGCCATTTTTTTTCTTTAGAGTTTGGAAGAGATTTCTTGGGTACCAAGAGAAGTGGGCTATTATATTCAGAAATTGATGGTTCGACTATACCATTTTTTATTAGTTTTTCGACCTGTCTGTTTATTTCTGGCTTTTGTGTCTCTGCGTTTCTATAATTTTTAATATATACTGGAGTCTTGTCTGCTAATCTTAATTTTTGTTTATAAAAGTTATTACTTGAAATTGATTCTGTTTCTAGACCAAATATGTCACTGTATTTGGTACATAAATCAGTAAGCTTGTTTTCTCAGAACTTCATTACTTCTATTATTTTCGTTTGTAAATTTAGTTTTAATTTCATAATTTTCAATTGATTCAAATTTAACTTAAGGGTTTTTAATTTTTATATTATTATTTGTTGTATTTAAAATACGAACTATTGCATGCTACTATGTTGTTAGCTATTAGTACTCCAGGATTAATTTCCTGGTTAGGTATCAAAACAGTTTTTTTATTTGTCTGGAGCGTAATTTTTCTCATTACTTCTGATCTAGCTGATAATAATAATGAATTGTCAATATCATTATGTAATAGTAGTACGTGTATTTGATAATTAAGTGATTTCGGTTTCATGATGAATTCATCATGTTAATAATCTATTACATGGCATGGTATGGGAAATTCATTGTAGACTATTTGGAAATCGTGACTGACTACGAAGTAATCAAAAAGTAGATCAATTGTGGATTGTCCAATTGACTGTATTGTTCCCTGTCCAATTCCTGTTATATTTGTTTTGTAGCTTTCATTAATATTTGTGTTTACATTATTTTTCTTTAAGATTGAGACATTTGCTCCTGTATCTACTAGTAATGTTAATGGAATGTTATTTTTTTCATTATGTATTTTAATGAGACTACTGAAACTAAGATTTATATTCAGTATTTTTACTGTTGGTTGCTCAAGAAGGTTTGCTGATTTTCCGAGTTACTTTCTGTTGTCCTCGTCCTCTGTTTTGGCCGCCTCTGTATGAGTCGCCTCGAGGATTGCCTCTGTTATTGTTATATCTATTGCCATTATTTTTGTTATATCTGAAGCCGCCTCTGTTGTTCGGTCGGCATTTATAATTACCTCTGCCGCGGTTTCCGCCGCGGTGAGAGTAATTCTGGCAATATAGGAGAGTGTTAGCTTGTCCTGTTGATTCTGTGCAACTATCGATTAATTTCGATAAGTTTTACCTTATTAATAGCGCAGTTCGTTTTAATTTCTGTTATTTTGGAACATATCTCTTTCCATTCCATACTAATTTTACTATTCTTGATCTTTTTGTTTTTTCTTTATTTATTTTTATTTATTATTCATTAAAAAAAACAATTTATAAAGATATTGCTGCCATTATGAAGAGTATAAAACAAAATTTTTTATTTTTTTTTTAATTTTATTTTTTATTTTTTGCATCGCTTTAATTATTATTATTCTTTACAACTTTTTAAACTCTGTCTAAATCATTTGCCTTGCTCATATATTTCTTTTTAAGGCATCTATTATGTAGCTTGTATATATTGAAAAACAAACCTTCTGACATTAATATAACGATGATGATTAATAACGTACTTATTAAATGTAAATCTAATTTTTCGACTTCAACTTTATTTATTACATTAGCTGTTGAGTCTACTGATTTACTGTCTACAAGACCCATTTTGGATATTTTTTTATACCATATACATAAGTCATATGTATTCAAAAATAGAGAGAGAGTCTTGTACATATAATAATATAATAATATAAGTGGTCAAGGCGTGAGAACGCTGACGCAGCTTTGTTTGTCCGCTACATTCAAATGCGATCATATTGCATCGCACTTGAAATGTGCTTATGTTATAATAACGACAAAGTGTCATTGCTTATGTTTATGCAGCAACAAAGTGTTGCTGTTCAATATATTTGAAAGACACTAGGTACAGTGTACTCTCGATATATGTGTATACTACAACTCCCTCCTTTTGAAAAATAACGTAATATATGTAGTTATTTAAAAAATTGATATTATTAATTATTAAGACTAATTAATTTGAAAATATATTGGTATTGATAAAAATGTTTTTATACACTAAAAATTTTGTTTTTTTTTTATTTTTTTTTTGGTTTTTATTATTATTATATAATTTTATTTGTGGCTGATCAGGCCTAAAAACTGGATATATTATATGCACAAATTTAACTTTTGAATATTTTTAGCCTGTTATTATATACTATTCGTTTTTTTTTTCCTACATCTATTTTTATATTGTTTCTATTTTCTATGCTTATAACTTTATAAGGACCTAAATATTTATTTTCTAACTTATGAGCTGTATCGTTCTTTAATAGTACTAAAGTTCCTATATCCAGTTCTATGTCATTTAATTTTTTATCATATTCTGTCTTTCGTTTTTGTTTTTCTAAATCTATTAAAGTTTTTATTCTTTTATAAGCTGTTTGTAATCTAAACTTAAATTCTTTAGCATAATCATCAATGTTATAAATAGGATCTATATTAGTTTTATTGTTGAATTTTGTGAACTGTCTCGGTAATCTACCATAAACGAGTTCGTATGGACAGTATTCATGTACTGTCATGGTGGCATGGCTTGTTTGATAGTGGGGGATAACGGGCTTACAGGACGGCTCTCCGTAACTCTATCGAGCATGCAAGTCGGCTTCCACCTCCACGTGGTGCCTCCTGGTAACCGAGTCCGGTCATGTTTCGGGTCGGGCCAACGGAAGCGGCGACCTCCATCTTCCCATATTTCCTCAACCCATTTCATTTCACCTCCCTTAACCTATTCCCCCCCCTAAACCAGGGTGTGACGCGTTACCGTGCCCATTGGTGTTTGCAATCAGGGGTAACAGATTGTATTTGTACGGTGCCTATCCGATACCAGGCCGCCTCGGATAGTAGTTTTGGCCTTACCGTAGTAAATGGGCTCTGCTGCGGTGGACTTTTCTTTCCCTAATCTCCATTTTGATCGCCGAGCTTGGTCTTTGACCCGGCGAAGCGATCGTAAGAAACAGTTGAATGAATAATTTAAAATCAGCCTCGGATTTATCCAAAAAAACCCCCCAGTCTTCAGACATGCTGTCTGAGGACGCCCTTTTGGCCTCCAGTCAGGAGACCATAATTGACGACGGCAATCCTGGTACCAGCCATAGTACCTCGGAAAAACCGTCAGTAAAAATTTCAGGGAGTAATGGTGCCAGCCATAGCACCGTGAAACCTACCACATCAAAAAAAACAAAGAAATCCTCCGGTACCCTTGCGAAATCAAGATACCAGAAGGCTCTCTATATTCTTAGCAAGATTGCAAAGAATGAGGCCGCTGGTATCTCTGATAAGCGAGATCAGGAGGACAAATTGAAATGTACCGCGATGGTCGAAGAGTTCAAGAGGAACCAGGCCATCAAAGCGTTGGAGGTGCCGAAAGCGGCGTCGAAGAGGAACCTTTCTCTCAAGGAATCTACGCAAGACTCCAAGAGGGCCAAGGTCTCCAATGCGGCGTCGAACTCGGCTTCCTCCAAAAGAACATCCAAACCATTCAGCGAAGTTGCAAGGGATCCGCTTCTTCTGGCACTGATTGATGGTAAGACCAGCAACGGCAGACGCATCAATGAGATTTGGGGTGAGTTGGAGGCCAAACTTGCTGAAGACGTTATGAATTACGTCCTCTGCAACAAGGATGGTCCTCTTCCTGACTTCGACTCCTCGGAGATAGTCAGAGGCTGTAGGGTGATTAGATGTGGGGACGCGTTTTCCAAGGAATTCCTTGAAAAAAGCATTGCCAAGCTCGGCAATGTCTGGAAGGATTTGAGCATCAAAGCCATTCCAGTCAAGGACATTCCAAGGCAACCGCGTGCTCGTATCTGGTTGCCCAAAATGAAGTTGGATAACGCGAAGCTGATCGCGTACCTAAAACTGCATAACCCAGAGGTTCCGATGGATGAATGGTTTGTCATCCGAGCTGAGGAACCTCACAAACTCAGCATGTCCTTCCTTTTGTCAATCAGCGGGGAAAGCCTTGCCCCGCTTGAAAGGTTGGACAACAAACTTAAGTTTGGCGTCAGGCATGCGAAACTTAAAATTTTCCAAGGCAGTGCGGACGACCCGGACGAGATTGGCGATGCGAGCAAGCTTCTCGATGAGCTTAGCATCGTCAAGAATGCCACAACATCCTGATGCTGAATGTCGTGCAGATTAATCTGCAGCACTCGAAATGTGCTACAGAGAATCTGATTGTCTTCCTCAGGGAGGGAGGCATAGACATCTGCATTATCCAAGAGCCCTGGGTGAACAGTAGCAGCATCAAGGGTTTCACGGATAGCAACTACCTACTATACTACAAGAAAGATGCAGGTAAACCTAGATCTTGTATTATTATTAAAAAACACATTAAAGCATTTCTTTGCAGCAGTTCCAGTTCCGCTGATCTGACAGTTGTCAGGATCGAACTAGACGGCGGTAAAAAAATAGTGGTAGCATCCGCGTACATGGCGCATGACCTGCCTGCTCCACCAGACGAAGTGAGTAGGCTTGGCCAAAGCCTGTGCAGGAATGAAACCTTAATTTTAGGTTGCGACGCCAATGCCAGACATACGCTTTGGGGTAGCAGTGAAATAAATGACAGAGGTGAGTCACTTTTTGATTTTATTACACAAACTAATTTAGACATATGTAACCGGGGAAATTCTCCCACCTTTATCTTTCCGAGTACGGATGATTTCATAGGATGGGAGGAAGTTCTCGATATCACTCTTACCAATCTCAATGCCGAGATCAAAGTAGAAGGCTGGAGAGTATCTAGTCAGCGATCCTTTTCTGATCATGCCTGGATACTTTTCAGTCTTGATCTCAAAGTTGATGCCCCACCTATTTATAGGAATCCAAGAAGGATTAACTGGGAAAAATTCCGCAATTCCGTGAACTCCTCTTTAGGCAGGTATTCACCCATTTCTTCATCCCCTTCTGAACTAGATGATAGAGCAGGAAAATTCGAGAAAGCTTTTAGTTCGGCTTTCATGAACTCATGCCCTATCACTCCCGTCATGGTGGAACAATGACTTGACAGGCCTTAGGAAGCTTGTCAGAAAGGAGTTCAACGAGGCGTATATACAAAATTCCTGGCACTCCTACAGAGAGTGTCTTAAAACCTACAAAAAGGCGATCAGATCGGCGAAAGCTAGCTTTTGGTCAAATTTTTGTGAATCTATCGAGACTGTCAAAGACTCTGCCAGACTTAGTAAAATCCTGTCCAAAGAACACTCGTGCCCATCCTTTATCAAAAAGATGGACGGGTCTTGGGCTGAATCTCCTAATGAATCATTGACTGCCCTTATGGATACCCACTTTCCAAGCGGTGATGATGAGATGAATCTAACTACTCCAGAAGATGCACAGCGCGGCAATTTCTCTGTTTTAGCTGACTCTCTCATCACTAAGGAACGTATTATATGGGCTGTCAAGAGTTTCTCTCCTTTTAAATCTCCAGGCCCGGATGGTATACTTCCGGTCATGCTATGGAACCTCAGAGACACAGTGGTCCCATGGCTGGAGCAACTTTTCAAACAAAGTATCACTCTCAGCTATATTCCCTCAAGTTGGAGGAACGTTAGAGTGGTCTTTATTCCTAAGGTTGGTAGGCGTGGACATGAGTCCGCGAAGGACTTTAGACCCATCAGCCTGTCCTCTTTCGTACTTAAAATATTAGAAAGAATCATCGACTATCATATTAGACTTTCACTCTCAGATGGAGGGTTTTCGAATTCCCAGCATGCTTACCTCAAAGGTAGATCCACTGATACGGCACTACATGAGGTAATCCGGGTAATCGAAAGGTCTATTAACTCTAAACAGTATACTTTAGGAGCCTTTCTGGACATTGAAGGCGCTTTTAACAATGTTAGCTCTGAAGCCATTAAAAATTCTCTGATAGAGCATCAAGTAGATGCGGGAATTGTATACTGGACTATGTCCATGTTGCAGTCTCGGGTGATACAGGCGAATTTGGGCAATTGTAATATCACTAAATCAGTCAACAGAGGTACCCCCCAGGGAGGGGTTCTCTCACCACTTTTGTGGCTGGTTGTTATGGATGATATGCTAAAATCTTTTGAAAAATCCGGTATTAAAGCAGTTGCGTATGCCGACGACGTTGTGATCTTAGTATCAGGTCTGTTTCCGTCCGTCCTTAGTGAAATCATGGGCAGGGCGCTGAGAACACTAAGCTCATGGGCCGCTAGGTGCGGCTTATCAGTGAACCCAGTGAAAACAGAATTGCTACTATTCACCACGAAAACCAAGATACCTCAATTCAACTTACCAGTTCTAAACGGACAAGCACTTACTCTCTCCACTGAAGCCAAGTATCTCGGTGTTCTTCTTGATACAAAGCTAAATTGGAAAAATAATATTATACTGCGAGTTAAAAAAGCCTGCATTGCTTTTTATACATGCAATAAAATGTTTGGCAAACGTTGGGGTCTCCAGCCAAAGATGGTACTCTGGATGTACAGGGCTGTAGTTCGACCGATTCTAACCTACGGAGCTCACGTTTGGTAGCCAGCGCTTAGTAAAAATTATAATATAGTAAAATTAGGAAGAGTGCAACGATCCGCATGCATTGGCATAACTGGGGCTCTGAGATCCAGTCCCTCAGATGCGCTAAATGTACTTGTGCATCTTCTTCCCATTGATCTTCACATCAAATTTGTAGCCGCATGCACTGCAGCAAGACTCAATGAAGTAGGGTCTTGGCAAGCTAGGACATACGGCCACAGCAGAATCTTAGGTACACTACCTAAGGAGGTAGTACCTGTAACGACTGACTACATTTCACCGAAAATAGTTCTTAACAAGAACTTTTTACACAGATTTCCATCCAGAGAAGAATGGTCATCTAATAGTGTAATCGACAAATTCGGCGTTGCCATTTTTACGGATGGCTCCAAGATAAGTTGTGGAGTTGGCGCAGGTGTTTTCTGTAAACACCTTGGTATCTCTAGATCTCTTAGACTTCCTGATGAGGCCAGTGTGTTTCAAGCTGAATTGATAGCTATCTTAGAAGCTTGTAGCATTATTAGTAGCAAACTAACTCGTAAAAAGAACATAGCCATATTCTCTGACAGTCAGGCAGCTATTAAAGCATTGTCCTCTAATGTTATTACATCAAAATTAGTTCTTCAAGGCAGGAATGAACTAGATCTTCTCGGTCACAGACATAGAATAAACCTTATCTGGGTTCCAGGACATAGGAGCATAGTAGGAAATGAAGTGGCCGATGACCTGGCCAGGAAGGGCTCTGCATCGGCGCTGGATCTGGCTGTTCCGGTTCCGGTACCTATAGGCAAGGTTAAATCTGAAATCTGCAATTTCTTTCTCAATAAAGCCAAGTCTATATGGAAAAACACCGCAGGATGCGTTGTATCCAAAAAAACTTGGCCGAACTATAACCTTTCAAGATCCCTTGAACTCATTAACTTGAGGCGTCGAGACATCGCGCGGATCACATACATCTTCACTGGACACTGGCCTATTGGGGAACATGCCCGCAGATTGGGAATTCCCTATAATGTCCACTGTCGTAGCTGCAAAAACACCAGTGAACCAGAGACACTGAGTCACTTCATCTGCGACTGTCCGGCTTTAGCAAGAGTCAGGCTTCGTACACTCCACTCCGCCTTTCCAACCTCATTAGAAGTCTTATCTGACTACCCACTAATGAACATTTTAAAATTCCTCAACAATTCAGGATGGCTCCAGCATTGATCCCTCCCCGCCCCTTCAGGAGATCGTGGTAACAAAACGGCATTAATTATGCTACTTGTACTGGTGGAGTTCCACTAGTTTTCTCGCCACTTATACTACTACTACTGTCAATGGTGTAGTGTTGAAACAATAGGTGAAATAGTTCAACCATATGTTCCAATCGTCTTTGTCAATTGAAATATACGAACGAATAAACTCGTTAAATGTTCGATGACTTCTTTCAACTGTTGCTAATGTCTGGTGATGATGTGCTGTTGATATTACTTATATTCATACTTACACAAGTCATTTATAAGAGAATTTTTGTATTCCGTACCCATGTCCGTTATGAACGTCTTCATAGGACCGTACTAGATATTTAGTGAGATCGCATATTATAGTTATTGCGTACTCATTGCCATTCTCTGTACGAGGTAATGGTCCAATTGTATCTATTAAAACAGTGTCAAATGCAGTATTTGGAGTATTTGTTAATATCATTGGAGCTTTGGTATGTGTAGTAGTTTTTGCCTGTTGACATTTTATACAAGTTTTCACATACTTTTTAATTTTTTTAATCATTTGGGGCCAATAATAGTATTTCTTAATTTTTAACAGGGTACGCGTAATTACTGTATGGCCTCCTTCTATAGGATCATCATGGTATTTTGACAGTATTGCATTAATTTGACTTTCGTCATTTTTGTCTATTTGTGTCACTTTTGTTAGTAGCGCTACTTTTAATATATTTAATTTTTTTTTTTTGCCCATATTTTTAAATTCATTTAGTGATACAAATTCGAAAATTTTTTCACTTGGTGAAAACTGTAAATTAACAATTTTATGAAATCCGGCTTCTGAGTAAAGCCTTTTAAAGAATTGACCTAAATCGATTTTTAGTTTCACAAATTTCTTTACGTCTTGTCTTTTTGCAATTTTATTTTATCATCTGCGCAGATGTTTTCCTGTCTTTTTGATGATCTTGTTTGTACCATTCTTATGTTTCTATGTTAATTCTGGATAATGCATCTGCAACATGATTATCTTTCCCCTTGAAATATTCTACCGTAAATTGGTATTTTTCTAAGTCTAGTCTCATTCTTGTTAGTTTTGAAGTTGGATTTTTCATTGAAAATAAAAATGTTAGTGGTCTATGATCTGTTTTAACTAAGAAATGCCTGCCGTAAACATATGGTCTGAAATATTTTATTGCCCAGTGAATTGCGGCTAATTCCTGCTCTGTAGTTGATTTATTGCTTTCTCCATGTGTGAAAGATCGTGACGCATCTGTGGTTATGCAAAATTCTTTGCTGAAATCGGGGTATTGAAGTAATGTCGGTTTCATTAGTACCTTTTTTAGATAATTAAATGCGTCATCGCATTCTTTTGTCCATTTAAATTGAACATTCTTTCTGCACAGTCTAGTCAAATGACGTGAATATTTGCGAAATTGTGAATGAATCGTCTGTAATAATTACAGAACGCGACGAATCGTCGTGCACTATCCCAACTGATATTGGATAGTTTTTTATAACATCATATTTTTTATCATCCGGAAGGTTGCCATGGTCTGTGCATTTATGGCCTAGGAATGTAACCTCATGCATGAAGAAAGAATATTTCTCTGGGTTTAATTTTAAGTTGTGTTTTCTACACAGGTCAAAAATATTTGACAAATTTTTAAACATGTGCTGTTCAGAACAGCCAATGACTACCAAGTCATCCATGTAGAGAAATGCTTGTGATAGTTCAGACCTGTAAATGCGAGTGTCATCATTCGCATAAACGAATTTGGGGCTACTTTTAAGCCATAAGGTAGTCGCGTGAAGCGATAAGAACCGGAACTCGTGGAAAATGATGTTATATTTCTAGATTTTTCATCTAATTCTATTTGGTGAAATCCAGACATAAGATCGAGACATGAAAAATATTTTGCTCGTCCTAATTGGTCTAGGATTTCTTCGATGGGTATTTATCTGCTAAAAGTTTTTTATTTATCTGGCGATAATCAACCACTAAACGCCATTTTTTTTCTTTAGAGTTTGGAAGAGATTTCTTGGGTACCAAGAGAAGTGGGCTATTATATTCAGAAATTGATGGTTCGACTATACCATTTTTTATTAGTTTTTCGACCTGTCTGTTTATTTCTGGCTTTTGTGTCTCTGCGTTTCTATAATTTTTAATATATACTGGAGTCTTGTCTGCTAATCTTAATTTTTGTTTATAAAAGTTATTACTTGAAATTGATTCTGTTTCTAGACCAAATATGTCACTGTATTTGGTACATAAATCAGTAAGCTTGTTTTCTCAGAACTTCATTACTTCTATTATTTTCGTTTGTAAATTTAGTTTTAATTTCATAATTTTCAATTGATTCAAATTTAACTTAAGGGTTTTTAATTTTTATATTATTATTTGTTGTATTTAAAATACGAACTATTGCATGCTACTATGTTGTTAGCTATTAGTACTCCAGGATTCATTAACTGGTTAGGTATCAAAACAGTTTTTTTATTTGTCTGGAGCGTAATTTTTCTCATTACTTCTGATCTAGCTGATAATAATAATGAATTGTCAATATCATTATGTAATAGTAGTACGTGTATTTGATAATTAAGTGATTTCGGTTTCATGATGAATTCATCATGTTAATAATCTATTACATGGCATGGTATGGGAAATTCATTGTAGACTATTTGGAAATCGTGACTGACTACGAAGTAATCGAAAAGTAGATCAATTGTGGATTGTCCAATTGACTGTATTGTTCCCTGTCAAATTCCTGTTATATTTGTTTTGTAGCTTTCATTAATATTTGTGTTTACATTATTTTTCTTTAAGATTGAGACATTTGCTCCTGTATCTACTAGTAATGTTAATGGAATGTTATTTTTTTCATTATGTATTTTAATGAGACTACTGAAACTAAGATTTATATTCAGTATTTTTACTGTTGGTTGCTCAAGAAGGTTTGCTGATTTTCCGAGTTACTTTCTGTTGTCCTCGTCCTCTGTTTTGGCCGCCTCTGTATGAGTCGCCTCGAGGATTGCCTCTGTTATTGTTATATCTATTGCCATTATTATTGTTATATCTGAAGCCGCCTCTGTTGTTCGGTCGGCATTTATAATTACCTCTGCCGCGGTTTCCGCCACGGTGAGAGTAATTCTGGCAATATAGGAGAGTGTTAGCTTGTCCTGTTGCTTCTGTGCAACTATCGACAAATTTCGATAAGTTTTACCTTATTAATAGCGCAGTTCGTTTTAATTTCTGTTATTTTGGAACATATCTCTTTCCATTCCATACTAATTTTACTATTCTTGATCTTTTTGTTTTTTCTTTATTTATTTTTATTTATTATTCATTAAAAAAAACAATTTATAAAGATATTGCTGCCATTATGAAGAGTATAAAACAAAATTTTTAATTTTTTTTTTTTAATTTTATTTTTTATTTTTTGCATCGCTTTAATTATTATTATTCTTTACAACTTTTTAAACTCTGTCTAAATCATTTGCCTTGCTCATATATTTCTTTTTAAGGCATCTATTATGTAGCTTGTATATATTGAAAAACAAACCTTCTGACATTAATATAACGATGATGATTAATAACGTACTTATTAAATGTAAATCTAATTTTTCGACTTCAACTTTATTTATTACATTAGCTGTTGAGTCTACTGATTTACTGTCTACAAGACCTATTTTGGATATTTTTTTATACCATATACATAAGTCATATGTATTCAAAAATAGAGAGAGAGTCTTGTACATATAATAATATAATAATATAAGTGGTCAAGGCGTGAGAACGCTGACGCAGCTTTGTTTGTCCGCTACATTCAAATGCGATCATATTGCATCGCACTTGAAATGTGCTTATGTTATCATAACGACAAAGTGTCATTGCTTATGTTTATGCAGCAACAAAGTGTTGCTGTTCAATATATTTGAAAGACACTAGGTACAGTGTACTCTCGATATATGTGTATACTACAACTCCCTCCTTTTGAAAAATAACGTAATATATGTAGTTATTTAAAAAATTGATATTATTAATTATTAAGACTAATTAATTTGAAAATATATTGGTATTGATAAAAATGTTTTTATACACTAAAAATTTTGTTTTTTTTTTAATTTTTTTTTTGGTTTTTATTATTATTATATAATTTTATTTGTGGCTGATCAGGCCTAAAAACTGGATATATTATATGCACAAATTTAACTTTTGAATATTTTTAGCCTGTTATTATATACTATTTGTTTTTTTTTTCCTACATCTATTTTTATGTTGTTTCTATTTTCTATGCTTATAACTTTATAAGGACCTAAATATTTATTTTCTAACTTATGAGCTGTATCGTTCTTTAATAGTACTAAAGTTCCTATATCCAGTTCTATGTCATTTAATTTTTTATCATATTCTGTCTTTCGTTTTTGTTTTTCTAAATCTATTAAAGTTTTTATTCTTTTATAAGCTGTTTGTAATCTAAACTTAAATTCTTTAGCATAATCATCAATGTTATAAATAGGATCTATATTAGTTTTATTGTTGAATTTTGTGAACTGTCTCGGTAATCTAAAATAAACGAGTTCGTATGGACAGTATTCATGTACTGTCAATGGTGTAGTGTTGAAACAATAGGTGAAATAGTTCAACCATATGTTCCAATCGTCTTTGTCAATTGAAATATACGAACGAATAAACTCGTTAAATGTTCGATGACTTCTTTCAACTGTTGCTAATGTCTGGTGATGATGTGCTGTTGATATTACTTATATTCATACTTACACAAGTCATTTATAAGAGAATTTTTGTATTCCGTACCCATGTCCGTTATGAACGTCTTCATAGGACCGTACTAGATATTTAGTGAGATCGCATATTATAGTTATTGCGTACTCATTGCCATTCTCTGTACGAGGTAATGGTCCAATTGTATCTATTAAAACAGTGTCAAATGCAGTATTTGGAGTATTTGTTAATATCATTGGAGCTTTGGTATGTGTAGTAGTTTTTGCCTGTTGACATTTTATACAAGTTTTCACATACTTTTTAATTTTTTTAATCATTTGGGGCCAATAATAGTATTTCTTAATTTTTAACAGGGTACGCGTAATTACTGTATGGCCTCCTTCTATAGGATCATCATGGTATTTTGACAGTATTGCATTAATTTGACTTTCGTCATTTTTGTCTATTTGTGTCACTTTTGTTAGTAGCGCTACTTTTAATATATTTAATTTTTTTTTTTTGCCCATATTTTTAAATTCATTTAGTGATACAAATTCGAAAATTTTTTCACTTGGTGAAAACTGTAAATTAACAATTTTATGAAATCCGGCTTCTGAGTAAAGCCTTTTAAAGAATTGACCTAAATCGATTTTTAGTTTCACAAATTTCTTTACGTCTTGTCTTTTTGCAATTTTATTTTATCATCTGCGCAGATGTTTTCCTGTCTTTTTGATGATCTTGTTTGTACCATTCTTATGTTTCTATGTTAATTCTGGATAATGCATCTGCAACATGATTATCTTTCCCCTTGAAATATTCTACCGTAAATTGGTATTTTTCTAAGTCTAGTCTCATTCTTGTTAGTTTTGAAGTTGGATTTTTCATTGAAAATAAAAATGTTAGTGGTCTATGATCTGTTTTAACTAAGAAATGCCTGCCGTAAACATATGGTCTGAAATATTTTATTGCCCAGTGAATTGCGGCTAATTCCTGCTCTGTAGTTGATTTATTGCTTTCTCCATGTGTGAAAGATCGTGACGCATCTGTGGTTATGCAAAATTCTTTGCTGAAATCGGGGTATTGAAGTAATGTCGGTTTCATTAGTACCTTTTTTAGATAATTAAATGCGTCATCGCATTCTTTTGTCCATTTAAATTGAACATTCTTTCTGCACAGTCTAGTCAAATGACGTGAATATTTGCGAAATTGTGAATGAATCGTCTGTAATAATTACAGAACGCGACGAATCGTCGTGCACTATCCCAACTGATATTGGATAGTTTTTTATAACATCATATTTTTTATCATCCGGAAGGTTGCCATGGTCTGTGCATTTATGGCCTAGGAATGTAACCTCATGCATGAAGAAAGAATATTTCTCTGGGTTTAATTTTAAGTTGTGTTTTCTACACAGGTCAAAAATATTTGACAAATTTTTAAACATGTGCTGTTCAGAACAGCCAATGACTACCAAGTCATCCATGTAGAGAAATGCTTGTGATAGTTCAGACCTGTAAATGCGAGTGTCATCATTCGCATAAACGAATTTGGGGCTACTTTTAAGCCATAAGGTAGTCGCGTGAAGCGATAAGAACCGGAACTCGTGGAAAATGATGTTATATTTCTAGATTTTTCATCTAATTCTATTTGGTGAAATCCAGACATAAGATCGAGACATGAAAAATATTTTGCTCGTCCTAATTGGTCTAGGATTTCTTCGATGGGTATTTATCTGCTAAAAGTTTTTTATTTATCTGGCGATAATCAACCACTAAACGCCATTTTTTTTCTTTAGAGTTTGGAAGAGATTTCTTGGGTACCAAGAGAAGTGGGCTATTATATTCAGAAATTGATGGTTCGACTATACCATTTTTTATTAGTTTTTCGACCTGTCTGTTTATTTCTGGCTTTTGTGTCTCTGCGTTTCTATAATTTTTAATATATACTGGAGTCTTGTCTGCTAATCTTAATTTTTGTTTATAAAAGTTATTACTTGAAATTGATTCTGTTTCTAGACCAAATATGTCACTGTATTTGGTACATAAATCAGTAAGCTTGTTTTCTCAGAACTTCATTACTTCTATTATTTTCGTTTGTAAATTTAGTTTTAATTTCATAATTTTCAATTGATTCAAATTTAACTTAAGGGTTTTTAATTTTTATATTATTATTTGTTGTATTTAAAATACGAACTATTGCATGCTACTATGTTGTTAGCTATTAGTACTCCAGGATTAATTTCCTGGTTAGGTATCAAAACAGTTTTTTTATTTGTATGGAGCGTAATTTTTCTCATTACTTCTGATCTAGCTGATAATAATAATGAATTGTCAATATCATTATGTAATAGTAGTACGTGTATTTGATAATTAAGTGATTTCGGTTTCATGATGAATTCATCATGTTAATAATCTATTACATGGCATAGTATGGGAAATTCATTGTAGACTATTTGGAAATCGTGACTGACTACGAAGTAATCAAAAAGTAGATCAATTGTGGATTGTCCAATTGACTGTATTGTTCCCTGTCCAATTCCTGTTATATTTGTTTTGTAGCTTTCATTAATATTTGTGTTTACATTATTTTTCTTTAAGATTGAGACATTTGCTCCTGTATCTACTAGTAATGTTAATGGAATGTTATTTTTTTCATTATGTATTTTAATGAGACTACTGAAACTAAGATTTATATTCAGTATTTTTACTGTTGGTTGCTCAAGAAGGTTTGCTGATTTTCCGAGTTACTTTCTGTTGTCCTCGTCCTCTGTTTTGGCCGCCTCTGTATGAGTCGCCTCGAGGATTGCCTCTGTTATTGTTATATCTATTGCCATTATTTTTGTTATATCTGAAGCCGCCTCTGTTGTTCGGTCGGCATTTATAATTACCTCTGCCGCGGTTTCCGCCGCGGTGAGAGTAATTCTGGCAATATAGGAGAGTGTTAGCTTGTCCTGTTGCTTCTGTGCAACTATCGACAAATTTCGATAAGTTTTACCTTATTAATAGCGCAGTTCGTTTTAATTTCTGTTATTTTGGAACATATCTCTTTCCATTCCATACTAATTTTACTATTCTTGATCTTTTTGTTTTTTCTTTATTTATTTTTATTTATTATTCATTAAAAAAAACAATTTATAAAGATATTGCTAACATTATGAAGAGTATAAAACAAAATTTTTTATTTTTTTTTTTTAATTTTATTTTTTATTTTTTGCATCGCTTTAATTATTATTATTCTTTACAACTTTTTAAACTCTGTCTAAATCATTTGCCTTGCTCATATATTTCTTTTTAAGGCATCTATTATGTAGCTTGTATATATTAAAAAACAAACCTTCTGACATTAATATAACGATGATGATTAATAACGTACTTATTAAATGTAAATCTAATTTTTCGACTTCAACTTTATTTATTACATTAGCTGTTGAGTCTACTGATTTACTGTCTACAAGACCCATTTTGGATATTTTTTTATACCATATACATAAGTCATATGTATTCAAAAATAGAGAGAGAGTCTTGTACATATAATAATATAATAATATAAGTGGTCAAGGCGTGAGAACGCTGACGCAGCTTTGTTTGTCCGCTACATTCAAATGCGATCATATTGCATCGCACTTGAAATGTGCTTATGTTATCATAACGACAAAGTGTCATTGCTTATGTTTATGCAGCAACAAAGTGTTGCTGTTCAATATATTTGAAAGACACTAGGTACAGTGTACTCTCGATATATGTGTATACTACAACTCCCTCCTTTTGAAAAATAACGTAATATATGTAGTTATTTAAAAAATTGATATTATTAATTATTAAGACTAATTAATTTGAAAATATATTGGTATTGATAAAAATGTTTTTATACACTAAAAATTTTGTTTTTTTTTTATTTTTTTTTTGGTTTTTATTATTATTATATAATTTTATTTGTGGCTGATCAGGCCTAAAAACTGGATATATTATATGCACAAATTTAACTTTTGAATATTTTTAGCCTGTTATTATATACTATTTGTTTTTTTTTTCCTACATCTATTTTTATGTTGTTTCTATTTTCTATGCTTATAACTTTACAAGGACCTAAATATTTATTTTCTAACTTATGAGCTGTATCGTTCTTTAATAGTACTAAAGTTCCTATATCCAGTTCTATGTCATTTAATTTTTTATCATATTCTGTCTTTCGTTTTTGTTTTTCTAAATCTATTAAAGTTTTTATTCTTTTATAAGCTGTTTGTAATCTAAACTTAAATTCTTTAGCATAATCATCAATGTTATAAATAGGATCTATATTAGTTTTATTGTTGAATTTTGTGAACTGTCTCGGTAATCTAAAATAAACGAGTTCGTATGGACAGTATTCATGTACTGTCAATGGTGTAGTGTTGAAACAATAGGTGAAATAGTTCAACCATATGTTCCAATCGTCTTTGTCAATTGAAATATACGAACGAATAAACTCGTTAAATGTTCGATGACTTCTTTCAACTGTTGCTAATGTCTGGTGATGATGTGCTGTTGATATTACTTATATTCATACTTACACAAGTCATTTATAAGAGAATTTTTGTATTCCGTACCCATGTCCGTTATGAACGTCTTCATAGGACCGTACTAGATATTTAGTGAGATCGCATATTATAGTTATTGCGTACTCATTGCCATTCTCTGTACGAGGTAATGGTCCAATTGTATCTATTAAAACAGTGTCAAATGCAGTATTTGGAGTATTTGTTAATATCATTGGAGCTTTGGTATGTGTAGTAGTTTTTGCCTGTTGACATTTTATACAAGTTTTCACATACTTTTTAATTTTTTTAATCATTTGGGGCCAATAATAGTATTTCTTAATTTTTAACAGGGTACGCGTAATTCCTGTATGGCCTCCTTCTATAGGATCATCATGGTATTTTGACAGTATTGCATTAATTTGACTTTCGTCATTTTTGTCTATTTGTGTCACTTTTGTTAGTAGCGCTACTTTTAATATATTTAATTTTTTTTTTTTGCCCATATTTTTAAATTCATTTAGTGATTCAAATTCGAAAATTTTTTCACTTGGTGAAAACTGTAAATTAACAATTTTATGAAATCCGGCTTCTGAGTAAAGCCTTTTAAAGAATTGACCTAAATCGATTTTTAGTTTCACAAATTTCTTTACGTCTTGTCTTTTTGCAATTTTATTTTATCATCTGCGCAGATGTTTTCCTGTCTTTTTGATGATCTTGTTTGTACCATTCTTATGTTTCTATGTTAATTCTGGATAATGCATCTGCAACATGATTATCTTTCCCCTTGAAATATTCTACCGTAAATTGGTATTTTTCTAAGTCTAGTCTCATTCTTGTTAGTTTTGAAGTTGGATTTTTCATTGAAAATAAAAATGTTAGTGGTCTATGATCTGTTTTAACTAAGAAATGCCTGCCGTAAACATATGGTCTGAAATATTTTATTGCCCAGTGAATTGCGGCTAATTCCTGCTCTGTAGTTGATTTATTGCTTTCTCCATGTGTGAAAGATCGTGACGCATCTGTGGTTATGCAAAATTCTTTGCTGAAATCGGGGTATTGAAGTAATGTCGGTTTCATTAGTACCTTTTTTAGATAATTAAATGCGTCATCGCATTCTTTTGTCCATTTAAATTGAACATTCTTTCTGCACAGTCTAGTCAAATGACGTGAATATTTGCGAAATTGTGAATGAATCGTCTGTAATAATTACAGAACGCGACGAATCGTCGTGCACTATCCCAACTGATATTGGATAGTTTTTTATAACATCATATTTTTTATCATCCGGAAGGTTGCCATGGTCTGTGCATTTATGGCCTAGGAATGTAACCTCATGCATGAAGAAAGAATATTTCTCTGGGTTTAATTTTAAGTTGTGTTTTCTACACAGGTCAAAAATATTTGACAAATTTTTAAACATGTGCTGTTCAGAACAGCCAATGACTACCAAGTCATCCATGTAGAGAAATGCTTGTGATAGTTCAGACCTGTAAATGCGAGTGTCATCATTCGCATAAACGAATTTGGGGCTACTTTTAAGCCATAAGGTAGTCGCGTGAAGCGATAAGAACCGGAACTCGTGGAAAATGATGTTATATTTCTAGATTTTTCATCTAATTCTATTTGGTGAAATCCAGACATAAGATCGAGACATGAAAAATATTTTGCTCGTCCTAATTGGTCTAGGATTTCTTCGATGGGTATTTATCTGCTAAAAGTTTTTTATTTATCTGGCGATAATCAACCACTAAACGCCATTTTTTTTCTTTAGAGTTTGGAAGAGATTTCTTGGGTACCAAGAGAAGTGGGCTATTATATTCAGAAATTGATGGTTCGACTATACCATTTTTTATTAGTTTTTCGACCTGTCTGTTTATTTCTGGCTTTTGTGTCTCTGCGTTTCTATAATTTTTAATATATACTGGAGTCTTGTCTGCTAATCTTAATTTTTGTTTATAAAAGTTATTACTTGAAATTGATTCTGTTTCTAGACCAAATATGTCACTGTATTTGGTACATAAATCAGTAAGCTTGTTTTCTCAGAACTTCATTACTTCTATTATTTTCGTTTGTAAATTTAGTTTTAATTTCATAATTTTCAATTGATTCAAATTTAACTTAAGGGTTTTTAATTTTTATATTATTATTTGTTGTATTTAAAATACGAACTATTGCATGCTACTATGTTGTTAGCTATTAGTACTCCAGGATTCATTAACTGGTTAGGTATCAAAACAGTTTTTTTATTTGTCTGGAGCGTAATTTTTCTCATTACTTCTGATCTAGCTGATAATAATAATGAATTGTCAATATCATTATGTAATAGTAGTACGTGTATTTGATAATTAAGTGATTTCGGTTTCATGATGAATTCATCATGTTAATAATCTATTACATGGCATGGTATGGGAAATTCATTGTAGACTATTTGGAAATCGTGACTGACTACGAAGTAATCGAAAAGTAGATCAATTGTGGATTGTCCAATTGACTGTATTGTTCCCTGTCCAATTCCTGTTATATTTGTTTTGTAGCTTTCATTAATATTTGTGTTTACATTATTTTTCTTTAAGATTGAGACATTTGCTCCTGTATCTACTTGTAATGTTAATGGAATGTTATTTTTTTCATTATGTATTTTAATGAGACTACTGAAACTAAGATTTATATTCAGTATTTTTACTGTTGGTTGCTCAAGGAGGTTTGCTGATTTTCCGAGTTACTTTCTGTTGTCCTCGTCCTCTGTTTTGGCCGCCTCTGTATGAGTCGCCTCGAGGATTGCCTCTGTTATTGTTATATCTATTGCCATTATTATTGTTATATCTGAAGCCGCCTCTGTTGTTCGGTCGGCCTTTATAATTACCTCTGCCGCGGTTTCCGCCACGGTGAGAGTAATTCTGGCAATATAGGAGAGTGTTAGCTTGTCCTGTTGCTTCTGTGCAACTATCGACAAATTTCGATAAGTTTTACCTTATTAATAGCGCAGTTCGTTTTAATTTCTGTTATTTTGGAACATATCTCTTTCCATTCCATACTAATTTTACTATTCTTGATCTTTTTGTTTTTTCTTTATTTATTTTTATTTATTATTCATTAAAAAAAACAATTTATAAAGATATTGCTGCCATTATGAAGAGTATAAAACAAAATTTTTTATTTTTTTTTTAATTTTATTTTTTATTTTTTGCATCGCTTTAATTATTATTATTCTTTACAACTTTTTAAACTCTGTCTAAATCATTTGCCTTGCTCATATATTTCTTTTTAAGGCATCTATTATGTAGCTTGTATATATTGAAAAACAAACCTTCTGACATTAATATAACGATGATGATTAATAACGTACTTATTAAATGTAAATCTAATTTTTCGACTTCAACTTTATTTATTACATTAGCTGTTGAGTCTACTGATTTACTGTCTACAAGACCCATTTTGGATATTTTTTTATACCATATACATAAGTCTTGTACATATAATAATATAATAATATAAGTGGTCAAGGCGTGAGAACGCTGACGCAGCTTTGTTTGTCCGCTACATTCAAATGCGATCATATTGCATCGCACTTGAAATGTGCTTATGTTATCATAACGACAAAGTGTCATTGCTTATGTTTATGCAGCAACAAAGTGTTGCTGTTCAATATATTTGAAAGACACTAGGTACAGTGTACTCTCGATATATGTGTATACTACAACTCCCTCCTTTTGAAAAATAACGTAATATATGTAGTTATTTAAAAAATTGATATTATTAATTATTAAGACTAATTAATTTGAAAATATATTGGTATTGATAAAAATGTTTTTATACACTAAAAATTTTGTTTTTTTTTTATTTTTTTTTTTGGTTTTTATTATTATTATATAATTTTATTTGTGGCTGATCAGGCCTAAAAACTGGATATATTATATGCACAAATGTAACTTTTGAATATTTTTAGCCTGTTATTATATACTATTTGTTTTTTTTTTCCTACATCTATTTTTATGTTGTTTCTATTTTCTATGCTTATAACTTTATAAGGACCTAAATATTTATTTTCTAACTTATGAGCTGTATCGTTCTTTAATAGTACTAAAGTTCCTATATCCAGTTCTATGTCATTTAATTTTTTATCATATTCTGTCTTTCGTTTTTGTTTTTCTAAATCTATTAAAGTTTTTATTCTTTTATAAGCTGTTTGTAATCTAAACTTAAATTCTTTAGCATAATCATCAATGTTATAAATAGGATCTATATTAGTTTTATTGTTGAATTTTGTGAACTGTCTCGGTAATCTAAAATAAACGAGTTCGCATGGACAGTATTCATGTACTGTCAATGGTGTAGTGTTGAAACAATAGGTGAAATAGTTCAACCATATGTTCCAATCGTCTTTGTCAATTGAAATATACGAACGAATAAACTCGTTAAATGTTCGATGACTTCTTTCAACTGTTGCTAATGTCTGGTGATGATGTGCTGTTGATATTACTTATATTCATACTTACACAAGTCATTTATAAGAGAATTTTTGTATTCCGTACCCATGTCCGTTATGAACGTCTTCATAGGACCGTACTAGATATTTAGTGAGATCGCATATTATAGTTATTGCGTACTCATTGCCATTCTCTGTACGAGGTAATGGTCCAATTGTATCTATTAAAACAGTGTCAAATGCAGTATTTGGAGTATTTGTTAATATCATTGGAGCTTTGGTATGTGTAGTAGTTTTTGCCTGTTGACATTTTATACAAGTTTTTACATACTTTTTAATTTTTTTAATCATTTGGGGCCAATAATAGTATTTCTTAATTTTTAACAGGGTACGCGTAATTCCTGTATGGCCTCCTTCTATAGGATCATCATGGTATTTTGACAGTATTGCATTAATTTGACTTTCGTCATTTTTGTCTATTTGTGTCACTTTTGTTAGTAGCGCTACTTTTAATATATTTAATTTTTTTTTTTTGCCCATATTTTTAAATTCATTTAGTGATACAAATTCGAAAATTTTTTCACTTGGTGAAAACTGTAAATTAACAATTTTATGAAATCCGGCTTCTGAGTAAAGCCTTTTAAAGAATTGACCTAAATCGATTTTTAGTTTCACAAATTTCTTTACGTCTTGTCTTTTTGCAATTTTATTTTATCATCTGCGCAGATGTTTTCCTGTCTTTTTGATGATCTTGTTTGTACCATTCTTATGTTTCTATGTTAATTCTGGATAATGCATCTGCAACATGATTATCTTTCCCCTTGAAATATTCTACCGTAAATTGGTATTTTTCTAAGTCTAGTCTCATTCTTGTTAGTTTTGAAGTTGGATTTTTCATTGAAAATAAAAATGTTAGTGGTCTATGATCTGTTTTAACTAAGAAATGCCTGCCGTAAACATATGGTCTGAAATATTTTATTGCCCAGTGAATTGCGGCTAATTCCTGCTCTGTAGTTGATTTATTGCTTTCTCCATGTGTGAAAGATCGTGACGCATCTGTGGTTATGCAAAATTCTTTGCTGAAATCGGGGTATTGAAGTAATGTCGGTTTCATTAGTACCTTTTTTAGATAATTAAATGCGTCATCGCATTCTTTTGTCCATTTAAATTGAACATTCTTTCTGCACAGTCTAGTCAAATGACGTGAATATTTGCGAAATTGTGAATGAATCGTCTGTAATAATTACAGAACGCGACGAATCGTCGTGCACTATCCCAACTGATATTGGATAGTTTTTTATAACATCATATTTTTTATCATCCGGAAGGTTGCCATGGTCTGTGCATTTATGGCCTAGGAATGTAACCTCATGCATGAAAGAATATTTCTCTGGGTTTAATTTTAAGTTGTGTTTTCTACACAGGTCAAAAATATTTGACAAATTTTTAAACATGTGCTGTTCAGAACAGCCAATGACTACCAAGTCATCCATGTAGAGAAATGCTTGTGATAGTTCAGACCTGTAAATGCGAGTGTCATCATTCGCATAAACGAATTTGGGGCTACTTTTAAGCCATAAGGTAGTCGCGTGAAGCGATAAGAACCGGAACTCGTGGAAAATGATGTTATATTTCTAGATTTTTCATCTAATTCTATTTGGTGAAATCCAGACATAAGATCGAGACATGAAAAATATTTTGCTCGTCCTAATTGGTCTAGGATTTCTTCGATGGGTATTTATCTGCTAAAAGTTTTTTATTTATCTGGCGATAATCAACCACTAAACGCCATTTTTTTTCTTTAGAGTTTGGAAGAGATTTCTTGGGTACCAAGAGAAGTGGGCTATTATATTCAAAAATTGATGGTTCGACTATACCATCTTTTATTAGTTTTTCGACCTGTCTGTTTATTTCTGGCTTTTCTGTCTCTGCGTTTCTATAATTTTTAATATATACTGGAGTCTTGTCTGCTAATCTTAATTTTTGTTTATAAAAGTTATTACTTGAAATTGATTCTGTTTCTAGACCAAATATGTCACTGTATTTGGTACATAAATCAGTAAGCTTGTTTTCTCAGAACTTCATTACGTCTATTATTTTCGTTTGTAAATTGAGTTTTAATTTCATAATTTTCAATTGATTCAAATTTAACTTTAGGGTTTTTAATTTTTATATTATTATTTGTTGTATTTAAAATACGAACTATTGCATGCTACTATGCTGTTAGCTATTAGTACTCCAGGATTAATTTCCTGGTTAGGTATCAATACAGTTTTTTTATTTGTCTGGAGCGTAATTTTTCTCATTACTTCTGATCTAGCTGATAATAATAATGAAGTGTCAATATCATTATGTAATAGTAGTACGTGTATTTGATAATTAAGTGATTTCGGTTTCATGAGGAATTCATCATGTTGATAATCTATTACATGGTATGATATGGGAAATTCATTGTAGACTATTTGGAAATCGTGACTGACGTGACGAAGTATTCGAAAAGTAGATCAATTGTGGATTGTCCAATTGACTGTATTGTTCCCTGTCCAATTCCTGTTATATTTGTTTTGTAGTTTTCATTAATATTTGTGTTTACATTATTTTTCTTTAAGATTGAGACATTTGCTCCTGTATCTACTAGTAATGTTAATGGAATGTTATTTTTTTCATTATGTATTTTAATGAGACTACTGAGACTAAGATTTATATTCAGTATTTTTACTGTTGGTTGCTCAAGGAGGTTTGCTGATTTTCCGAGTTACTTTCTGTTGTCCTCGTCCTCTGTTTTGGCCGCCTCTGTATGAGTCGCCTCGAGGATTGCCTCTGTTATTGTTATATCTATTGCCATTATTATTGTTATATCTGAAGCCGCCTCTGTTGTTCGGTCGGCCTTTATAATTACCTCTGCCGCGGTTTCCGCCACGGTGAGAGTAATTCTGGAAATATAGGAGAGTGTTAGCTTGTCCTGTTGCTTCTGTGCAACTATCGACAAATTTTTTTTATTTTTTGCATCGCTTTAATTATTATTATTCTTTACAACTTTTTAAACTCTGTCTAAATCATTGGCCTTGCTCATATATTTCTTTTTAAGGCATCTATTATGTAGCTTGTATTTTTTGAAAAACAAACCTGCTGACATTAATATAACGATGATGATTAATAACGTACTTATTAAATGTAAATCTAATTTTTCAACTTCAACTTTATTTATTACATTAGCTGTTGAGTCTACTAATTTACTGTCTACAAGGCCAATTTTGGATATTTTTTTTTTACAAATTCCTACCTAAAGATTCGCATAGCTTTACAGGCTATGCTGCTAATCGGGCAGAAATGGTTCCGCTCGATTGTACAAAATTTTTATTTTTTTAAATATTTAGTTAAATAACAATTAAAATACTGCTGCGTTGTCTTAGATGAAGCATCAGCTGGGCGTCACCGGATGTGGCACGCTGATGCTCCCTCGATGGTGCAAAAGGCAGTCCTATGCCTTTCGCACTTGTTGATCCTCAAGTTGGCATGTGTACTCACAGTGCGGTGAATACAGTGGTCCCTCGCAGTCGTTGGGGCAGCTTTTCGTAAACTTCGGTATTGCCTTGGGTGATGGTGGTATAGTTATTTTATGTTCATTTAAAATTTTAATATGAGTTGAGTGAGATGCGGAGTTGGGAGTCTTTATTTTATTGATTGATTTCAAGAAGTCAAGATCAGCTTGTAATTTTTGAGCTGTTGCCTACGCGGGTGGCTGTGTACTGGAGAATAATAGCCACTTTAAATGTGCTATTCTCTTATTAACTTTCTTTTGTATACCTCAGCGTTTACCCATAACTCGCGCACTCTACTCACTCAGTATTTCTGTATCCAAATCCATTTCACTCCAAGTTCTTTTTGTCGTTGTTGTTGTCGCTTTTGCTTTTGCTATTGTTGCTGTTGTTGTTGCTATTGTCCTTGGTCCTCCAGGAATCCTGTCACGGTCGCCATGTAGTAAGTCCAGAGTTTTTGGTTTATAGTTAAACGGAGAACGTCTGTTCATCCGCTTGGTTTATTATCGAATGCTTGTTTATACAAGTTTTAGCTTAACCTAAAGTCGCATAGCTGCTTTATATATATATATACCATATACATAAGTCATATGTATTCAAAAATAGAGAGAGAGTCTTGTACATATACATAAGTGGTTAAGGCGTGAGAACGCTGACGCAGCTTTGTTTGTCCGCTACATTCAAATGCGATCATATTGCATCGCACTTGAAATGTGCTTATGTTATCATAACGACAAAGTGTCGTTGCTTATGTTTATGTAGCAACAAAATGTTGCCGTTCAATATATTTGAAAGACACTAGGTACAGTGTACTCTCGATATATGTGTATACTACATCCGACAATTAACGGCCAAGTTGTATCCGAAAGTCCCGAAACTAAGTATCTCGATATTTACCTCGACCACAGACTTACATGGCAAAAACACATCTCAATTAAAATTAAACTATTATAAAAAGATTTGAGCTACACTGACTTTTAGAAAGGGAATTTAAACTCAATTTCATTTACAATGTCCAATTAAACAAAAGTATAATAAAACCCAAATGACATATGGTATTGACCTCTGGGGCACAGCCTCTCCATCGAATATTGAAAAACTCCAAAGAGCTCATTCTAAAATTTTTCGACAAATTTCCAAAGTTCCATAGTAAATAAGAAATACAAGCATCCACAGAGACTTTTAGGTAATAGTCCCCTAACATATGCTTTAAAAAAAAAATTAAGACATTTGAATTATTCACATTTTAAACGTTATCAATAATATTAGGAAAAATAAGGAAAGCGATCGCTAGGTTGAGTTTCTGGTATAGTAGGAGTGCATTAGTTTTCTAAAGAAAACAAAAAAAAATTTTGCGTTTTTAAATGGTGGCATTTTTGTTTTAGAATTTTATTTTCGTTTCAAAATATTAAATATATAGCAAACAAAATGTTTTTAAACTCGGGTTTTCAGCGATTGAGTGAAAAAGAAGAAAATGAAAACCGCATGCATATAAATTTGAGGAGAAGAACACTCAGGGAAAGCGGGAATATTTTCACAACACCTGATCAAGAGGAAGTTTTTTTCTATATGTTTCCGATTGTTCACTATACAATTGACGGTTCTTTTTATATACAGGGTGGCGCAACAGAAATCACCCTATTGGAAGATGCTCTCATTTTTGCAAATGGCCGCCAATGTCAAATCTGTTTTGACATTTGTGGACTAGACAGATACAGAATACAAGTGAATAAGCCATGGAGCGATACACTCCCCAAGAACGCGGAATAATTGTGTCTATTTTTTTGCGTAACAATTCGTCTGTGGTGTTGGCAAAAATCATAATGAGCGATGAGGCTCATTTTCACCTCAGCGGGTACGTGAACAAGCAAAATTATCGCTTCTGGGGAACCGAAAATCCGCGAGTGATGCACGAGAAACCATTACACCCGCTCAAAGTGACTGCGTGGTGCGCTGTTCACGCTGGAGGAGTCATCGGGCCGAACGCCGCGGGTCAAACGACAACAGTGGACGGTGCGCGCTATAGGGCAATGTTGACCGAGTTTTT
Source organism: Suillia variegata (assembly GCA_949127995.1). Taxonomy (NCBI): domain Eukaryota; kingdom Metazoa; phylum Arthropoda; class Insecta; order Diptera; family Heleomyzidae; genus Suillia; species Suillia variegata. The sequence continues at coordinate 22,957,646 of OX421842.1, forward strand.
TCTGCCCGAACTGGACGAATTAGGACTTTTTACGTATAAAAACGAAAATTTATTTGTTTGTTTTTTCGGTAGACCCTCCGCGCTATAAAAAATATTTTTTTCATCACGTCATTACGTTTTACGAATTTGCTAAATATAAATGTAATCAATCAAGGGGGCGATACGTTGGGAAAAGGAGATATTTCTTTATTTAATAAATGGATCACGCGAAATCAGACCAAAATCTGTTAGAAAGGTGTAAAAAAAACACCTTGAGGGGTTATCATATGTGTTACAAGCACTGCGACTATTAAAGATCTGTTGTACTCGAAGCCCAATTACGACACTAGAATCTCTTCTAGCTTCCTTGTGAAGGATAAAATAGATCTTGTTCAGCATTTGATGATTAAAGTTGATGTTTGAAAACTCAGCTGAAAATATTTAAGACGATGTAAAGACGTTTCTTCCTCTTCTAGGCATAGTTTGCATTTCGTGTCGGAGGCTAGACCCATTTTATGGATGTGATATTTTGACTAGTTATGTTCCTTGAGATAACTGATTATTGGTCGTAAATTAGATCTGCTTAGCCAGTTTCCATCGTGTGAGGCACTCAAACTCACCAGCTTGGCTTGACGAAGTCCTATGGAGCTGGTTGAATATTATTTGTATTCTTTCTGGAACTATTTTTCTATGATTACCGTGGCAGATGCCCAGTTTATATTGCACAATGGTTAAGGACCTATCTATGGGGATGAGGAGCTAGTTCACGCTTAATCATCATCCAATTCTTTACCTTGAAATCCCATATGGGATCCAACACAATGTAACTTTGTTCTTTACAGTGAGTTTTTGTACAATGAGAAAGCATTTTTTGACTATTTTTTTTTAAATAATTTTCACGAGAATAATGCAGCTTGGCTGTTTGAGTAAAGAAGGATGCTTCTACCTTTAGGACTTCTTCCCACAATACCTAATAGCATTAATTTCCACTTAGAAGATAGTGAACAACGAGACAATTGTTGTGATAAAGCGAGTGTTGGAGCCATAAACCCCGGCAGACGTACCTTCCTCTGTTTAAGATCCATCCATAAACCATATATTATTATGATATAAAGAGTGTGAAGAGCTGTCGTGCTGTATGGGATGACCGTAGAGACATTAAATAATAACGATCCCCGCACCACGGCAGTTTCTGATCAACTCATTGGCTTCAGAATTGAAGCCATTTATTTAAATTTAAAAAACACACGACGCTAACAAGCTAGCGTCTTGGGTTCTCTTAAAACTAAATCTCGGCGTAAACACTAAATCTACGCCGCACATAACTTAACACATACAGCCTTATAATGAACCTTTCGTTTGCCTTCGTTTCGTTTTGAAATGTGAATGAAACTAACATTGCTATTATGATAAAACGAAAACAAACGGAACACCTCTCAAATTAATTTTTAAGAGAGGAAAAAGCCTTTTTGTTCTAATCACGGTATTATGCAGAACGAAAATTGATGACGCGAAATTTCGTTTTAGTCACATACATTTTTGCTTTTGTTTTAGGTGCAATGTCAGCGAAAATGGTTTTGAATACAATTTTATTCATTCGAAAATTACTTAAAAACTGAAAAATTTTAAAAATTTTCGCAAGCAACGGTAGGAAGTTAATTAAAGCCAATTGAATTGACATACAATTGTATAGTGAACAATCGGAAGCATACTCCTGATCAGGTATTGTGAAATAATCCCGCTTTCCCTAAGTGTTCATCTCCTCAAATTTATCTGCATTCGGTTTTCATATTCTTCTTTTTCACTCAATCGCTGATAACCCGCTTTTAAAAACATTTTGTTAATTATATTTATAATATATTGAAACATTTATTTATGTTTTGTAGGCTTTTCGGTCTTATTATTTTAAAATGCGAATAAAAACAACTTTATTCCATCTTTTATCCCGACGTTTCGTTGAGGTTATTTCAACTTCTTCAGGGGTTTATTGAATCTATTATAATGAAGAATATACAAATAACATTAAAACACTGACAATTTAACTAATTTTTTAACTTTCGACTTACATTATTGCTTTAAATTACATTTATACATAAATATTGCATCTCTCCGAAAGGCACAAACACAAATTTAAACATAAATAAAACTAAAATTACAAATAAAATCAAATTTAAAAAACTAATTAAAATATCACGATTATTTGATGGCGGCAGAATTCTCAAACATAAATGCCACCATTTAAAAACGCAAAATTTTTTGTTGTTTTATTTAGAAAACTAAAAAGCTTTTGCGAACGTACATACGTGACTAGCAAAAATACTCAACAAAAATAAAACGAAAGAGCTTTTGATAACGTTAAAATAGCAATTTAAAACGAAAGTGAACGAGTTTGAGTGAAACGTTTCGTTTCATTTTGATTGTCATAATAAGGCTGTTAATCTGCACATATATTTTATGATAGAAAACAGAAGATGAGAGCAGATTTTATTTTTCACTCTCATATTTTTTGTATCTACATATAAATTAAATCCTTTTATGGATTAAACTTTAAAAAAAATATTTATTTTAGAGCTTTAGCTCTTTATTCAATCATTACTTCTTAAAGACTAAATTATAATTTTTATTTTAACAATAAAGTAAACTATTGCGCCGCTTGCACTTGGTGCTACTGCTGCCCAGGTTTCCGCTTGCGCAAGCCAGACGCATTGTCATCACTTTTGGTGGGAACCGCTCTATATTGAAAACGTGCCATTCTCTGGAATTGCAACGAAGCTGTTTTCGGTGTACAGGGTGTTAACTTACATTTATAAAAATTAATGTATCTTTCTATCTTTGTACCCTATGCGCGTCTAAACCATTCTTTCGACTGTGATAAAATTTTGGGAAGTTGTTGTGCTCACGCCAACTTAGATTTAGGGCAAAGAAAATTTTGCCACGCCCACCTATTACGCCCACAATTTGTAAAACTAAGTTAAAATATTCGATTATTTCGCTAATATTGCTCCAAAAATTTAGTATCTGAGTTTGTATAGACACTGTCGATAACTTCCTCAAAAATGGGCGAGGTTGGATCAATTTAACGCCCACTTTGAAAAAAATAGAAAATATGCGATAACATGGCTAATATTGCTCCTAAAAATATGAAGTTTGGTATCTGAATTTGTATTGGCACTGTCGATAACTTCCCCAAAAATGGGCGTGGTTGGATCAATTTAACGCACACTTTCAAAAACAGGGTGGATCATTTTTACGCCTACCACCATTTGCTCAGAAACTTGATGTGCTAAATAGAAAACATGTAACGGGATGCACCGGGAAGAATAACAGGATATACTTATTACGCCCTCAATTTATTTAATTAAATATACGATGACATTTCTAATATTGCTCCTAAAAATTTGGGATTTTGTTTCTGAGTTTGTATGCCGATAATATCACAGCCATAACTCAGAATCGCTACAACGGTGAATGCCGAGAAGTTCCGCTTACTAACGGGAGTACCGGGAAGTTCCGTTACTAACGGAAGTACCGGAAAGTACCGGGAAGTTTTGCTACCATTTTTTTAAGTGGCATTGCAACGCATGCTGGGCATTCGCTAGTTTACAATAAATTTAAATCGTCTTGAAACAATTATTGCTTATTTTTTCTCTTGATTTTGTTTGAGTACATTATAAAATTTAAATATCTTATTTAATTGTTTTTTTTTTTCTTCTCATTTTCACTTTATTATATATATTTTTTTTTTTATTTTTTTATATTAACAACAAAAGCTTTTATTGGATTTTTATTCGGTTTTTTTTTATTAGATTTAAATTTTAATTATACTTTGATTTTATTTCTATAATTAACATAAAACTTTTTTTTATATAGTAATTTAGTTCGAATATATTTTTTATATTTATATTTTTTTTTTTTAGTATAATTTCTTTTATTATTTATTTATTTTTTATGGCATACGTTGAATTTTGTTTATAAAATAAACCAAATTTATATATTTAATCAATGCCTTGAACTTATTATTTGAATCTAACCTGAGTTAAATTAATTACGATGAGTAGATAAACTCTTTTGTATTGGTGTGGGTGCCGAATTAACGGATGAAACCCAGTAAACATGTAGGCCAGACATTTGACTTAAAAGGAATCAGCACAAGGGAATCTTACTAACACATTGAAGCCACGTGAGGTTCAAGGCTGCCCACAAGTTTTGTGGCAGATGGGGTGGGCTAGGCTTCCGCTGACGGACAGGACCCTTCTATTAATTGTTGATAATTGTACTCATATTTTTGTTTCTCTTTCTATTCTAAGTAAAGTTGTAGGCCATAGCGTATGGAAAGAATGTGTTAAATTGGTATTATAGGATGAATTTTGTGTGAATGATTAAATAAGTGTGAGTGGGCATGATTGAGCTAGTATGCATGAGACATGTCTGTAGGTACGCAAGGGCTGCATTTTATTCTGATGATTTTCTCTTATTTTCCATTTTTTTTGTCTTTCTGCTTTGGCATTTATTCTTTTTTTATATTTTTCTATTTATTTGGCACGATTCAAAATTTTGTTTGTAGATTATATTGCATTGCCAAAAGTTAAACCCCCCATATCAGGCGAGTATACCGGGATCCAGAACGCTCTGACATAAAAAAATTATACACTCAGAAAATCTACAACAAATCTCACTTTAGAAGTCTCACGAAATTGTGCTATACAACAATTTAATCGTAATAAAGCAAAATTATGCAAAACCCTAGAGTTTAAAGTCGTTTCGACAACGTATTAAATGAATACGTGACTTTAAACCATATGAAGAAAATATTTGCCCCTAAAAGAAATGCCCTTCTCTCATTACTATTTACCACATCATGCAGTCTTAAAACCTGATAGTGTTTCAACTAAAGTCCGTGTAGTATTTAATGCTTCTTGTCCGACTTCTAATAAAACGACTTTAAACGATGTGTTACATCCTGGGCCGGCTTTACAAACTGACTTAACTCTTCTTAATTTAAAGTGAATGTTTTATAAATACGTCTGAATGGTGATATTGAGAAAATGTATCGGCAAATACTTGTTGATCCGAAACACACTCCGTTTCAAAGGATAGTATTTAGAGATTCACTTAAAATGCCCCTGAACGACTTTGAGTTGAAAATTGTTACGTTTGGTTAAAACTGTGCCCCTTTCATAAATATTCGAACCCCTATTCAATTAGCTAATGATGTAAAAGACCGGTATGTACGTTGATGATGCTTTAGCTGGATCTCATGATGTTTCTTCAGCGATTGAAACACAAAATCAACTAATTTCGGCTCGCGATTCAGCTGATTTTGTACTACGAAAATGGACAGTCAACTGCAAAGAAATGTTCGAAGATAATCCAAAAGTACGCATTTCGCTTGAAGAGAACAGTCGCTTTTTCGGTGTGCATAGATCTGCTAAAATCACATATACCATTATCGTATAAGTTGCAAGGATTTGATTTGATTTTGATTTGTGCTAAGCGTAAAAGTGCAATGCGGATAAGCAAGTTCAGACCGTGAAATTAATACTAACAGCCTTATTATGACAATCAAAACGAAACGAAACGTTTCAATCAAACTCATTCACTTGCGGTTTAATTTTCTATTATAACGTTATCAAAAGCTCTTTCGTTTTCTTTTCGTTGAGTATTTTTTCTACTCACGTATGTACGTTGCCCATAGATATTTCTCGCAAAATCTTTTTAATTTTCTAAAGAAAATAACAACATAAAATTGCGATTTTGGCATTTTTATTTTAGAATTTTGTTTTTGTTTCAAAACATTATAAATATAGTTAAAAAAATGTTTTTAAAAGCGGGTTACCAGCGATTGAGTGAAAAGGAAGAAAATGAAAACCGAATGCATATAAATTTGAGGAGAAGAACACTTAGGGAAAGCGGGAACATTTCACAATATCTGATCAGGAGTAAATTTTTTTCTGAATGCTTCCGATTGTTCACTGTACAATTGATGGTGATAAAAATAATTGTATGCCAATTCAATTTTCTTTAATTTTAATCCTTTTTCTCTTAAAATCCAACTTCCTACCGTTGCTTCCGAAATTTTTTAAAATTTTTCAGTTTTTAAGTAATTTTCGAATGAATAAAATTGTATTCAAAACCATTTTCGCTGACATTGCATCTAAAACAAAAGCAAAAATGTATGTGACTAAAACGAAATTTCGCGTCATCAATTTTCGTTCTGCATAATACCGTGATTAGAACAAAAAGGCTTTTTCCTCTCTTAAAAATTAATTTGAGAGGTGTTCCGTTTGTTTTCGTTTTATCATAATAGCAATGTTAGTTTCATTCACATTTCAAAACGAAACGAAGGCAAACGAAAGGTTCATTATAAGGCTGTATGTGTTAAGTTATGTGCGGCGTAGATTTAGTGTTTACGCCGAGATTTAGTTTTAAGAGAACCCAAGACGCTAGCTTGTTAGCGTCGTGTGTTTTTTAAGTTTAAATAAATTCTGAAGCCAATGAGTTGATCAGAAACTGCCGTGGTGCGGGGATCGTTATTATTTAATGTCTCTACGGTCATCCCATACAGCACGACAGCTCTTCACACTCTTTATATCATAATAGTGGAAATTAATGCTATTAGGTATTGTGGGAAGAAGTCCTAAAAGTTTTGAAGACGTAAGTCGGAACTCGTTTCCGCCCACACTGGATTTTACTTTTATTTTATACTAATGAAATGTATTCAATTATTGTCATGAATTATTAATTTTTTATAACCATTATTATTTTTAACCATTGAATTATTGATTTATTATTAATATAATTAGTCGGCAAAAATCCTCCACTGAACCCTCCTCGAGGGTGCCGACTGGTAATAGATACCACAGTGTCCGTTGTCAGGAGGTGTCTAGCTAAGATAAGGATGGAAATTTAGGTGTTTGTTACTCTTCAATAGTACAGCATTTGAGTTTTCACTCTTATCATGGTCGGGGGTATGAGGGCTGGATCAAGGTGTCACGCGACCCGTGCCGAGGATCAACCTGGCTGGGGGCCCTGTTTTTACAAAAATAGCCCAGTCTTTAACGTGAGCCTCACTGATACTTGGTCGCCTCAGTGAGTAACTGTGACATTACCGTGTTAATGGGGGCTATGACACGACGGACTTACTTCCACCCATACTCGTGGGATATATATGGACAAAACAAAACAAATACAAAAATTAGCAGGAATTTATACTGCATCGCAACTGGCGGAGAAGCAAGACGGACAAACGGAGGGAAGGCAAAGGTACCAAGCCTTATATTGGACCGAAGCCCAGGACGGTTGTACCAAAATTGGAGGAAAGTTGTGGTACAGTGGGTTCCAGTCAGGAACATCCACAACCATCAACAAGTACTGGACTGACACCCGGACAGACAATTAAAATGGGGGATGTACGGAAGTCCACAGGCTTGAGTGGCGCAGGTGCCAAATCTTACATGCGTTACATTAAAGACGGCTTAACGCCAGAGGAGGCCAAAAAGAAGGCTCAAGACCGCTCCATAGACTTGACGAAGACCAATACAAGGAAAAGGGGCGCGGAGGAAATCAGTCCGCAGGCAGGCAATTCGGCTAAAAAGACCAAAGCCGACGAAAAGTAACGCGTAGCGACTGAAGCAAAAACAGGAGCCAGAAAACCCGGTGTTAGCTACGCTAGCGCCGCCAAGGCAATTCGACTGGCAGTACTGCCGAAAACGTATCCTGAGCACACACTCACGCGTGAGGAGCTTGGGCAAATTGAATACAAGAGATGTACAAAGGTTGGGGGACCAAAATCCAATTTGATGGTATCCACTTTAGACCAGGTCTTATACTGGAAGACTGTGCTGGCGAAGATACAGCCGAATGGCTAAGAATCACGGTTCCTAAACTGGCCAGCTGGAAGGGAGTTGAATTGTCAACGTGCACGGGGGAAAACATACCCAGTGTACACCTAATGACGATTTATCTCCCCAAGGCTGCAGGAGTGGACACGAAGATGTTGCTTAAACTCATCATCGCACAGAATGAGGGTCTCCATACAGATCTATGGAGGATCTTCAGGAGCAAGGACGAAAGCAGGGGCAAGCTGCTGACGATTGGGGTGGATGACCGTTCGCTTGAAGCGATTAAAAAAAACAACTGTGCCATTCGGTACAGGTTCGGATCCATCCCAATCCATTTGCACAAACCGCGGGAAAATAAACCGAGTGCCAGCAAGCCCCCCTCTGGTGAAGTCCCGAAGGAGGCCGAAGAAATTCCGAAGGCAATCGCTGAGGAAATTGAAGCGGCAAAAAATGAACAGGTCAAGGAAGTCGATCTACTACCACACGAAGATGATGGGCTTGACCTTGACCTGACCCTGCTGAATATGGAGGATGCCTACTCCCAAGAATGTACCTTGTCAGAGGTTGACGACGCAGATACTCTGACAACGGAAGAAGAGTCCCAACAATAAGTTCGGTATGACCAGCACTAGGGTTGCACAAATAAACCTACATCATGCGAAAGCTGCCTCGGCAGTAATCACAAGAGCAACCACCAAGCATAATATTGGTATAGTGCTGGTCCAGGAACCCTGGGTCTTCAGGGGGCAGATAAGAGGTCTAGCAGGAAAAGACATGCAGGTAATTTGGGATATTCGGTGTGAAAAACCAAGAGCTTGCATGTTATTAACCACTGGTTCTAAGTATCTTTGTCTTTCAGAGTTCCTGTCGGGAGACCTTGTTGCAGTTCAAATCCAGATGAACATCAGCGGAACCATACGCAATGTTGTTGTAGCGTCTGGATACTTCCCAGGAGACGACGTCCACGCTCCACCGGACCTGGTCGATAAACTGGTGAGATACTGCAACAATAAACAACTACCACTAATACTCGGGTGTGACGCCAACGCTCACAACGAGGTGTGGGGGAGTACGGGCACCAACAAAAGAGGTGAGTACATTCTTGAATTTATTCTTAGTAATAGATTAGAAATTTTAAACTTGGGTAGTACACCAACTTTTGTAACTAGAATAAGAGAAGAGTTACTAGATATAACTCTAGGAAATACTTTTGTAAATGGATTAGTCAAAAACTGGAAGGTTTCGAATGAGCCATCAATGTCTGATCATAGAATAATAAGATTTGATATTGAAGGTTCTGCCGCGATCAACAGGAGAATAAGAAATCCCAAGAAAACAAATTGGGATGAGTATATAGATAATCTGAGTAATAATACAACATGTTTAGAAGTTGGTAATCATATCAGAAACGAGCTAGAATTAGAAACAATGGTGGAAAATTTTAACAAGGTTGTCATTGATGCATATGAGGAAAGCTGTCCAATAAGTACAATAAACTCGTCCAAAGACGTACCCTGGTGGAACAAAGACCTAGCCAAACTGCGAACTAAAGTTCGCAGGTTGTTTACCCGAGCAAAACAAACTAGGGAATGGGCGGAATATAGAAGCTTATTAACGATTTATAATAATGGAATTAGAGAAGCTAAGCGTACAAGCTTTAGAAGGTTTTGTGAAAATATTGAGCAGACAACAGATGCCTCAAGATTATACAAAGTCATGGCAAAAGATAAGACATTATCTTCCGTCAGCCTAAAAAGGAATGATGGAAGTTATACTGAGAATGAGGATGAGAAGGCTCAATTACTTCTTAATACTCATTTCCCAGGGTCTTTTGAGTTAAGAGAATATATTATAAAATCAGTACAAAGACCGGTGCGGTGGGTACTTTTAAACCATTTAAAGCACCTGGTGTGGATGGCATACTTCCCGTTCTACTGCAAAAGGGAATAGAAATTCTTCTACGTCCACTTATGAAAATTGCTAGAGGAAGTATAGCACTGGGATATATACCAAAGGCCTGGAGTCGAGCAAAAGTGGTTTTTATTCCGAAGGCTGGGAAGAAGGATCCTCTTCACCCAAAATCCTTCAGACCAATTTGCTTGACCTCATTTGTACTTAAAACTCTTGAAAAAATGATAGATAACTATGTAAGGACAACTGTCCTAGTAAATGTTCCTCTTCATTCTTGTCAACATGCATACAGAGCAGGTAGATCAACGGAAACTGCACTTAAACAATTGACAGATGTTTTACAGGACACTCTAGAAGCAAAAGAGGTAGCTTTATGTGCGTTCTTAGATATCGAAGGGGCCTTTGATAACACCACACATGAAGCAATAAAAGAAGCTTTTATCCGCAGAGGGGTTAATAATACCTTGGCATGTTGGATGGGAACCATGTTGAAGACTAGAGCAGTCGAAATACCGATGAGTACAGGCTCTCTAGTAGCAAACACAACAAAAGGTTGTCCACAAGGTGGGGTAACTTCTCCACTAATGTGGAGTATTGTCATAGACGAACTTCTGGATGAACTAACAAACACTGGACTAATGATTCAGGGTTACGCTGACGATGTTGTAATAATTTGTAGAGGTAAATTTGAAAATACTCTATGTGAATTAGTACAACTGGGACTAAAAATCACGAAACGATGGTGTTAAAAATTGGGCTGAATATTAATCCAGCTAAAACTACAATTGTACCATTTACACGGAAATATAAACTTAAAAACCTGAAGACCATTCGTTTGGATGGAACGGAGGTGGAACTACATACAGAGGTAAAATTTCTGGGCATTACTCTTGATCAGAAGTTACTCTGGAAAACACATGTAAGTAACATAACCAAGAAAGCTACAAGAGCACTTATGACCTGCAGATCCATCGCTGGGAAAAGTTGGGGCTGTACAAAAAAAATTCTGCGATGGATGTATACGGTAATCGTACGACCAATGATCGCATATGGAGCGATAATATGGTCAGATCGAACTAAGCTGCAAACTGCTGTCAATGATTTGAATAAACTTCAAAGATTAGCATGTGTTTGCATAACTGGGGCTATGAGAAGGTGTCCAACGGCATCCTTAGAGGTCCTTTTAGAATTAACATCTCTTCACATTTATATCCAGACGCAGGCGAAGAGGGCCATTTATAGAATGTCTGGAGGAGATATTGGGTCAGGACATTGCATCAATCGGAAGAAATTAGACATTCTTACGAGGCAATTCCCTGAAATCACAATATCAAGAGATAACATGATAACGCAGTTTAGTTTCACTAAAAAGTTTACTACAAAACTAAGTAACAAAAACGATTGGGAAGGTATATCTAAAACCTACAAATTAAACCAAAAAATGATAACCTGGTATACAGACGGGTCTCTTACTGACGAAGAAGCAGGAGCAGGGGTGTATGGGCCAAGGATAAAATACTTCGAGCCCATGGGTAAAAGCACCAGTATCTTTCAGGCGTAAATATACGCCATAGACAGGTGTATTTACTTCAACATCGAGCGGAACTATCGTAATCAGAACATTGCAATTCTTACTGACAGTCAAGCGGCTATCAAGGCACTAGAATCCTAGCAGGTAAATTCTAAACTGGTTAGGGAGTGTCTTGAGAAACTTAATACGCTTGGCTCGCAGAACAAGGTTTGGATACTTTGGATCCCAGGCCATGTAGGAATAGAAGGTAATGAGAAGGCAGATGAACTAGCAAGAAAGGGGGCAGAAACCCCATTTGTAGGTCCCGAACCCTTTTGTGGAATAGGAAAAAGGTCTTTAACGATGATGTTAATGAAAGAAGAAGAACAATCACGAACACTATATAGGTATAATCTAACCGAAATGGAACAATCAAAAACTCTTTTAGGAACGTACAAACTAAAAAGATTTACTGAATGTATGAATTTATCAAAAAAGAATCTGAGAATTATAACAGATATTCTAACAGGGCACTGCAGTCTGAACTATCACCTGACAAAACTGAGAATATGCAACAATGAGTTATGTAGATTTTGTGAAGAGGATACTGAAACTCCGAAACACATCCTAGGACAGTGTCCTGCGCTTATGCAAAGCCGGAAAATGTACCTGGGAGACTATCAAATACCAGACGGCATGCTGAAAGACTTAAATATAGGTTTCATACAAAAATGTATAACGGTTGTAGGACTTTTAGAAATACTATAAACCTTTCAGGAGTATAGGGCTAATAGGAATACTAAACTATGGCAACACTATAATCCTCGTAGGGGGCACAATAGTTCTTTTAGGACGCGGTGCGCTTCCCTATTAATAATAAAAATAATAATATTAATATTAATAGTAATATAATTATTATTAAACAAATTATTATATAAGAAAACACTGTTAAGTTATAGTTAAAATCTTAGTGCTTATGAGCGAAGCTCATCACCTGCAATTTGGAAACAGCAGCAACGACAGCAAGGGAAGCAGCAACGTCAGCAAGAGTAGCAACAGCGTCGGCAAAGCAACAACAACAACAGCGAGAACAAAACCCGCTCAGCAGCATCGTAAGCAGCCGGATACGTAAGTTTATGGTTACGATGCGAAGCACTACGCCGATCCTTACTTTATTTTATAACTCAATAAAAATACAATTTTAAAAATTTATAAAAGAACTATTTTGTGTGTTTTTCTTTGAAAATCTTTGCCAAAAGTCTGAATTAAGTAAATAATTGTTAACGAACCCTGGACACCGACGGCGATAACCCCAGCTAAGAGAAAACTTCGTTACAATGGCGTCCGAGCAGGGACTTTTGGTGAAAGATTAAATTTATATTAAAATCAAAGAAGAAAATAAAACCCACACAAAATAGTTGTAAAATCAAAAGTCTTTTGAAAATTTTCATCGTGCACGTGTTTTCAAAAGCACGTGTATTAAAAAAATAATCTTTCTTCGTCATGCAAACCACGTGTCAAAAAAAAAAGAAATTAACGGTTAATAGTTCGTAAAGGTTTAGTCCGGACTAAGTTGACGCAACGCAATCGTATTTCTTTTAATTTAATTTTGTTGCAAAATTTTAGCATCAAATTTATACGCGACCTTTTTAAATAAACTTGTTTTGTGGGTATTAATTTATGCGCTCTATTTTATGAGTATAAAATGTTAGCATCAAATTTACATTCGACATTTTTATAAAATTGATTTGTGAGTATAAACTTATACGTTTTATTTCATACTTGTACATAAATTTTATTTCTGATTAAGTGCGAAGCATATGTCAGCATATGAAATTTATTTAATAACAACGTGTAAATATATCCTTTTGTTGATTGATTACGAAGTATTTGTTAATACTATATAGGAAATGTCATATATAGCACATCTCTGTAAAGATACTTTATTGTTGATTGAGTGCGAAGCATTCGTCAATATATGAACTACATTTAAGAGGTGTATATGTGATAATGTTTTTTTGATACTGATTAAGTTCGAAGCATTTATGCCAAATGCGACGGAAGAAGTCAAACTTGGTCTCGACTATCTACTTGGCATCGAAGCAACAATTAGTTGCGACGGGGACACTCTCACATTGACAAGGCCACCTCCCAGTATAGTCGAGCAATGCATGGTAGCGGTCGAGGAACTTAGTCAAAATACAACAATCAATTCGGACCACATCAAAGACCAAGATGAGACATCACAAAGTAGCAGATTAGATTATAAATTTTCGGGTACAGCAGCGGCAAGCAACGGCGAAGTTGTTCTTGTCAACAATGACGAAGAGACGGTTCATACAAGGTGCGAGAGCAAAGTTTTCCATAACGACTACGAGAAGGGCGCATACAACGAGGAGTTAGTTGACGCTACCGATGGCGAAAACAGACTTACAGAGAAAGAGCAACAGACGATCAACGAATTTTTGCAGCAAGAACTTCCACGCTTCAAAGACCTACACGGTACAACCCATCTTATCGAACACCGGATAGTCATGGTAGACGACCGACCAATAAAACAGAGATACTTCCCGATGCAAGCACTGATAGATGAAAAGATCAACGAGCTACTGGCTAAGGGATGCGTCGAACCATCACACAGCCCGTACAGCGCACCAATCGTACTTGATTTGAAGGACGGATATTGGCAGATTCCCATGGAGGAAACCAGCAAAAAAAAACCGCATTCACGGTACCAGGACGCGGACTGTATCAATGGCGGGTCATGCCTTTCGGTCTCCACTCAGCTCCAGCCACATTCCATCGAGCACTCGACCGTGTCATCGGTCCAGAATTAGAACTACATGCTTTCGCCTATCTGGACGACATCGTCGTGACCAGCGCAACTCTAAACGAACATCTACAAAATTTGCAGGAAGTGTTCAGACGCCTGAGAGAAGCTAACCTGAGGTCAATCTAGAAAAATGTGAGTTTTTCAAAACACAAATTAAATTAGGTCATGTTGTCAGTGGCACAGGGATCCACACTGACCCGGACAAAGTCGCGGCCATCAGAGACTTAGCACCCCCAGACAACGTGCGTGGAATAAGACGATTCATCGGCATCGCCTCTTGGTACCGGCGCTTTGTGCACGACTTCGCCACCATTTCCCAATCGTTTACGGCCATGTTGAAGAAAGACAAACATTGGAAATGAGACGAGGAGCACCAGACGGCGTTTGAGACGCTGAAACAAAAATTGACTTCCGCACCGGTATTAGCCTATCTCTATTTTACAAAAACGTTTACGCTCCAGACCGATGCTAGCGATTTTGGACTAGGTGAACGGGTAATTGCCTATGCCAGTTGGCACTTAAATAAGGCAGAAAGAAATTACTCATCGACGGAGAAAGAGTGTTTGGTAATTGTGTGGGGCATTCGCAAGTTGAGACCCTACCTTGAAGGCTATCACTTCATCGTAATGACAGACCACCTGTCTCTGAAGTGGATGAATTCGATCGAAAGTCCAACCGGCCGTAAGGCACGCTGGGCGTTGGAGTTACTACAGCATAAGTTCACCGTCCAATATCGAAAAGGTAAGCACAATGTTGGTGTAGACGCACTTTCGCGTCAACCGCGAGACACGTTTCAACTAGCCACCGTATCGGAAAACGAAAAGACTGTCTGCTCTTGGTTGAGTAAAAAGCTGGACGAAGTTCGCAAATACCCCGATAAATATCCAGACTATGCAGACATTAATGGGCAACTATATCGGCATCTTCCACAACACGTTGGTGACGAAGATTGCACCCTATGGAAGAAAGAAATTGGGATGAGAAGTTACCAGAAATAACGTTAGCCATGAATACGAGCACGTCGGAGACAACCGGCTATAGTTCCGCTTTCTTAACACAGGGTCGTGATCCAAGATTACCTAAGGTGCTCTACGACGAGGTCACAATGGGTGCTGGCACGTCAACACAGAACCCGGACGAAAGAGCCACACAACTACGTGAAGTTTTCAACATTGTTAAACATAATTTGTCGCGAGCAGCGCAGGATCAGGCGCGACATTACAACCTACGCAGACGTCCATGGAAACCAAGAATTGGAGAGCTGGTACTGGTGAGACAACATCCGTTGTCCAAAGCCATTGACAGCTTTGCAGCAAAATTAGCACCGAAACTCGCGGTGCCTTATACAGTAACAGGCTTTATATCTCCAGTTATCGCTCAACTCAAGATCGCAATAGAGAAGGGTGTACGCACAGCCCATCTGAGCGAGCTAAAGACGTTTCATTCTCCAGAAACTACGTCTCACGACGTGAGTATGACACAAAATAATTAATATTTATTTCTTTTCTTTCTACAGCAAAATAGAATACAACGTTTCACCAATGATGAACGACGACGAAGAAGAAGTGAAGCGAAACCATACCAGTTTGGTCGGTTTCCCTACACACACCAAGATCACCCGAGTCGACGACTCATTAAAACCAATCGACACACACCGCATCGAAGTGGAATCCGCCAAGTCTGACGAAACGACGTTACCGTCTAACATGCTTTCGGGATACGGGAAGCATTCCATCGATGCGTTAGTGTTGCGTCTAGAACTCGCCGAAAAATAATTTCCACCAGTGCAGGTCCCACACGTCGACGGAAACGTTGCGACAGCTACCGACCAGAACACCGACAGTGAGAAACCCGGCACCTCGAACTGGAAAACCGTCAGTCCACAGTGCGAAGCATTACCGGACCGCCGTGCTTTCAGTTCGACCGAAGCGAACAGTACCTCGGCGTCGTCACCAATAAAACCCGCCGATCAGGAGGCAGACAAAATTCTTCATGATCCGGCAGAAATAAAGAGGATAAGGCGAGAGGAGAGTGGCGATGTTAAATTGGAAGATATTGGTCCAATGTCGTCACCCGGAACATCAACACAATCGAATACGTTACACATGACGAGAGGATCGTCCAAATTTCTCGGCTTGTACCTCGGAACTACTACGATGCTTTCGGCGGCCGCTGGTAACACCAGCGACAATGTAGATCAACCCTCAGGGACGGATACAGAAGTTGGTTCCAGTAGCAGCAGTATCAGCTGCAGCACCAGTAGTATCAGCAGCAGCAGCGAAGTTTCGGACGATGATCAAGACGTAAGCCACAATTCTTCGTCAAAACGTCTAAATATAAGGCTAGTAGCTGTCCGACCACAACTAAAGATTGTGACACCAACATTACACATGTTTTCGACCACACGAGCTATTCCCTGTGAGGATCTTCGTCGCGTGATGCACAGAGACGAGAAAACCATCGACAAGCAGCCATCTGCGCCTCCGAAGATGCCTCCACGACGGAACTCACGCCCACTGCGGCAAACAAAGCCGCCATCTACGCCTCCGAAAACGTCTTCAGCGTCCCCACGACGAAACTCACGCCCTCTGCAGCAAACAAGGCCACCTGCTGAGCGTCCAAAAACGTCTTCGGCGTCCCCACGACGAAACTCACGCCCTCTGTGGCAAACAACGCCGCCTTCTGAGCGTCCAAAAAGTCTTCGGCGTCCCCACGACGAAACTCACGCCCTCTGCGGCAAACAAGGCCACCTTCTGAGCGTCCAAAAACGTCTCCGGCATCCCCACGATGAAACTCACGCCCTCTGCGGCAAACAAGGCCGCCTTCTGAGCGCTTAAAGACGAATTCGTCGTCTCCGCGACGATCGGAACGCCCTCTGCGGCAACCAAATCCGCCATCTGCACGGCCAAAGACGCCTTCACTGTCTCCACGGCCATCAGTTTTTGACCCCACGGCGATCAGCGATGAGAGCGAGACGTGCGCAAGTACCAGCACGGGAATCGGTTTCACCGGAATGGGACGCAATCTCCCCGCGGTCGCAACTATTTCCCAATCCACCTTGCCGAAGGCCGATTCCATGGACACTGATCCCGCTGACATCCCCTCGCACTCATTCACGTCGAACCAAGACATCACCTGTGGAGGACGACGACGCGAAGAGCGCTCAACGGTTCCCAGTCGGACCACATCGAGTTTACAACCACAAGACGCAGAACCCAGTAGCATTTACTCGTGCTCGACAACGTCGAGATAAGACACCGCCTACTGAGGATGACGACGTAAGAAATGCTCGACTGCCTCCGCACGCACCACGTCGGAGGTCGACTACAAAGACACCGAGCCCAACACCGAGCCCAACTACAAACAGTGACGCCACCAGCGTAATTTAATCCAATGTGCATATTCTAACAGCGGCAGGAAGGTTCCGACCCACTCCGGATTGCAAATCTGGTCGGCTTCGACGAAAGAACCCTCAAAGAACTACGGGAGTTCCTAAAGTCGATCAAGGTCCCATCGGACGGACGTCGCCGCGGATTCACGGAAACTATTGGCCGGTTCCGGTTCAGTTTCCGGATGAGACCCAGTGGTCAACTCGACTGGAAGGCACATCAACCCCGAGGAAAGGGGAATGTGTGAAGACGTAAGTCGGAACTCGTTTCCGCCCACACTGGATTTTACTTTTATTTTAAACTAATGAAATGTTGTGACGAACCTTCGGGCCGTGGTTGCAGTCAGCGGTGTCCGAGGGTCCGTCTCACAGAAATTTATTTGATTTCGGAAAATATGACAACAGAGGGGCAACTATATATTTAAATAAATTTCCACTTCACTCAATTTATTTTCTTAAAATATATATATTTATTAATTGTTCAATTCGTTTTCATTATTTTAAAATTAATTCGTTCACAATATTTCACTTAATGGCTATCTCTATTAAATATTATACTGATTTAATTTATCGGCGGCTTTGAGCCGGATAAATCTCGGCGTCGTATATTATTTTTGAATCGACGCGGCTGTTTGCAGCTATTTCCGCGACGGGGCGTAGCGCTAGGGCTACGCTGCGTTTTTCTCGAACACTAGCGTTATTCGATGAGACAAATGCACGAAGAGTAACGGTCAGGCCTTTTAATTTCGTAGCACTGGGTACGAAGTTGGGGTGAGGGGAAGGGGACGATTATATATTTAAATAAATTTTAACTTTACATAATTAATTTTCTTTAAAATAGATTTATTAGTTCAATTTGTTTTCAATACTTTTTTTCAAACTTATGTATAAGTTTATTATTTCACTTCATGGCTATTTCTATATTTTTAATTAATTGACGCCTTTCTGAAGCAAGCAAATGGGTGCTGCCAAATTATGTATGACTCAGTTCCGTTGTTAGTGCTGGTCGCGGGACGGGGCGTAACGCTAGGACGCCGTTAGATAATAACGATATTCAAGGCCATGTCACTTGAATTCTGTAACCTAGAGTACGAAACTGGACAGAGGGAGAACGAACATTCAAGGCGGTGTCTCTTAAATTTCGTTTCGTACGGTACGAATCGAAGAGGGAGAGCAAGCATTCAAGGAAGTATCTCTTGAGACTCGTGATGACTGGAGATCGAAAGTTGTCAAGGCAGTGTCTCTTGACCGATGTGCTCAATGCCAAGAGTGAGAGCGAGTATTCAAGAAGGGTCTCTTGAAAGACGAAGCGCTCTTGCTATTTTGTTTAATAATTCTAAGCTTAATCTTTAGAATTATTAAACAAATTATTTCTTACCGCTCCTTATTTGGCTGCTTAAATGTTTTGTCCGCTAGTGGACTGTTCACGGCTGCTGCTCGGCACTCACTGAATTTTCGCCAATCTGCTTATTCATGTTAAACCTCCCTTTTACTTACGCTGTTGCCCCCTTCGGTTTTATTATCCGAAACTTGTCAATGTTGCCCACTTTTATTTTCTAAACCGTAACTTGTCAGTATTGTACCCGATCGGTTGTATTTGGAAAATATAATTATAATGTGTGGGCACCAACAACGGTAGAACTTGTGTCCTCACAATATATTCAATTATTGTCATGAATAATTAATTTTTTGTAACTATTATTATTTTTAACCATTGAATTATTGAATTATTATTAATATTATTATTATTAAACAAATTATTATATAAGAAAACATTGTTAAGATATAGTTAAAATCTTAGTGCTTATGAGCGAAGCTCATTACCTGCAATTTGGAAACAAGCGACGAACGAAGTTCATCGCGATTAACAGCAGCAACGACAGCAAGGGAAGCAGCAACGTCAGCAAGAGTAGCAACAGCGTCGGCAAAGCAACAACAACAACAGCGAGAACAAAACCCGCTCAGCAGCGTCGTAAGCAGCCGAATACGTAAGTTTATGGTTACGATGCGAAGCACTACGCCGATCCTTACTTTATTTTACAAGGTGGCGCAACAGAAGTCATCCGATGTTGTTTGGCTCTTATTTTTTTTTTCTAAATAAAAAACTTCGATTCTGTTTTTTGATTATGTTTATTTAGACCTTTAGAATTAATTGTGTTAAGTCGAGAAGATGATATCGGATAAATAAGCGCCGTCACAATTGATTGCCATACGGGCTCGTTTTATGGCATTTTCCATCAATTCGGCGAGAGTTTCAAGCGATAAATTCTCGCATTCGTGTCGGATATTTTCCTTGAGGGCTTCCAAGGTCTCAGGCTTGTTGATGTAAACACGAGACTTCAAAAAACCCCATAAAAAGAAGTCCGGGACCTTTAAATCGGGTGATCTGGCCCGATGACTCCTCCAGCGTGAACAGCGCACCACGCAGTCACTTTGAGCGGGTGTAATGGTTTCTCGTGCATCACTCGCGGATTTTCGGTTCCCCAGAAGCGATAATTTTGCTTGTTCACATACCCGCTGAGGTGAAAATGAGCCTCATCACTCATTATGATTTTTGTCGAAAAATCGTCCACTTCGATGTCAAGATTGAGGATAGCTTGGGCATAAGCTACGCGCGTTTGGCGGTCGGCAGGCAGCAGCTGATGCACGGACTGAACTTTGTAGGGGAACATGTTCAAATCTTTCACCAAAATTCGTTGCAGGGACCGCCGGCTGAGGCCCAATTGCGTGGCACGTCGTCTGGTCGATGTTTCGGGCCTCACTTCGACGTCCTCGGCTACAGCGGCGATATTCTCGGCAGAACGGGCGCTCCGGGGCCGGCCACTATTGGCAACGTCTCGTGTTACGCAAAAAAATAGACACAATTATTCCGCGTTCTTGGGGAGTGTATCGCTCCATGGCTTATTCACTTGTATTCTGTATCTGTCTAGTCCACAAATGTCAAAACAGATTTGACATTGGCGTTCATTTGCAAAAATGAGAGCATCTTCCAATAGGGTGATTTCTGTTGCGCCACCTTGTATAACTCAATAAAAATACAATTTTAAAAATTAATAAAAAAACTATTTTGTGTGTTTTTCTTTGAAAATCTTTGCCAAAAGTCTGAATAAAATAAATAATTGTTAACGAACCCTGAGCACCGACGGCGATAACCCCAGCTGAGAGAAAACTTCGTTACAAAGTAGAAGCATTCTTATTTACTCAAACAGCCAAGCTGCAATCTTCTGGTGAAAATTATTTAAAAAAAAAATAGTCAAAAAATGCTTTCTCATTGTACAAAAACTCACTTTAAAGAACAAAGAACACAATGATCCCATATGGGAACTCAAGGTAACGAATTGGGTGATGATTAAGCATAAACTGGCTCCTCATTACCATAGATAGGTCCTTAACCATTGTGCAATATAAACTGGGCATCTGCCACGGTAATCATAGAAAAATAGTTCCAGAAAGAATACAAATAATATTCGACCAGCTCCATAGGACTTCGTCAAGCCAAGCTGGTGAGTTTGAGTGCCTCACACGATGGAAACTGGCTAAGCAGATCTAATTTACGACCAATAATCAGTTATCTCAAGGAACATAACTAGTCAAAATATCACATCCATAAAATGGGTCTAGCCTCCGACACGAAATGCAAACTATGCCTAGAAGAGGAAGAAACGTCTTTACATCGTCTTAAATATTTTCAGCTGAGTTTTCAAACATCAACTTTAATCATCAAATGCTGAACAAGATCTATTTTATCCTTCACAAGGAAGCTAGAAGAGATTCTAGTGTCGTAATTGGGCTTCGAGTACAACAGATCTTTAATAGTCGCAGTGCTCGTAACACATATGATAACCCCTCAAGGTGTTCTTTTTACACCTTTCTAACAGATTTTGGTCTGATTTCGCGTGATCCATTTATTATTAGGTGTAGAAATAAGTTTCCGCCGTTTTGAGAAAGATGGCGTAGCACGAGGTTTACGTTGGAATTCGCAGATGGTAACCTACTTGAAAATTAGTTTGTTTATTCCAGAACAACATAACCTTATCATGTTATTAAGTTATTAAATGTCTCAATTTGAGCCAACTAAGTGTCATTTGCGGGAACTTTTAATTTATTTTTTTAATTTAAAAAAATCTGCTGCTGAGTCGCATCGATTGCTCGTAGAAGCATATAATGAGGATGCTTTGAATGAGAGAACATGTCGTGAGTGGTTTCAAAAATTTAAAAAATGTGATTTTGACATAAAAGACATAGATCCAGTGGAAAGCCGAAAATTAACGAGGATGCAGATTTGGAGAAATTATTGGGTTAAGATTCGTCTCAAACACAAAAGGAACTTGCACTTAGTTAAGAAGTCACTCAGCAAGCAGTCTCACATCGTTTAAAATCGTTTAAATATTATTTTATTAACAAAAAACGGCGGAAACTTATTTGTACACCTAATAAATAAAGAAATATCTCCTATTCCTAACGTATCGCCCCCTTGATTGATTACATTTATATTTAGCAAATTCGTAAAACGTAATGACGTAATGAAAAAAATATTTTTTATAGCGCGGAGGGTCTACCGAAAAAACAAACAAATAAAGTTTTGTTTTTATACGTTAAAATTGTTATATATATATATATAAAAAAACCTTCAATTGTTTAGTGAACAATCGGAAACATATAGAAAAAAACTTACTCTTGATCAGGTGTTTTGAAAATATTCCCGCTTTCCCCGAGTGTTCTTCTCCTCAAATTTATATGCATGCGGTTTTCATTTTCTTCTTTTTCACTCAATCGCTATATATTTTGTTTACTATATATTTAATATTTTGAAACGAAAATAACATTTTAAAACAAAAATGCCACCATTTAAAAACGCAAAATTTTTTTTTTGTTTTCTTTAGAAAACTAATGAACTCCTACTATACCAGAAACATAACCTATCGATCGCTTTCCTTATTTTTCCTAAATATATAAAAGGGACTTGCACTTCAAAGGCATGATCGCACATACTAAAGCACATGCACTTTGACATTTTCGTTAATTTATGCTCCCAATAATTTCGTGAGAACATTAACACTGTTATCGTGCATTCATAAAATGTTCTTTATTTACATTTACTTACCGCTGCTCACCAAATGTGACTAACGGAAAACCAATCACCAGATTTGTTGAAGTCCATCTTAGAACATATTTCGATATTTGGGATACTTTTAAATATTAAGTGGGAGAAGCCCTACTATTGCCCTACTATAGAAAGGCAGGCAAATCTCTGAAATTTGTTGCATCGTTAGATGGCAGATTTTTTTTTTCTAAAGCTGGTTTTTATTAACTTTGATCTAACAATAATTTTGAACAAATTTATAATTTAACTTAAAATTATTTAAATAATTTGCCTTATTGCCTATTCAGTAATTGGCAAATAAGTAGAAACGCATAACAATCAATATATGGGGAATATTATTGATAACGTTTAAGATGTGAACAATTCAGATGTCTTAATTGTTTTTTAAAGCATATGTTCGGGGACTAGTACCTAAAAGTTTCTGTGGATGTTTGTATTTCTTATATACTATGGAGCTTTGGAAATTTGTCGAAAAATTTTAGAATGAGCTCTTTGGAGTTTTTCAATATTCGATGGAGAGGCTGTGACCCAGAGGTCAATACCATATGTCCATATGGGTTTTATTATACTTTTGTTTAATTGGATATTGTAAATGAAATTGAGTTTAAATTCCCTTTCTAAAAGCCAGTGTAGCTCAAATCTTTTTAGTTTAATTTTAATTGAGATGTGTTTTTGACATATAAGTCTGTGGTCGAGGTAAATACCGAAATACTTAGTTTCGGGACTTTCGGATACAACTTGGCCGTTAATTGTCAGAGCTGGGCATGTTCCTCTCCTTAGAGCGAAAGTAACATGGCAACTTTTTGATACGTTGACTTTAATTTTCCAACGAGCCAGCCATTGACTTAGAGTGTCTAAGTGTGCCTGCACGTGTAATAGCAGGTTTTGTTTAATTTCGTCATTTTTTTATATTTCGTGCGTCCGTTTAAATTCCGCTACAAATTTTGTTACTTTTTTTTTGCCAATACAAGAAAACGAAATAATAATATAATTTCCTTATCTTTTTTTTTTTTTTAAAAAAAAACAGACATAAAAGGAACCAATTTACTTTCGCTTCAAACCACAACATTATTAATTAAACAAAGCTAATATATATGTACTTAATGCCTAAAAATTTAACGAACAAGCTGATTGGTTCGTTAAAAATAGTTATATACCTCTCGACAAGCTACTTCCATTTCTTTCTCAACGAGAATCTCGAACAATTAAGTCGCACAAAATTAAAATAAAGTCCAATTCGGCCATTGTTCAAACAAAAGATATCGAAGGTTTCTAGCGAAATCAAAAAAGTTGACTATATTAAAATCGCTTTAATTATTGTATCCACATTGATGTGAATCGGCGGCATAAATATTTAAATTGTGCGAACTTGTATTTTTTTTCATACAGTTGCATCAATACAAAAATTGGTAAGAATACTTTGAAATCTTTAAATTTACTTGAAATAGGTTTTGATTTAATTTTATTTTCTATTAGATGTATATGTTTTCATTTACATTTATGCCAAACTCTTCAAAATTTAAAACTACACTTGTCATTTTTTTATTTCGGTGTGACTTACAATTAAACCAACTACACAACAAAAAAAAAATAATTTATCACAGGAATACATATATTATGTATGCATATCACAATCGAAAATAAGTCCAAAGAATACAAAATACCACAGTATTATATATTGGCTTATACAAGAGTAACTAGAATTGACTTTAGCTGAAACATAACTAACCGATTAATTGCTTTCGAGAGCTGCATATTGAACCATATAACAGCGATTAATTATGATGCAGCTTGTATCGTACACTCTCGTCGCGATTCAAAATTGTGGTTCAATCTAATTTATAGACATAACTTTTATAGGAAGTACATATAACTAGTTAATCAAAATAATTAGAACAAAAAAAGAAAGAAAAAGTATAGGTTTTTTAAAATAATTACATAAAATTTAAATTTCACCCTATACGAGATAGCAACAAGTCATCGATTGTGCAAATTATAACACCAACACGCCGTTAAAGCTAACTTCGTGGGAGCATCGATTCAATCGTAAGTGATCTTGTATACTCTTTCGTAAGTGCGTACCAAAATTAGGTAAACCAAAATCCATAGTTCTTTTTTTTTTTTTTGGTATTTTAAGAAACCTAAGCTTATAAATTTTGACATAGTAGAAATTTGCAAAAGAAAAGAAAAAAATCGGTAAAATTTCTCCATTTTGTTATTTCCTAATTACATAACATTAACCAGTAATAATCCAAAATCGATTAAAAATGGTTGGTTTTACATACTTTCGTTAATTTTGGTTATACCTTGTTTTTATTGATTTGCTTTTCTTATTTGATTCAAATTTTAATTTTTGTAGTAAATAAGTTATTTGGTAGGTGCTTTATTATAAATGTAGAGCAACAAAAACTACAACAACTTATATATCACTCACTGAGCTGTTTCATTATCACATCGTTCCAGTTTGGATGATGGGGTAAAATATGTATTTACTATATTACTATATTTTGTTTAAGATTTTTTTTTAATAACTGTTAATTAAATGAATAATATGTAATTTGATAACTAAGATCTTGTGAGTTAAATGAGTCGTTAGTGATAGTTTGGTTGGGTGTAGAGACATAAGATCTCTCTTGGTTGGGCTGGGTAGAGCAGAGAAGCAAATGACATCGACAGCATCTCATTTTTACGTGTAGTTAAACAAAAATTCTCCCATTGTTTACCTATCACGTAATAATTTAGGCCGCGAACAATTATTATCACCAGTGATAAAGTAATTTCCTACCTAGCCAAGTCGGATTAGGGGGGGGGGGGGGGGGGTTTAATAAAAAGGAAAAAAAAACTATCTTTATGTTGTGCACTCTAGTTGCGGATTCGGCAATAGAGAACCGAATCCTCACACGAATCTTAACGACTAGATTCTTTATTACACCGTGTTCACGTCTGAACTTGGCTCGAGTGCGGGACGGACAAAACAAACTAATGACACTATAACACCAAATAGAAATATTTAAAATGGTTCTAAACGAACCAAAACAAGTTAAACTATTACTACTAATAATACGGCTCGACTGCCGCGCAAAATATAGCTAAACGCTACAAAATAATACTCCCTTAATAAAGCTTTGGCTTAGTTGTTCGCCCTTGGGATTCCTCCTGAATCTCCTCGCACTATTTTAATATACAGGATGCTCTCCTAGCACCAGTAAAACTTCGAAAATCACTTTAAAAAAAATCGTATTCGTTCAAACTCGCTGTTCAAAACGAACTGACCAAAACTGCGATCCTTGCAGATTTTGTTCCATTTCCCCAAAAAAGTGAGAAATGGGCTATCAGCCATTTTAATGCAGAGAGTACGGTTTACAACAAACCAGAGTCAGTATGAGGTGACCTGCCAAGAACCATGTACGAAAATTCCCAAAATGGGGATTTCTATGAAATTCTGGCAAAGTACAGACCTCGCTCCCACCAAATCAAAAATGAACTTTGGAGGCATCTGTGCATGGTCGGCGTCATTCTTGGCTCCACAAGGGGCATAAAAACGAGGGAACAAACAAAACTTTTATAAGTATAATTTGACATAAACTTGTCCTTGTCTTGTTTGTATTTGGTCACGACTGTCTGTCTCGTTCGTAAATCGCTGGATACTAAAATACACGTTTTAGAAAAAGGAGAAATCCCAAAAAAAAAATTTTATATGATACAATTAAGCAACCTTATTGGGAATATTATTCTGGTAACTTTTATTTACTACCACACTATTTTATTGTTATAATCCCATTAATTTATTAAAAATCTAAGAGCTGTTTTAGACCGCGACAACTCCACCTCCGCGAAAGTTGCTTGGTCTCGTTTAAAAGACCAGCCAACTTTCGAACAACAACAGAAAGTGGTTAAAACTTGCTCTTAACCAGGTTCCATATCTGGTAACACAGACGGACTTTATTCAGATTGTTTTTAAGCAAAAACATAATTCGCAAAATATCCCTGAGAACGACTTTTTTCACAACTTGATGTCGCCTGACCAGATTGTCCCACTCCCGATGAGCACTTAGGACAATTTCGTTTCATAGTACCAGGTCTACCGCATCTGTAGCACCTGATACCACTTTGGCAGTCTGCTGCGACATGCCCATAACGCTTACAATTAAAGCACTTAAAATCCCTATTTCTCTGATAAGCGGGCTCAAATCTCCTAGTCAACTCTTTATCTCGTAGAGGAGCTTTAACGGTTGCTACCTCTACATCTGCCAAGACATACGCCAAATCCGGCTCCATCAAATTTTTGGAGCAACTTGTTGGCGGCAATACAAAAGTATTAACGTTTGTACGCACAGCCTCCAACTTGCGCCCAAGCTCAACCAACTCTACGAAGGATTTAGGCTCGGCTAAACCCAGTAGAGTCTGGTAGAAATTGGACAAGTTTGACCTAACTAAACCTACCATTCGGCTCTCTGACAAAGGTTCGGATAAACGCCCGAATAGTCCTTTCATCACAGCCACATAAATTCCTATAGACTCACAGCTTCCTTGAGTCCGTCTTCTGATTTCGTCTAATAACTGCTCGTCATAATTTGACGGTAAAAATTCTAACTTTAACTCTCCGACTAAATCCTGCCAACTGCTTACCGTTTTACGAACGGCCCTAAACCATACAAGCGCATTTCCTGCAAATAAATCTACAGCGCTTTTAAATAATTCTATCTTACTGACACCGCGAGCTTCACATAGCTCGGCTACACGTTCTAAAAACGCGTGAAGGGACATGCTGGATTTTTCTCCAGTAAATTTAAGTTCCCACTTATATAATTTTAGATTTTTAACATTCTGAGCATTATCTTTAAATTCAGAAAAGGAGTCAGCTGCCTGTTCAAAAATATAATTAAGTATTAATAACAACCTATTCTTTAAATCACTGCGCTCAATTATTTCTTTGGCATTAGTCGGTTTTGACCGACATAATCGACCTAAACTCCACTCGATTTTTGCCAGTACATTTAAATACTCCTTCTCTGCTAATGCTCCAATTTCTAATAATTTTTCCTCAACCGCTTCTATATCTTCCGAGAACTCGAATGGATAATCCGAAAACAAATCGACTGATCCGCAAACTTCAATCTGCCTCGCTGCAGTTAATATTTTCCGCATGATATCAATAGAGGCTACCGGCAGCCCGCGCGATTCCATTTCGTAGTCTAACTCTTCTACGTTAAGACGATAAAAATCCATTTAATGAAAAAAAAAATATATATATGTATAATATATAATAACAAAAAAATTAAAGTTAAAAAAAATTATAAAAATTGCGTTAACAAGAGACCGTCGGTTTTTTTTAATTAAATAAAAAAAAAATATAAATAAATAAATAATACTTTAGCCCACTGTGCGACTTTGGTATATACTCCGCTATAGCAGTTACAACAACAAAAATAAAAAAAAATAAAAATACAATTCCAATGATAATATTACAAAACAAAATATATTAAACAGTGTGCATATGCACCAGTATATATAATATATGTTAAAACAAACAAAAAAAGTTATTGATGTATAAAATATTATAATAAAACCAATTTCAAAAATTTAAAAAATATTAGTAAACAAAAATGCAATTAAGCCCACTGTGCGAAAGAAATCAGCACGATAAGTGTAAAAAAAAATAACCGTACGGTCTATGAAAAGCAAAACGTGAACACGTAACACGTTGTTGGTACAAAAAAAAAACGTCTCGGTACGACTCCGATAAAAATAAACAAATTTGAATTACAAAAAAAACTAAAGCAAAAACAAAATAGTCCGCAACTGGACAGACACAACAAAAATTTAAAATGTGAAATGCCGTCGGCAAAACAACGAAATTTTTCCTTTTTCGGGCCCCACGTTGGGCGCCAATTTATCACGTAATAATTTAGGCCGCGAACAATTATTATCAGGGGGGGGAGGGTTTAATAAAAAGGAAAAAAAACTATCTTTATGTTGTGCACTCTAGTTGCGGATTCGGCAATAGAGAACCGAATCCTCACACGAATCTTAACGACTAGATTCTTTATTACACCGTGTTCACGTCTGAACTTGGCTCGAGTGCGGGACGGACAAAACAAACTAATGACACTATAACACCAAATAGAAATATTTAAAATGGTTCTAAACGAACCAAAACAAGTTAAACTATTACTACTAATAATACGGCTCGACTGCCGCGCAAAATATAGCTAAACGCTACAAAATAATACTCCCTTAATAAAGCTTTGGCTTAGTTGTTCGCCCTTGGGATTCCTCCTGAATCTCCTCGCACTATTTTAATATACAGGATGCTCTCCTAGCACCAGTAAAACTTCGAAAATCACTTTAAAAAAAATCGTATTCGTTCAAACTCGCTGTTCAAAACGAACTGACCAAAACTGCGATCCTTGCAGATTTTGTTCCATTTCCCCAAAAAAGTGAGAAATGGGCTATCAGCCATTTTAATGCAGAGAGTACGGTTTACAACAAACCAGAGTCAGTATGAGGTGACCTGCCAAGAACCATGTACGAAAATTCCCAAAATGGGGATTTCTATGAAATTCTGGCAAAGTACAGACCTCGCTCCCACCAAATCAAAAATGAACTTTGGAGGCATCTGTGCATGGTCGGCGTCATTCTTGGCTCCACAAGGGGCATAAAAACGAGGGAACAAACAAAACTTTTATAAGTATAATTTGACATAAACTTGTCCTTGTCTTGTTTGTATTTGGTCACGACTGTCTGTCTCGTTCGTAAATCGCTGGATACTAAAATACACGTTTTAGAAAAAGGAGAAATCCCAAAAAAAAAATTTTATATGATACAATTAAGCAACCTTATTGGGAATATTATTCTGGTAACTTTTATTTACTACCACACTATTTTATTGTTATAATCCCATTAATTTATTAAAAATCTAAGAGCTGTTTTAGACCGCGACATACTTTATGCTTATTCTTTAGCTTGTCCGTCTAGAATTTTTTTTGGTTTCTTTTGATATGGGGTTTATTTTAGAGCTGTTCAGGTTTATTTTTATTGTTGTTAAAAAAGTGCATGACTTTTGTGTGTAACTTGGCGTATATATGTGGTGAGCAAGAATCGCGCCCATTCCGGCGAGCTTAGACCTGGTAAAGCTAGCATGCACACCGCTCTACCACCTTCACATGACCGGTTTGTTACACACGTAATGAGATATCATGTCTGAATTTGAGTGGGAGCACAAAATAACCGTGTCATCAGCAAAAGTTGATACCAGGAGGTTAAAAACTATCTAAATAGTAAAGGTATTTTTCATCAATTTACGGCTTCCTATACGCCGGAACAGAATGGTGTGGCAGAAAGAAAAAATCGAAGGCTTATGGAAATGGCGAGATCGACGCTGTTTGATGCTATTTTGGATATTAAGTATTGGGCGGAAGCGGTAATGACAGCAAATTATCTGCAAAATCGTTTGCCAACTATGGTGGCGGCAGTGACACCGTATGAGGTATGGTATGGTAAATCGCCGAATTTAAATCACATTCGAATTTTTGGTTCAACCGCCTATGCTCATGTCAACAAGGAAAAACGTCGTAAATTAGATTATAAATCAATTAAGTATAATTTAGTTGGATTGTGGCGAAAGGAATTCGATTGCTGGATACGAAGATTAAAAAGATAAGCGTTTGGTGTTGATTACGACCAAGTATTTGCACCTGTTGTAAAACAAACCACTTTACTGGCCATCGCATCTTATAAAGGTATGACAGTACAGCATATGGACGTCAAGACAGCATTACTGTACGGTAAGTTAGATTCTGAAATTTATTTAGAACAACCAGAAGGGTTTATTGTTCAAGGAAAAGAAATTATGGTTTTTAAATTGAACTGTAGCATATATGGACTCAAACAGTCTGCCCGATTTTGGAATCAAAAATTAAAAAATGTTTTAATTAATTTTAGATTCAGAAGGGGAAAAGCAGACCCATGTTTCTACGTTAAAACTGTAAATAATGATAAATTTATATATATACTCGTTTACGTTGATGACATAATTATTGGCAGTGAATCAAAATTACAATTAGAAGAAGTTATAAAATGTATTAAAACTGAGTTTGAAATTTTTGAATTAGGCGATATTAAATTATATTTGAGATCAAAATTGAACGTAATGTAAAAAATAGAGTGCTGGGGTTATCTTCCAAGTTGAAGTTATCTAAAAAAGGTAGCTCGAATGTTAATGCCGGTTGAGCAAAGCTCCAAAAGAAAACAGAAATAAAAAATACAAATTTTATGGGGCAAAAAAGTGGCTTTTATTTTATTTTATAAAATTTACCAAACAATCATAAAAGGACGTCCGTGTAGCTTTTCTTCCAAATCAAAAGTGGTATTTTTACAAAAACAAAAATACATCAAAATGGCACTTTCGATCAAAAATGACACATTCGATTGAAAATGGCACATTCGATTGAGAAAATTTCTATGCGCCCTGTGCATTTCAAAAATGGAATTTTCTCAATCGAACAGTTTAAAAAATATAAAAGTGCAAGTGTTGGACTTAAACATTGCCGCCCGCCTTGCAGAATCTTAAATAATAGGTGCTGAAAATAATAAAAAAAAATAGGTTTGTAGTTCTAAAAATTCATGAGTTACATTTTGTTTGTGACTTGCGGTGACAAAAAAATAATTCAAAAAACTTTGTCAAAATTCATCTAACAAAACCAAAAAGAAACTTAATCACAGACAAAATAAATTGGAGTGCAGCCAAAATAAACTAAACAGAGCAGGAACCAGACATAATATAGCCGAAAATAGTGCTCTGCCCCAACGGTTATCCTAGTGTACCACCAATCACTCCATTGAGAACTATTTTTGCATACACGTCGACACCAAGAACAAGATTCACTGGCGCAGAAAGAAAAAAAACTGGGTTCCGCGAGTACAATCCCTAGGAAATTTTCGCGGATGCGAGAGTCAACAGATTGGATAGGTGTAAGCTTCGAAAAATTAGGCGTCACATGGACAAGCTCTTCAATGGTCCTGTTGAGGTCTAGATTCCCATCCTCATCCGTCAGATCAGGCGTTGCACCAACTTTTTCGAAACGCAAGAAGAATCTGCGCATTGATCGATGAGCGCGCGCATTTTGTGGAATTTTCCATCAATGATCACCTTGACAATTGCGGTAGGTTGCAGCTTAATGACACGCTGCAAATGAAGAGTAGGCGCGACATTGGTGGTACGTGGCTCTGCAAATCGTTGGTTTTTATGGTCAGGTTGGACAAACCCTGCACACTTGATACGTTGGGGGCGTAGAGCTCGGAGCCTCAGATCGGTTTCTGACCTGACGTGATTGTGGAGCCACTGAAAGATCTCGCCGCGATGGTCAAGGTCCCATAATTGGCGAATGTCGACAGGATGTTGACGCTGAAGGTCTGGTCGGCAATACTGCGGTAGGCGCGCCTTGAGACGGACGAAGTCCCTTATTAGACGCATTTTCACCCTAACTAGAGCTACTAGCACTCGCACATGTAGACGGACGAGGTCCCTTCGCAATTTGAGAGCTGCTAGAACCTCCTTTACTCGCGCATGGAAACGAATATGGTCCCTTCACATTTCGAGGAGGACTAGGTTCTTTTAGCTGGAAACGATGTGTCGGCCGGGAGGGATCATGTAAAGGTGATCATCATACGATCACCCTTACAGTCGCGACACCTGCCTTTGCTACCGCAGTCTTTGCGCATGTGCTTGTACGCCAAGCAACAAGTGCAATGACGGTACATAAGAACTGTTCGAAGACTTTTTGCATGCTCCATTCGTAGAAAACTGCGGCAAAAACGTAACGGATGGTCCTCCTTGCAGATACGGCATTCCATCTTTTTGGCAGTGGGGATTTGGCTGCGACGCTCGACGTATTTATTTGCCTTAACCATTTTTGCTGAAAATCGAAAAAAGGACATAACAAATATAAAATAGCAGAACAGAAAAGAGAACGAAGTAAAGATTATTACGACGAAGAGAGAACTACAAGTTTGACGACGGCTCGTGTTATGGTGCCTCGTTCTGTTCGGACATCAGCAACCCGGACTCATCCATCCTTTCCTAGATGCACCTTCATTACGTCTCCTAGTCTCCAATCAGTTGGGGGCAGATTCTCATCGCGAATCACTACCAAATCGTTTACGTCCTCCTTCGTGACGTCCTCCTTCGGAAACTGCCTCTTGTATCTCTTGTGAAGCTACTTCAGATATTCGGATTTCCAACGATAACAAAATAATTGGGCTACGTCTTTGATCTTTAACCACCTATTAACAGGATAAAGATGCAGGGGGTTTTCTGAAATTTCAGGTTCAACACGAGCTAAAAGGGGACCACCGATCAAAAAGTGTCCCGGTGTAAGATGGGAAAGATCAGACGGATTTTCGGAGAGTGGGCTCAGAGGTCGCGAGTTCAGACAACCCTCTATACGATTCAAAAGGGTTGAAAATTCTTCAAAAGTATACCTCATATTGCCAGCTAATCGTCGAAAGTGAAATTTAAAACTTTTGACGCCCGCTTCCCACAAACCACCCATATGGGGAGATCCAGCCGGGATAAAATGACACGAAATGTTTTGATAAGAGAATTGTGATGTCACTTAATTCTTTGAAGCACAAAGAAATCGGACAAAATCCAGCTATAAAACCTTCGAAGCTCCAACAAAGTTGGTTTCATTATCCGAAAATATTTTTGCTGGACACCCGCGCCGGGCCACAAAACGAGAAAATGCGGCTAAAAACGTAGTTGTAGACAAATCACTAGTCGCTTCTAAATGAATCCATTTAGTCGCGAAACACACAAATATGCAGACATATCCTTTCGTTATAAGGCAAACGCGACCAGGATAGTTTTTTATGTCGAAAGGTCCAGCGAAATCTACACCGGTACAAGAAAATGGCCAAGATAGCGTTATTCGTTCAAGGGGTAACGCTGCTATGAGTTGAGGTCTTGTCGTTTTTCGCTGAACTACGCACGTTTTACAGTTGTGGATAGTGGACCTGATCATTCTTTTCACGTTTGGTACATAAAACTGCATCTTTACCAGATTCAGCATCAGTTGATTTCCTCCATGCAACGATATCTCATGCAAAAAACGAACCAGCAAGCGAGTAAAAATACAATTGTATGGCAAAATAATTGGGTGCCGTTCGTCGTACGATATTTCTGGGGCTGAAGTAATTCTTCCATTACATCGAAGCAATTTTTGGTCATCTAAAAAGGGGTTCGATGAAGCCAGACCACTGGAAGAGTTAATTTGACGTTTCTCAAACAAATTATGATATTCGAACACAAAATGAATCTGTTGGCAAATCAATACTAGACGAATTTTTACAGTTTTTATTTCGTCACTCGAAATATCCAAAGTCTCAAACAATTTACGAGATCGGGAACGTAGAAAACGAAAAACATAGCACAATACTCGAAGTGCTCGTTGCAACGACGAAAATCTCTCCAGCACTTCTTCAAAATAAACAAAATATGTAAAAAATGATTTTACCGGCTTTTTTGACAAAGCCGATTAAAAATTTTGACGCTCAAAAAAGTCTTTAGGGAACTTGGAGATTTCTTCTGTCAACCAAGATTGTCCATACCACCATTTTCTGTTGTTAACAAGATCCTGCGGTGAGACTCCACGACTAACTAAACCGGCTGGATTATCACCCGAGTCAACGTGATACCGACTATTGTTGCCAACTTTGTCAACAAATGGTTTTTGCAACCAGGCTAAAACAATTGTGGAGTCCGACAAGCAGTACAAATTATTACGATCGATTGTGATTGATTGAAAAAGTGAATCAACCATGTCTGCCAAAAGTGCAGCTCCACAAAGTTCCAAATTAGGCAATGCAACAGTATTTACTGGTGCCACTTTAGATTTGGCAAATAAGAGATGTGTTGAAAAACTGGAAGAAGATTGCTTTACTCAAATATAAATACATGCACCATATGCAACCTCTGACGCATCACAAAAGGCATGAAATTGAACATCCGAAAAAGGCGAAAAATCAATCAACCGAGGAATCTGAATATCTTGAATATAGACATAATCCTTCAAAAATTGTTGCCAAACGTGGAGAATGCCGACGGGCAGATTATCATCCCAATCAATTTTTGTCATCCAAACTTTCTGCATCAAAATTTTTGCAGATATGACAATTGGTGATAACCAGCCGGCAGGATCAAAAAACGAGCAATTATCGATTAGACTTCTCGTTTAGTGAAAGATTTACGAAGATCGAAAGGAGTGGTAGTGAAATAAAATGTGTCGGATTTGGCATTCCAACGGATTCCTAGCGTCTTCACTTTACTAGAATCTTCGATTTTTAAAAAATCTTCGTTAAAAGGTCTTCACAATTTGAAGTCCACTTTCGCATCGAAAAACCAGCAGAATCAAGAGCAGATACAAGTTCATCACGAGAAACGATAGCGGTTGAAATATCATGGGCTCCAGCTAATGCATCATCAACATACATCATGTGACGAAGAATTTTAGAAGCAATGGGGAGTTTGTCTTGCACATCATCAGCTCATTGGTGAAGTGTGCGTATTGCAATATATGGCGCACAATTAACACCAAATGTTACTGTTTTTAATTCAAAATCACAAATTTCATCTTAAGCTGAATTACGAAATAAAATTCGTTGGTAAGGGGTGTGACTAGAATCGACCAAAATCTGTCGATACATTTTTTCTATGTCACCATTAAAAACATAACGGAAAAAACGCCACTTTAAAACCAATAGCTTTAGATCAGCCTGTAGCACCGGACCAGTATAGAGAACATCACAACATTTGACGAACGACTAGATGCGTTAAAAACAACACGCACTTTGGTAGAGGTGCTTTCAATGTTTAATCACAGCGTGGTGTGGCAAATAAAAATGAGTTGGTGTTTGTTCAAAAGTTGGTACTGACACTTCCTTCATGTGACTCAAATGCACATACTCATTTACCACTTGATCATATTGAGCTTTAAACTGCGGATTGTGTAGGAGATTAGTTTCGTTTCTAAGAAATTGTTTTTGAGCAATCGAACGAGAATTACATAAAACTAGATTGTTTGTGAACTGAGGATTAAAGGGGAGTGAAACTATATAACGACCGCTAGAATCACGTTTTGTCGTATTTTTTAAATATTTTTCGCAATATTTATCTTCTTCACTTTGAAATTTATTTTTTGGAAATTCTTCCAGCTCCCAAAAGCGCGCAATTTGCTTATCCAAAGAGACTTCGCATGTAGAAAAACTAGAAATTTTTTCATTTGGTAGTGCATCGGTAAGAATCCAACCAAACACGGTTTCTTGGGCAATTAAAGAACCGAGAATATTCTTTTTGAGACCCTGAAGAACAATTGATAGATATATATCTCCACCAATCAAAACATCGACTTGATTACTTTTTAAAAAATTGACATCAGCAAGTTGCTTGCTTTGAAAAGTGTCGCCAAACGAAAGATCAAGTGAAGTCGTGGGAAGCTTACCAGTAAGATGTGGAATCACCAAAGCTGAAGATTCAATTTGTAGCTGAGGATTTGTGGGTGAAATAGCGTTATTTAGACCTGAAACTTGCGCGTTGACTTTCTTAACTGGTAGCTTAAGTAATTTTTGGATACGCTCAGAAATAAAAGTACCTTCAGAGCCAGAATCGATTACTGCTCTGGCGGTATATACAGACCCTAAGTGGCAAATGTTAACCATAGCTGCTGCGCCCAAGAGAACGCTTTTGGCAGAAGATGCAAAAGCTGAAGTAATGTTATCGATTTCAACAGGAGATGGAGCTGTTTGTATTTGAACAGTGTGGCTTTGCATGTTTGCGCGAACAGAAGTTGTGGGGAGAGAATTGAGTTCAGATACATTTCGAATGGGGCTAGAACTATGGGACCCACGATGCAAAAGTGAGTGATGTCGCTGCTTACATACTGAGCAATCGTAAGTTCTCTTGCAGTCTTTCAACAAATGCGACTAAGCAAGACAATTCAAACAAAGTTTTAATTTTTTGACTTGCCAAAAACGATCAACCGGTTTCATATTCGAATATTTGGGGCACGACTTTAAGGAATGTTGTTTGGAAGAGCAAAGTCGACAATCGAAATTTGATATATTTACTTGATAAGTTTTCACATTCTTATTCGAAGAATTGAACGACTTGGAGACAGATGTATTTTTCATTGCTTATTTAGAAGTTGATGCTCCTTGCAGATCTAACACTGTTTCTAATGTCCTGAATCGGTGGGTCAGAAACGAGTCACTGATGGACCATTTAGGAATTTCCGAACTCATCTCAATAGACTGCTCCCACAACGCTAGAGTAGCACCAGGTAGAACAAAGAAATACTAAAATAGCATCCCAGTTTCCTATATCGATGCTGTGCATTTTTAACGCCACAATACAGTTGTTGATATCTCGTTGGAACTTTTTAATGTCACTACCAGATTCAACCGAAATAGACGGAAGGCTAAAAATAATTTTAACCTGACTATTTACCAGGATACGCTTATTTTCAAATCGATCCGATAAATTTTGCCAGACCGATTCAAAACCTTCATTAGTAAGCGGAGATTTGCATACAAAGTCCTTTGCTTCACACCTTGTCTTCTGATTCAAATGATGCAGTTTCTCGACAGGGGATAATCTTGCATTTACAATATAAATAGCCGTAAACATGTCTCGAAATCTGGGCCATGAGAGATAATCCCCGTAGAACATTTCTGTATCGCATGGAGGTACACGAACTCCAAAATCGTGGCATGAACCCATTGCCAAAACCGCAGATGATTGAGCTGTTGAAATAGTATGAGCGAGCGGATGTGCTGGAATGAACCTATGTTCTTAAAAAACAGGTGGTACTTGATGAAGAGAAGTTGTCGCGACTTCTGCATGATTATCGGACCGAAAATTAGGTAAGGGAGTTAATCTGGGCGCCAAACCGTCCATTCAGACCGTCGAGCTGCTAGATGGAGGAGTGCGTGCTGGTTCTTGATGCGCATCGATGGTCCCTACTAAGGTTAAGTACTCTCCCATGAAAGAAAAAGTATTTTAAATGTGAAAAAATACTAAAATAATTTATTTAAATTGTACGAAAATTATAAAAAATAATAAATTTTCTTTTTATAATGAGTTATTATTTCGATTTTTTTAAAATACAAATGAAAAATGTTGATTAAAAACGAAAATTTCTTACTAGGTGGCAAGTTTCTATACAGACCAGTACACAGCTGTTCTAGAAGAAAAAAAATGAACAGAAAGAAATAAAAAACGCCAGCAAAACAATTTTTAAATATTTTTGTTCAAATAAATTCAATAAAAATTACAACAGAATTAAAAAAGTGTGTTTGTTGATTTTGTTGCTTCTTCTGAGGTTCTACTGGTATGCTGTGACTCGTTTTCTGTTGGGCAAAAAGTCCAGGAATATCCGTCCAAGGATGCTGCTGTGTGTGTGCGTTTCGTACTTTTTATTTTTATTTTATATTTTACTTTGTGCACTTTTCCGACGGCTAATCGGACTTTTATTAAATAGCTAAATAGCAAATGGTGTTAATTTTTAG
This sequence comes from Suillia variegata, assembly GCA_949127995.1. Classification (NCBI taxonomy): domain Eukaryota; kingdom Metazoa; phylum Arthropoda; class Insecta; order Diptera; family Heleomyzidae; genus Suillia; species Suillia variegata. The sequence goes on from OX421842.1 coordinate 22,995,776, forward strand.
CGAAAATTAACAACCAATTGCTGGAATTAAATAAAAAAATTAACGCGGGAAAAAACTTTGTTTTCGTGAAATTAAAAATATGACGTACTTGGACGCAAAAGTGAAAATTGGTGAAACAAGTTTAAAATTTAGTTGAAAGAAATCAAATACTTCTACCGCACTTGTTTTTGTCACAATAATAAAATGTAACGCACCTTATTTATTGAATTCTGCTTCAAAATTCCGAAATATATTTCCAAATAAAAGTGGGGCTCCAAAATTTTATTTTTTCTTCTCAAAAATGGCGAACTTCTTTGCACGATGATCCGGTTCGAAAGACCAATAAAAAATCAAGTGCTGGGGTTGTCTTCCAAGTTGAAGTTATCTAAAAAAGGCATCTTGAATGTTAATGCCGGTTTCGCAAAGTTCCAAAAGAAAAGAGAAATAAAAAATGGAGCAAAAAAGTGGCTTTCATTTCATTTTATAAAATTTACCAAAAAATCATAAAAGGACGTCCGTGCAGCTTTTCTTCCAAATCAAAAGTGTAATTTTTACAAAACAAAAATACATCAAAATAGCACTTTCGATCAAAAATGTGCATTTTAAAAATGGAATTTTCTCAATCGAACAGTTTAAAAAATATAAAAGTGCAAGCGTTTGGCTTAAACATAATAAATATGGTTTATTTTATATGTATCAAAAGGGATACATAAATTAACTTCTAAATGAGTTTGGCCTGGGTACATGGATACCTAAAAAATTTCATAGATGAAGAATTGCTGGAAAAGAACGATGAATGTCGTAAAGCAATTCACCTTGCTCGAAATACACGTCCTGATATTTCTGCTGCAGTTTCAATTTTATCAAGAAAAGTAAGCCACCCAAACAAAAGAGATTGGACAGAGATGAAAATGGTTTTTAATTATTTAAAAGGAACTAAGGATTTAATTTTATGTGTTGGATCGAAATCAGAGTTAAGTGTGGTTGGCTACGCGGATGCTGACTGGGCAGGAGATATCAAAGATCGTAAATCAACTAGTGGTTATCTGTATGATGCAACAATAAGTTATGCAAGTCGAAAACAGCCAAATGTTACTTTATCGTCGACAGAAACAGGACTTGTTGCACTTGCTGAAGCATCACAAGAAATATTATGGATAATTCAATTGCTCACCGACTTTGGATATGAAGCTTTTAAACCAAAAATTTATGAAGACAATCAAAGCTGTCTAAAAATTCTTGAGCAAGACAAAATTAATCCGCGAAGTAAACATATTGATTTTAAATACAATTTTTCAAAAAATTTAATGCAATCTGATCGTATAAAATATTTTTATTATACAACACCATTGCTTAAGATGGTCGGCTAAATCGTCCTCTGAACCCTCCTCGAGGGTGCCGGCTGGTAATAGATACCACAATAAATCCTACTCGTTGTCAGGAGGTGTCTAGCTAAGATAAGGATGGAAAATCATGTGTTTGTTACTCTTCAATAGTACAGCATTTGATTCTGCACTCTTATCATGGTCGGGGGTATAGGGCTAGATCAAGGTGTCATGCGACCCGTGCCGAGGATCAGCCTGACTAGGTTTTACAAAAATATCCCAGTCTTTAACGTGAGCCTCACTGATACTTGGTCGCCTCAGTGAGTAACTGTGACCTTACCGTGTAAAAGGGGGCTATGACACGGCAGACCTAAATCCCCCCACACTCGTGGGAACTATATGGAAGAATTAAATAAAATTAATAAACAAGCGGGAATCTATACCGCATCACAACTGGCTGATCAGGCGGAGCACAAACTTCGAGATACTGACAACCAGGTACACACACCGAGAATCAGGAAACCTGACCAAAAGGGGAAAAGCACAGGTGCGAAGTCTCAAATTGGACCGAAACCTAAAGCAGCAACAACCAAACGGAAAAAAAGTCATGGTACAATGAGCTCCTATAAGGAACAACCGCAGCCATCGACGAGTAAGGGAATGACATCCGGCAAACCTTTAGAAATGAGGTAGTGCGGAAGCCAGCGAAGGGCTCCAATGAAGAAAAACCATCGACGAGTACGGGACTGGGATCCGGACAAACCATTAAACTGGGGGCACTGCGGAAGTGAACTGGCTTTAGTGGTGCAGGTGCCAAATGGCTTAACAACAGAGGAGGCAAAAACCAAGGCACAGGACCGCTCCAAAAGTGAAGCGAAGTGCTGCCGAAATTAGCCCGCAAGAAGGTAATTCGGATAAGAAAATTAGGCCAGAAGTGCGGAAGAGCGCAGAACCAAAAACAAAGACAGGCGCCAGGAAGTCGGGTGTTAGCTACGCTAACGTGGCCAAGACAATTCGACTGGCAATATTGCCTAAATCGTATCCCGAGCGTATACTCAATCGTGAGGAACAAGAAAAAATTGAAGACGCCAGCGTAGAAGAAATGTGTAAAGGTTTCAGATCAGGACTTATACTGGTGGATTGTGCCGACGACGAAAACACAGCCGAATGGCTAAAAATGACGGCCCCGATACTGTCAAACTGGAAAGGTGTCGAGCTGTCAACGTGCACTGGGGAATATACCCACAGTACACATGTTGACGGTTTACCTACCCAAGGCGGCAGGTATGGATACGATGAAACTCCTTAACCTCATCATTGCCTAAAATGAGGGTTTGCAAACACAGCTATGGAGAATCTTCAAAAGTAAGGATGAAGGCAAGGGCAAGCTGATGACAATTGGTGTTGATGGCCGTTCGCTCGAGGCGATCAAAAAGAACTACTGTACCATCCGGCACAGGTTCGGCAGCATCCCAATACACATTCATAAGCCGCGGGGTGAGAAACACACTTCCGCTGAAGCTCCATCGGGTGACAACTTAACAGAAATACCGAAAGAAGTCGTCGAAGAGATAGAGGCAGCGAAAAGTGAACAAATCAAGGAAGTCGATATACTACCTCATGAAGCGGAGGATCTCGATGACCTCGATTTGACTCTACTAAACATGAAAACCGATTCCCAAGAAGGTATTTTGTCAGAAGTTGATGAAGATGATATTCTGACAAATGAGGAAGACACTAAGGTTGCACAAATTAATCTTCACCATGCGAGAGCTGCCTCGGCAGAAATGTCACGTTCAACCACGAAGTTTAATATTGGAATAGTGCTGGTCCAGGAACCCTGGGTACTCAGGGGGCAGATAAAAGGTTTGGCAGTAAAGGACACGCAGGTAATTTGGGATAGCAGATGTGAAAAACCATGAACTTGCATGTTATTAACCTCTGGTTTGAAGTATTTATGTCTTTCAGAACTTCTGTCTGCAGACTTAGTATCGGTCCAAGTCCCGATAAACATCAACGGGAGTACACGCAATGTAGTGGTTGCAACGGCTTATTTTCCAGGAGACGATTCTTACATATGCACTTCCGAATTTGATCGATAAACTGGTTAATCACTGCGACAATAACAACCTACCTCTTATACTCGGATGTGACGCAAATGCTCATAACGAGGCGTGGGGCAGTACGGGCACCAACCAAAGAGGTGAGTACCATTAAGTACAGTAAACTCATCAAAAGATATACCATGGTGGAACAAAAATTTAAGGAAGCAGCGAGTTATTGTTCGTAAGCTATTCAACCGGGCCAAACGAACCGGTGACTGGACAAGTTATAAAAGTGTTCTAACAACCTATAACTTTGAAATAAGGGAAGCAAATCACATGAACTTCAGGAGTTTCTGCAAGAAGATAGAGAAAACAACCGAAGCCTTATAGCTATACAAAGTGTTGTCCAAAGATAAAACCCTGTCTTCCGTAAATCGAAAAAAGGCTGATGGAAGCTTTACTGAGAATGAGGAAGGAAAGGCTCAATTACTTCTAAATACTCATTTCCCAGGATCTCTGAAATCAACAATGTATGATATAGAATCAATAACTAGAGTGAACAAAGACAATTGGAAGGTTTCAAAAGAAATATGCACAGAATATGCACGACTAAGGTGGGCTGTGGGCAACTTTAAACCACTAAAATCACCTGGAGTGGATGAAATTTTTCCAGCACTACTTCAAAAAGGGATGGATATCCTCCTAAGCCCTATAATGAAAATTACCGGAGCAAGTATCGCCTTGGGGTATATACCAAAAGCATTGAGGCGAGCCAAAGTGGTCTTTATTCCGAAGGCGGGAAAGAAAGATTCTTTCCACCCGAAGGCCTTTAGACTAATCTGCTTAACGTCCTTTATACTAAAAACTCTGGAGAAAATTATAGACAATTACGTAGGGACTACTGACCTAGTAAACTTCCCATTACATCCATGTCAACATGCATACAGGGCAGGTAGATCAACGGAAACTGCCTTGTATCAACTGACACACAGCGCTATGAGCTTTTCTTAACATCGAAGGTGCTTTCGTTAATGGCTGAAATTTTTCCAGCACTACTTCAAAAAGGAATGGATATCCTCCTAAGCCCTATAATGAAAATTACCGGAGCAAGTATCGCCTTGGGGTATATACCAAAAGCATGGAGGCGAGCTAAAGTGGTCTTTATTCCGAAGACGGGAAAGAAAGATTCTTTCCACCCGAAGGCCTTTAGACTAATCTGCTTAACGTCCTTTATACTAAAAACTCTGGAGAAAATTATAGACAATTAGGGACTACTGACCTAGTAAACTTCCCATTACATCCATGTCAACATGCATACAGAGCAGGTAGATCAACGGAAACTGCCCTGTATCAACTGACAAATGTACTACAAGACAGTTTAGAAACGAAAGAGACAGCGCAATGCGCTTTTCTTGACATCGAAGGTGCTTTCGATAATACTTCGCATGAAGCAATAAGAGAAGCTCTTGTCCGCAGAGTAGTGGACAATACTCTAGCACTATTGTTGGGAAACATGATAAGAACTAGGGCAATAGATATACCTAGCGTTACCGGAGGAGTACTATCTCCTCTTATGTGGAGTATTGTAGTTTATAAATTGCTTGAAAAATTGGAGAAGACTGGACTCACATTCCAGGGGTATACCGATGATATAGTCATAATATGTAGGGAAAAATTTGAAAGTACTCTATGCGAAAGAATACAACTGGTCCTAAAAGTGACTAAAAAAATGGTTTCCGAAAGTGGGGCTGAATGTTAATCTAGCACAAACCACAATTGTGCCATTTACAAGGAAAGACAAACTTGAACACTTAAAGCTTATCCTATTAGATGGATTAGAAATAAAAATACAAACTAAAGTCAAATTTCTGGGGATCACTCTAGACCAGAAATTGCTACGGAAAAAGCATGTTGGCAACACAACAATTAAAGCCAAAAGGGCACTTATGATTTTCAGATCCATCGCTGGTAAGAATGAGGGATGTACACCAAAGAAACTACGTTGGATGTATACTGCAACTGTAAGGCCATTGCTCACATATGGAGCATTGATATGGGCAGACAAAACAACACAAAAGACAGTCATCAATGATTTGAACAAAATTCAAAGACTAGCTTGTGTGTGTGTAACTGGGGCTATGAAGGGATGTCCAACGGCATCACTTGAAGTCCTTTTAGAAATATCACCTCTTTACATCCATATTCAGACACAAGCGAAGAGGGCAATTTCTAGGATGTCTGGAGAAAATGTCAGGAAGTTGTCTTAGTCGGAAGAAGTTTGATATTCTGACAAGGCACTATCCTGAAATCTCAATACCATGAGATACCGAAATTCAGTTTCACCGAAAGGTTTAAAACTGAAATGAGCAATAAAGAAACTTGGAAAGGTATATGTGAAACCTATAAGATGCAACAACAAAAGATGACCTTGTATACCGACGGGTACTGACGATGGTGCAGGAGTGAGATTTATAGGCCGAGAACTAAATACTAGGAGTCCATGGGTAAGTACGCTTGCATCTATCAGGCGGAAATATACGCCATTGAAAGATGTGCCTACTTCAATCTCAAACGAAACTACCGAAACCAGAACATCGCGATCCTAACCGAAAGTCAAGCGGCTATCAAATCATTAAAAGCACTTCAGGTGAACTTCAAACTGGTGTGGGAATGTCTTGATAGCTTAAATAGGCTTGGGTCACTGAATCGGGTTTTGATTCTATGGGTTCCAGGTTACACAGGAACAAAAGGCAATGAAATAGCAGAGGAGCTAGCAAAAAAAGGGGCGAAAACTCCTTTTGGCGGTCCAGAACCATTCTGTGGAATGGGAAAGGAATCCATCTCTCTCCGCATTAATCAGGAAAAAAGAAGAGGAAAACACAGGAAAACATACTGGGTCACTCAACCATTAAACCTGTCGAAAATACTAATAGGGAAATACAACCTAAAACGTTTTAAAGATTGTATGAAGCAACAAAGAACAACATTAGAATCATAACAGGCAACCCAACAGGACACTGTAAGTTAAATTACCAACTAACAACAATGAAAATATTGTCAAATGACTTATGTAGATTTTGCGATCGAGATAGGTAGAAACTTCAACACACATTTTGGGACAATGCCCTCAATTCACGCAAAACAGGAAGAAACATCTGGGTGACTTTCTAATACCAGATGAAATGTTGAAATCTCTAGAGGTAGACCTAATACTAAAATTCTTAGCAGAGATAGGACTAACAGAATTGCTGTAAGTCCTGGGCGGGGCACAATAGATCTTCAGGTCGCAGTGCACATCCCGTTAATAAAAATAACAATAATAATTGCTAAAGATAAAAATATGTAAATTATATTATAAAATACATTTTTTTAAAATACATAGTTTTACATTTTACTTTAAAAATATCTACTTTAACAATATCTACAATATCAACATTTGAGATATTTTATATTACATCAAAATTAAATACTGAAAATTTGTTATTCTCAAAAAAATCTTTAAACAAAACTGTACTACCTTTCAATACTAATGATTTGATTATTGGTGAGGCGAGTGCTAAGAGAACTGCTTGATTATCAGTAAGTATATATGCTTCTCATAGTTGATGAGGATGATTACTAAGTATCTTATTTGCTTCTCTAAACCCTAGAGCTTCCGCTTGAAAGATGGTGGTTGAGTTTACAAGACGAAAGTAAATGGATGCCTTGAATTCTGTGGAGTACACCCCAGCTATTACCCCATCATCCATCTTGCATCCATCAGTGTATGGCTTGGCTGTGCTTTCCTTCAATTCCTTAACTAGTAGGTTAAATTCGTTTCATGTGCGATATTTAACCCCAAATTTCCTTCGAAAGTGTAGGATTGTAGTGCTATGGTCCGAAGATTTCTTATTGAAATTAAGAAGCCAAAGGGCTTCCAAGAATTTTACAATGAATAAATGGTTTTGTCTACCACAGGACACTCTCTATACTTCTGTTTACAGTATTCGCTGCTGTTAATCGTAATTGTATGTCGATTCAAATTGGTCTATCTATAGCGGTGTACATCCACAGTGCTAGTTTGGGTTTAAGGCCCCAATTTCGACTGATGATTCTTTTGCAATTATTGTAAGCTACATACGCTTTTTATATTCGCTTGTTCACGTTATCTTTCCAGTTAAGCTAAGAATCTAATACAACTCCTAGATACGTGGCTCTGTTTGATAGCGGGATTTCGACTCCATTAAGTGATGGGAGTTTAAACTGAGATATTTTGGTCTTTTTTGTAAATAACATCAACTGTGTTTTATTTGGTTTGACATTTAGGCCACTACTCTGGGCCCATGTGCTTAATTTTCTTACAGCTCTTTCTAGTATTTCGCTGATAGTAGATAAGAATGGACCGGTTGTAAGAATAACGACGTCGTCTGCGTACGCGACTACCTTTACTCCTTCTCTGTTGAGTTCTAGTAGAATATTGTTAAGTGACAGTACTCATAGGAGCGGAGATAGGACTCCGCCTTGTGAAGTGCATCTACTTGCAAACTTTGTAATAGAAGCATCTCCTATGGATGCTTGTATTTTTCTGTTGTGTAGCAAACAGCGAATCCAATTGTTCACGCAGTCATTTACTCCGGATCTAACAAGTGAATATGGTATCTACTGAGATATTGTTGAAAGCTCATTCAATGTCTAGGAAAACTGACATAGTGAATTGATCATGATATTAAGAATTTCGATTTGTCCAATTATCTCATGAAGGGCAGTTTCAGTGGAACTGCCCTAAGCATGTTATGCATTTGAAAGTAAGTTCCAACTAACTGTGGACCTAATGTGGATGGTATGAAGATCACTTTTATCCTTCTCCAACTCTCTGGAATATAGGTAAGACGTAAGCAGGCTTTGAAAATATTAATGAGCCACGTTTGAATAGTCTTTAGCCTGCTCTGAAACATGATCGGTATAATACATTCTAGCCCCGCCGATTTAAAGGGCTGGAAACTATTTATTGAGAAGATAATATTATCTTTTATTGAGTCTACCACATCATCTGACATGGATCTATGCGTTGCCCAGTTCCCCAATATCTGCTGTGACTCACAACCAGAAAAGTAACACTTAACTAATGTTTCCAGCAAATCCGCTGCTGATGTCGTCCACTCTCCATTCATACTTTTAACATTAGTTGGATGGGAGTGCTCTTTGGACATTTTACTAAGCCTAGCGGATTCTCTACAGTTTTCTATTGATGTGTAATAGGATTGCCAAGATTCTGCCTTTGTTATCCTAATTGCTTTCTTATACTTTTCCGTATGTCATTATATAGTTTCCATAAACCAGTCAGATAACATTCGAAAAAAACGGACTTGACTTCGTCCCTAAGTTTCTTCAAATCTCTATTCCACCATGATTTGCTCTTTGTGATGCTGATTGGTGTGGATTTCTTGAAAGCTACATTTAAGACCTTCTCTAATGTGTTAACATTTTTATCTATTTCAGCAATAGAGCTTATCCTTCCACAGGATTTACTACCCCCTAGTTTTCCGTCTGATATTTTAACGAAGTTTTTCCATCTAAAAAGAGTAAAGGACATGCATTGATAGTCTTTCTGACACTGTCCATTCTTGCACAGTTACACTATTGCTATCTGTCATAAATGTAAGATCCAAGACCTCCTAACATCCCAGAAAAAAGGATCAGAATCCAGGGAAAATAAAGGTGGGTTTCCCCTATTACATATACTGAGCTTAGTATTTAATAAAAAGTTTTATAATGAGTCACCTCTGTCATTTGCTGTTGTGCTAATCCATAGGGTATGTCTTGCCTCTTATATAAGGTCTTGCAGTCCAGCCTCTTCTACCTCGACCAACTTCATATCTGATGTGCTGTAATTAGAGCAAGGGAATGCATTTAAACCATTCTTTATAAGAATGCTTACCTGTCTCTTTGGTGTAGTAGAGGTAGTGTGTGCTGATGTTGAGTCCCATAATTTTGTCGTGTCTAATCCAGGGCTCTTGGACGAGACATCAGATATCCCCCTCACTGAGTAGGATATTTAGGTTGTCGGTGGCACACTTAGAGTGCTGCAGGTTTATCTGAGCGAACCTCAGCATCCTGTACGCCTTCTTCTGCAAGGTTGACCCCCAAAAGCAGCTGACCCGCATTGTCGCCCTCTTCCGTGTCGTCTTCTTCGGGGTTTGCATCGCCTCTGAAGATTTTCATCTTGGCCATCCGGATGCCAAAGCGAATTTTGTTGTCCGCCTTTGACAATGCCTCCAGTGATTCCTCACTGATGGCCAAGAGAATTGGTCTGCTGGACTTTCTTGATTCCTCGACCTTTATCAACTGCCAGTCGCTAACAGCCGGGATGTCTTTGTTCTGCAGTTTCAAGCACCGCAGCAGCTTTTCGCCTGGTTCGTTCATCGGAGACAACCAAATGCGAGCTCGTGGTCTCCTTGGGATTTCACTCACTGGAATCAGCTTGAGCATCAAGCCTGCACATTTGACTACTTTGTAACCCCTAAAGGTTTCCGATGAGTCAAACTCTGGGTGGAGACCTGCAGGATTATCGAGTACGTAGTTCATTACGAGTCCCGATAGTGCTACATCGATCTCTACCCATTTTTGCTGTACGGTGAGTGGCTTACCTGTCTCTTTGGTGTAGTAGTGGTAGTGTGTGCTGATGTTGAGCGCCATGATTTTGTCATGTCTAACCCAGGGCTCTTGGACGAGACTGATGTCTATATCACCCTCAATGACTAGGATATATAAATTTTCCGTGGCGCTCATAGAGTGCTGCAGGTTTATCTGACCTCATAATTAACATTACCGGAAGACCTGCACCATCCAACTTTACAAATTTCCATTGAATTCGATTTTACCAATTAAATAAAAATTCTTGATAAAAAGTTTGATTTAAAAAAAAAAAACAAGTTATGCTAAGTTCAAAAGTTCCCTTTAAAAATTTGACTGGAATTTTTTACCAAATCATAATACACAAAGACATCTATAGATAAACATAATGTTTTTTTATTTACTAAAAATATTCATAAATGGTATGAATTTGCTGTATCTAAAACTAATCTATTGACATCATCTTGGATCTCTGATGAGATTCGAAAGTTAAAATACTTCAAAAAAAACTTTTTAAGCGGTACAAAAAATGAAAAAAACTTAATTGAGCTTACTAAATACATTAGAGCTCGTTATGAATATAATTTTGTCTGAAAATTTCATTATAATAAATATATAATTAAAGTAAAAAGTCAATTAAAACAAGATCCTAAATCACTTTATTAATACATAAGTAAAGAAAACGGGTTTCCGTCCAGAATGAAATTTAATGACGTAGAATCTGATGATGAGAAGAAAATTTACAATTTCAAAATCGTTGTACGATGCTAACATCTATCCAAATATAATTTCAGTCTCTTTTTTGTCCATCAACCCGTTATTGATAAAGATATTGTGCTTAAACATCTTAAAAATGCGAATAGTAAAAGGTGGTCCCAAAAATATACCATCTTGCATCTTGAAAAATTGTTGTGAAGAACTTGCTTTGCCCATTACTCTTTTGTTTAAATACTCTTTACTATATAGTATTTTTACAAATATTTGGAAATTTTTTTATACAAGGTGGCGCAAAAGAAGTCATCCGATGTTGTTTGGCTCTTATTTTTTTTCTAAATAAAAAACTTCGATTCTGTTTTTTGATTATGTTTATTTAGACCTTTAGAATTAATTGTGTTAAGTCGAGAAGATGATATCGGATAAATGGGCGCCGTCACAATTGATTGCCATACGGGCTCGTTTTATGGCATTTTCCATCACTTCGGCGAGAGTTTCGGGCGATAAATTCTCGCATTCGTGTCGGATATTTTCCTTGAGGGCTTCCAAGGTCTCAGGCTTGTTGATGTAAATACGAGACTTCAAAAAACCCCATAAAAAGAAGTCCGGGACCGTTAAATCGGGCGATCTGGCGGGCCAGTGCAAATCGCCAAAACGCGAAATTAAGCGACCCGGAAACGCGGCCTTCAGAATGTCGGTTGTGGCTCGTGCAGTGTGTGCTGTTGCTCCGTCCTGTTGGAACCACATGTCCACCAGTCCTAATTCGTCCAGTTCGGGCAGAAAAAACTCGGTCAACATTGCCCTATAGCGCGCACCGTCCACTGTTGTCGTTTGACCCGCGGCGTTCGGCCTGATGACTCCTCCAGCGTGAACAGCGCACCACGCAGTCACTTTGAGCGGGTGTAATGGTTTCTCGTGCATCACTCGCGGATTTTCGGTTCCCCAAAAGCGATAATTTTGCTTGTTCACGTACCCGCTGAGGTGAAAATGAGCCTCATCGCTCATTATGATTTTTGCCAACACCACAGACGAATTGTTACGCAAAAAAATAGACACAATTATTCCGCGTTCTTGGGGAGTGTATCGCTCTATGGCTTATTCACTTGTATTCTGTATCTGTCTAGTCCACAAATGTCAAAACAGATTTGACATTGGCGGCCATTTGCAAAAATGAGATCATCTTCCAATAGGGTGATTATATATTGTATATCACAATGCGTAGTTATACAATATCTATGCAGTTTTGTTAGCTCCACTGTAACAAAAATATATATATTTAAGATTGATAGTATAAAAAAAAGTTAAATGCCATTTTCTTATAAAATAAAAATATATATTTTTTTTGTTATTATAACTAATAATATACATATGCATTCAGAATTTAAGAATGTTAAAAATTAAATTAGTTTGATGAATTAATTAGAAATATGACTGAGTATTTAAAAAAAAAAAATTTTTTTGCACAATCGTAGGGCGGTAAGCCAACCGTAAGCATATATGTGGGCTTAAAATAAAATTCATTTGGAAACTTTTAGCAGGTTGGGTGGGTATCGAACGGGATGAAAGCTAACATCGTGTTCTTCTCATAATACGTGGCATTTCCGGTGCTATTCCGTTGTCGTCCGTTTGGTCAAGATTTTATTATCGATAGTGAATCAGATTTGTATTTCTAATGTCGATTTCATTTCCAACAACTCTCTGTTTTAGTTTTATGTCTTCCGATTTCAAGGTGAAGCAGGAGCAAAGATCCCCCCCATTTTCCCTGAGCACGGTTGGAAAATTATAAAGCAGAGTATGCTCCTGATAACTATTGAGTTGCATGTCGAGTCGTTACAGCCGCTCGGAGAGGAGCAAGGCGACAATTTTGGAATAGTGAGTGTTTTCAGCGGCGAAACTCAAGACTTTAAGCATAATATGTTTGGCTTCACTTCTCCACTATATAAATAAATAAACGCAGGCTCCGTATGCAGCAAGGCTGCCGTCGCACAACCCATGTATTTGCAAGGTAGAGTAAGGCAGTGATATGTAACGAGGAAATTTAAAATCTCGTATAGTATCAAATTCAGTGCAGTGGTATATAAAATTTGTGTGCAGGTGTTGAAGAAGACTCTCATCTCACTCCAAATGATGCTTCTACATGTTCTAAAGAAATATTTTCGTCAACGTAGAAATCCCGGCGAACGATTTCTGCACCAAGTGGGAATGATTTTTCTTCGTCAAAAAACAGCTGATTCATAGCGCGAATTGACAAGAATGCAGTGGCCATAGTACCATACGTAACGGTGTCGAGAGAGTAAATTTGTATTTCTTCGTCAGAATTTCCTCTAAAAAAGATGCAAGGTAAAATTGTCTATCATCAATGGTAATAACATTTTTTTGTCAGACCAACATCTTAGATGTAATTAACTAAATTAAACAAAATTTACATTTTTTTTAAATGGAATTATAATATTATTTAAATGACAAAAAATCTTCCAAGTTTTATATTTTTATGTCATAACACGTTTAATTGCGAACAAAACGACGTATCATATACAAAAATCAGTCAATAGACTTAGATGCAAAAAAGAGTGATTTTACAATTTTTTTCCCCCATGAGGTATAAAAAATGCAAATGAACAGATATAAAAGGTCGACAAAATGTGAAGTGTTAAGGACTTCTAAAGTTTTTATATATAAATGGGCTATTTTAAACACAATGGCGTTTTCAGTTTTTCCCCATCACGTCGGGTTCGTTGTGTATTTATAAAAAAATTACGAGTTTATTGAAGTAAAATCATATCGTCTCTTCATTAAACTTTCATTCGTTTCTCTGATGAGGAACCAAGCGTAGTCCCCCATTATGACTTCGTTCCAAGAGTCAGCATTTCGCTGCTCTATAATTTTCATCTGCTGGGTGAGTCTTGATTGAATGTAATGAGATGGTGTGCCCGGAACATTGGAACAGACAGGGCAAAGCAGTCCCATGGTGGAACGCTGGGCTCTCGAAACTCCGAAAACTCTACAGGAAACTTCTGAATCGAGCCCTTAAAACTCGGCAGGAAATGGACTAGTCTGCCTACCGTCAACTTTAAAAGGACTACAAGAAGAAGGAATAGTTTTCTAAACTGAACTCGAATCGAGATACATTTTGATAAAAGCGCAAATCAAGTCAGCCAAGGTTTAGACATTTGACTAATGCGAGGTTAAAACCTGATTTTGACAAAGCTATATAGTGTATACTTGTCAGATGTATGTTAAAATTTGGTTCATTTGATGTATATACTAAGAAATATGGTACGAGAATTAAGGAAAAGGAAAATTAAAAAGACTGACTGATGGAAAATTCTGGCAAGTCAGCGATATTAAATTATGATTCTTATTAAAGTTAAAATGAAGACAGTGTTTTCCGTGGTGTTAGCATAAAAATAGTAAGAGAATTATCTTCCGCTATGCCGAAGCTCATATACCGCTTGGAGAATAGGAGCTCACATACCAAATTTATATATGAGCTCCTATTGCGGAGGCTAAGTTCTAAGATGGATAAGATCGTATCAAAACATCAATGAAACCACTGCTTTCTATGCGGAAAAAAATTATTATATAATAAATAATTACAGTGATAACCAGTTCAAATTCTGAAAATACAAACTTGGAACACAAAACGACTAACCAAAAAGGGACATGATCCTATAAGAACAACTTATAATGGAGACATGTAGCACTCATGTGCTGAAAGAAGCACATTTTTTAGGTTCACTGAAAAGGCGGATTGTACAGGGTGGCGCAAAATTAATCACCCTATTGGAAGATGCTCTCATTTTTGCAAATGGCCGCCAATGTCAAATCTGTTTTGACATTTGTGGACTAGACAGATACAGAATACAAGTGAATAAGCCATGGAGCGATACACTCCCCAAGAACGCGAAATAATTGTGTCTATTTTTTTGCGTAACAATTCGTCTGTGGTGTTGGCAAAAATCATAATGAGCGATGAGGCTCATTTTCACCTCAGCGGGTACGTGAACAAGCAAAATTATCGCTTCTGGGGAACCGAAAATCCGCGAGTGATGCACGAGAAACCATTACACCCGCTCAAAGTGACTGCGTGGTGCGCTGTTCACGCTGGAGGAGTCATCGGGCCGAACGTCGCGGGTCAAACGACAAGAGTGGACGGTGCGCGCTATAGGACAATGTTGACCGAGTTTTTTTCTGCCCGAACTGGACGAATTAGGACTGGTGGACATGTGGTTCCAACAGGACGGAGCAACAGCACACACTGCACGAGCCACAACCGACATTCTGAAGGCCGCGTTTCCGGGTCGCTTAATTTCGCGTTTTGGCGATTTGCACTGTCCCGCCAGATCGCCCGATTTAACGGTCCCGGACTTCTTTTTATGGGGTTTTTTGAAGTCTCGTGTTTACATCAACAAGCCTGAGACCTTGGAAGCCCTCAAGGAAAATATCCGACACGAATGCGAGAATTAATCGCCCGAAACTCTCGCCGAAGTGATGGAAAATGCCATAAAACGAGCCCGTATGGCAATCAATTGTGACGGCGCCCATTTATCCGATATCATCTTCTCGACTTAACACAATTAATTCTAAAGGTCTAAATAAACATAATCAAAAAACAGAATCTAAGTTTTTTATTTAGAAAAAAAATAAGAGCCAAACAACATCGGATGACTTCTTTTGCGCCACCTTGTAGTTAATTTAAAATCAGTTCAAAAACAGTTAATTATTTACTGTCTACATGGGTTGCCTTGGAATCCTGATTTGCCTGGGCGACTCAAGCTACTATCTCTTCCAATACTAAAAAAGAAGAATATTGTTGAACACCAGATTCTTCGTGGTGAAGTTAATAGTGTATATCTTTTGAGTAACTTGAATTTAAGGGTTCCTTTCCATATGACAAGAAATTATTGTCTTTTAGATTTAAAAACGGTTAAAATTATTTACAATATGAACCTCTAAGAGGTGCTTGTTGTGCAGAAAGTTCCTCTAACATTGTGACAACGAAAAAGGGGGTTAATGAAATCCAAAAAAGTCTCGCAATGAAATGAAGATATAAATAAAAGGCAAAATAAGGTTTCGGAAGTAAAATAGGTGGTTATATGCTAATAAAGAAAACTCAACTTTATTTTGTGGTTATCCAAATTAGACTGAATTTATTCTTTTTGAAAATTCTTCAAGCTAGATTAAAACTATGCTCAAGAACAAAGAAAGATTTCTAATGCTTGTTGATGAGTGAAATCGTTCTTTGTTTACATTATTTTTAAGAGCATTCGATCTTATTACATTTGTCACCATTGGTGGTAATGGTTGATTTTTGGATTTTACAAAGCCGCTGCTTGCTTGTGATCGGTCTTTGTTTACATTAAAACCACTTATGATTTCATTTATTAAATATTTAGGGTAAAAGAGGATGATGATTAGTATGGGTTTAGGGTAAAAGAGTGTATGAATATTATTATGGGTTGTGAGCGTAATACATAACTCACGCCATCTGCGTTTGACTTAAAACATTATTTCAAATTAAACCCAGATTAAAATTGTACGTTTGGCTTAAACATTGCCGTCCGCCTTGCAGTAACACTGCAACAAATTAAACTTAAAACTATTCTATATAATAATAATCATTACTGAAATTCATAAATTTATCTTAAATTTATTTAGTTGGAAGAAAACTCTAGTGCGGCTTGTAATAATAATAAAATAAAAAATTAACTAATTATTTTTAATGGAATTCAAAATTATTTATTTCATGGAGATATATGTATATATATTTTTTTTGTATGTACATTCTTTGACTATATCGGATATATTCCGGATATTATGCATTAGAATATTGTGCTCTTCGCAATGAATTGACCCGTCGGGCTCGGTACAACCCCCTGCATCAGAATACGTCCATGGACGTCAGCTCAACACAATTTGTGAAACTATTTTTCACGCGAATATCCAACGACTCTGCAGTTGCCTTTTCTTCATCGCGCGATATATTTGGAGCTGTGGGGTTTGAGGCAGAACTATTGCGACCACTATCATCTGCCATGCGTCACGACAGAGCTTGTAAGGCTGAGAACGACGGCGTTTCCTTGTTCGTTCAGCTGGAAGTGGTCGTTGAAAGTTGACGCTGGAAGGGGGTGTGTTCGAGTTCGCTAGCCCAGACGAATAAGACCTGGGTCTAGCTCGCTTATTTGGCGTCACTAGCCCGGACGAACAAGACCTGGGTCTAGATTGTGCTACCGGGTTTGCTTGCCCTGACGAACAAGACCAGGATCTAGCATCAATTGCAGACGTGTCAGAAGTCGGCCTTGACGTACGAGACCAGGGTCCGGTTTCAATAGCACTTTGATTAATAGCAGGCCCTGACGGAAAAGTCCAGCATTAACATGATGATTATAGAATTTAACACATCGGTGTATGATGTGTTCTTACATCAGCTACTCTCTCTTCATAAAAATTACTTTATATAAAAACGCCGGTCAATTGGCTGTACATTTTCTTAAAAAACCACCGCCACGAAATCATCAGTTTTTTTTTAATAATACCACTAAACTTCCTTGCGAACGCACCTCAATATTTTGGAGCTTCTACCCTTTGTATTTGTCCTAGATCTAAATATTTGGCCTTTTGCCAAAAATAACCTCATTTCGACTAATTACATAATTGTTTCTATCCGTCAATGACCAAAATATATTTACTTGGATAAATTAATGTGAAATGGGGGCTCTACTATATATCAATCTTTAGCCTTTTGATTTTTTGTAAGTACAAATCTTCACATTGCGTTTCTTTTTCCTCTTCTTTGGAACCTCTGCTAACTTAGTAAGCTGCTGATTTAGCGTCTCGTCGTTGAAGCATGAGACGACTGTTGAAAATGTTGATACCGGTTCCGATGGCAAGGCACCTGTAATTATCTATCCGAATACTGTCTGGTGCGCTATCAATGATCCAAGAACATTTCGTCGTATAGCATTCATTAAAATAGTACCATATAAATCCGCACCTATCAAAGCATCAACTCGTTGACTTTTAAAAAAATTTGTGTCAGCTAATTGCAGATCAGGTAACATTCGAATATAGGATTCGTCGAAAGATTATGTAGGTAGATGAGGTATGAGCAGGCCCTTTGCCTCTATCCTCAAGCTACTATCTATAGGGGAACCTAATGTGAAACTACACATCCTTTGAATGCGTGCCGAAACTGTTTTATTTAGCCCTGATACCTGAGCGCTTACAGCTTTAGTTGGAAGCTAGAATATTTTCTGAAGTCTCTCTGATACAAAAGTGCATTCAGAACCGAAGTCAATAAGTGCACTGGCGGTGTACACTGTACCCAAATGGCATATGTTTACCATCGCGGTACCTAGAAAAATCTTCTTATTGCTGACTGAAAAGCATGAATGGATATTGTCAATATTAGGAGAAATGACAGAATTTACTTGAAGTGTATGAACATTATTGTTATTTGGTGTAGACAAACTTGTATTTTGTAAAATTTGTGGCCGTAAGGATCCTGCCTCCCCTCCCTCCGATGAAGAAGTGAGTTATGACGTCTCTTACAAACCGAACAGTTAACATTTTTTTTACATACTCTCACAAGATGAGAATGACCAAAACAATTAAGGCAAAGGTTAAGTCTTCTCACGGTTGCTAAACGGTTATTAATATTCATATCTTGAAAAACACGACATATTCTCAGTGTATTGGACACATTTTACAATTAACATTAACTGCATTGTGGTGGGTTTGAAATCTTTTATTTGGTTGCTGAAAAACCGATTTCTCCTCAGCGGTTTTTCTTTCATTTGACCTTAAATCTAATATTGTCTCAAGCGTTTGAAATCTATTTGTTAAGAATTCATTTAGTTCCTTCCATTTGGATAGCTCATATTTTTTAGAAATACTTTGCTCCCACAAGGCAAGCGTAGCTTCTGGTAGGCCAGTACAACATAAATAGGCAAAAATTGCATCACAATTTGAGACATCAATCTTGAAAAGCTAAAGTGTCGAAATACAATTATTTATGTTACGCTGCATTTTTTTCAAAGCGCCTCCGGACTCAGATGAAGTTTTAGGAAGAGTGAACATAACTTTTAATTGAGAATTTACAAGAATTCTTTTATTCTCATAACGATCGGAAAGGTTTTTCCAAGCTTGTGCAAATCCATCATTTGTGAGAGGCGATATCCTTACTATATCTATCGCTTCACCTCTCGTCTTTTGGTTCAAATGGAACAATTTTTCGACTGGCATAAGTCAACTATTGCAAATGAAAATTGCCGTAAACATATCACGGAAGGAAGGCCATGAAGTATATTCACCGTAAAACACTTCCGTGTCACAAGGAGGCAAGCGAATATTGTGACGGTCGGACATTGGGTAAGACTTTGTCATACTATTTATGATTGGTATCGTTGGGACTTGTGGTGTGCCTA
This sequence comes from Suillia variegata, assembly GCA_949127995.1. Classification (NCBI taxonomy): domain Eukaryota; kingdom Metazoa; phylum Arthropoda; class Insecta; order Diptera; family Heleomyzidae; genus Suillia; species Suillia variegata. Next base: position 23,014,877 of record OX421842.1, read on the forward strand.
TATTCTGTATCGGGCTTTCAGACATTTGGTTGAAAATTGAGAAATTTGGAATAAGAGGATCTTGAAGAGATGAATCATGAATTGCGGTGTTTCGTAATGGCGTAGTTTGCAATGTGTTACATTGAGGGATGGAATTTGCTTGAGACGGCGTTGTGGTTGGTACAACTGCAGTTGGAATTGCATTATGGCTCACCGGTGAACTTCGAGCAGATGAACTATGCGTTGGATGCACAGTCAAATTGTCCGCATATTCATCCATTTGTGAAGCTGTAGCAACATAAACATTATAACAATTGCGATATTTGGCTTTTAAATCGTCAATTGCATCGAAATTATTTAAAATAAACTGCAAAAGCTCTAATGCGTTGTGACGAACCTTCGGGCCGGGGTTGCAGTCAGCGGTGTCCGAGGGTCCGTCTCACAGAAATTTATTTGATTTCGGAAACTTTGACAACAGAGGGGCAACTATATATTTAAATAAATTTCTACTTCACTCAATTTATTTTCTTAAAAATGTGTATATTTATTAATTGTTCACTTAGGCTTCATTATTTTAAATTTAATTTGTTCACAATATTTCACTTAATGACTATCTCTATTTAATATTAATTATTTAATTTATCGGCGGCTTCGAGCCGGATAAATATCGGCGTCGTATATTATTTTTGAATGGACGCGGCTGTTTGCAGCTATTTCCGCGATGGGGCGTAGCGCTAGGGCTCCGCTGCGTTTTTCTCGTACACTAGCGTTATTCACAGAGACAAATGCACGAAGAGTAACAGTCAGGCCTTTTAAATTTCGTAGCACTGGGTACGAAGTTGGTATGAGGGATTATATTTATATTATATACGATTATATTTTTATATACATTTTAATTTCACTTCAATAATCTTTTCTTTAAATAGATTTATTAATTTCAATTCGTTTTCAATATTTTTTTAAAATTAATGTATAATTTAATTATTTCACTTTGTCACACCGATTTTTCCGCGTCGCGATTGATTTTTAATTTAAGTTCTCTCTTAGTTTAAACGATTAAACTATTTACAAAATTAAACAAAATCAAAACGAGTTAAATTTTCGCGACGGACAGACGAAACAAAACAAAACAGGTGATGACAACAACAATGTTGCCAACCACTCAGTCGAAGATGGGGTGGGTTATTTTTGTTGGGATTAATTAAAGGACTTTTAATTAATCCCAATCAAACTAAAAGTGTGTGATAAGACTTTAATTAAAGTTTTATCACACAGTGGGACAAAATTATAAAATAACTAAAGAAAATTAAATTTATTTAATATAAAAAAAAAATTATCGCGATTAAAAAAAAACCCGAAGCCACTAAAAATACAACAAAAAATATATATTTTAATGGACGCTCGAATAACGAACTCGGCCGACTGCCGAAGTTCTCACACAAATATTGCCTTCTGGATTCCACCCGAATCCGATCAACAGCAATATTCCTACGCTATTGTGGCTCTAAAAATTATAGAGACAATAGCTTTAACTTTTCCTAAAAAGTAGGACTAAGCTCGAGCGTGGATAGGAAAGAAAATGAATTGGGAAAATCGGAAACAAAGAAAACTAAATAAAACAACACTCGAAAATATTAACTAAAATAAAAAAACAAATATAAATTTTGCCAAACTAAAAAGCCAACGGCGCAACTGCCGGGCAACAACAATAAAACAAATAGCACTACCGCCAAAGAAAAATACTCCCTTGGAGTTCAAAACAAAAACCTCCGAATTGGGTTCGCCGACGAGATTTCTCCAAATCTTCGTGACCACAATTCTTTTCTCCAACGCTGAACCCGAACAAGACCAATGGCTACTCCAGAAAATGTCGTCGTAACACAAACAAAATAAAAATAAAAAAACCATAGCAGCCACAATTTAAACAAAAAAAAATCACTTTTTAAAATTAAAAAAAACACGAAGGTCACTTAAAAAAGTTTGTTTGCACAAACTCGCTGTTCACATTGAACTGACCAAAACTGCAATCCTTGCAGATTTTGTTCCATTTCCCAAAAAAAAAGTGAGAAATTTGCTATCAGCCTTTTAAATGCAGAGAATACGGTTTACAGCAAACCAGAGTCAGTATGAGGTGACCTGCCAAGAACCTTGTACGAAAATTCCCAAAATGGGGATTTCTATAAAATTCTGGCAAAGTACAGACCTCGCTCCCACCAAATCAAAAATGAACTTTGGAGGCATCTGTGCATGGTCGGCGTCATTCTTGGCTCCACAAGGGGCATAAAAACGAAGGAACAAACAAAACTTTTAAAAATATAATTTGACAAAATTTGTCCTTGTCCCGTTCGTACTTGGTCACGACTGTCAGTATCGTTCGCGAGCAGTTGGAAGAAAGAAAGTGGGTTTTTCGAAAACCCGCCAAGAGCTCCACAACCCAGTCACAATCTTGTGACGTAAAATATAAGTATTTTTCTCTTATAAAAAATTTTTGACAAAACTTATATTTATTTTGAATAGTAATTTTGAACCGCGACAACTTCATGACTATTTCTATATTTAACACTGATTTTAATTAGTTGACGCCTTTCTGTCGCAAGCAAATGGGTGCTGCCAAATTATGTGTGACTCAGTTCCGTTGTTAATTCTGGTCGCGGGATGGAGCGTAACGCTAGGACGCCATTAGAAAATAATGATATTCAAGGCCATGTCACTTGAATTCTGAAACGTAGAGTACGAAACTGGACAGAGGGAGAACGAACATTTATGGCAGTGCCTATTAAATTTCGTCTCGTACGGCACGAAGCTGAAGAGGGAGAGCGAATATTCAAGGAGAGTTCTCTTGAATTTCGTCTCGTGAGAGCGAGCATTCAAGAAAGTATCTCTTGAGACTCGTGATGACTGGAGAGTGAAAGTTGTCAAGACAGTGTCTCTTGACCGATGTGCTCAATGCCAGAGAGTGAGAGCGAGTATTCAAGGAGGGATCTCTTGAAAGACGAAGCGCTCTTGCTATTTTTGTTTAATAATTCTAAACTAAAGCTTGATCGGCAAAATCCTCTACGAGGGTGCCGGCTGGTAATAGATACCACAGACACTCCATTTTGAGCATTCTGCTAAAATAAGTATGCATAGTCTGGTGTTCGTTACTCTTTTATAGTACAGCATCAGAATATGCACTCTTATTATGGTTGGAGGTAAAGGGCTGGATCAAGGTGTCGCGCGTCCCGTGCCGATGATCAACCTGGCTGAGGGCCCTTTCTAAAAAATAGCTCAGTCTTAAACGGGGCTTACGGATACCTAGCGCCCTCCGTAAAAACTAGCCTTACCTGCGTATTTCGGATCTCTGCGCAGGTGGACCGCTCTTTCTCCGACACTCGTGGGATCTTATAATGAATCACAAAAATAATAAAAACAAAAACAACAAGGAAGCCGGTTCTTCCGTTAACAAACCGGATGGAGCCTCAAGCTCGATTGAATGGGCGAAGCTAGTGCTGCCTAATTTTCAACTCGAGCGTCCGGAAACATCTGCTCCAAAAAGTCAAAGGTCGACCGAGAGAGAAAAGCCCGCAGCTAAGAGGGTAAAGACGCAAGGCATTACCCCACGCAAATCGTTCGCGGAAGTCTCTAAGAACCGCATAATAATTGGGATTCTCGACGAAAATGATGCCGAGAAGAAAATCCCGAGGCAACAATGGAAGCAATCCGGGCCCACCCCCTTCATGCACTGACGCGGGTTGGCATCAAGGCCAGATAAAAATGATTGCTTGCGACGACGAAAGGTCAGTGGAGCTATATAAGGAAGCCATTAGCAGAGTTGGTGAGGTTTATCCTGGGGCTAAGTTGGTGGTGGTTGAGAAGAGTGATATCCCGTCTCGACCACGAGCCAGGGTTTGGCTACCATCTACACCCTCTGAACCGAACCAAATTATGCAGTTGCTTAAGGCATGCAATCCAAGTCTCCCGACGGAAAAATGGAGCTTGGTCAAAACATTTTCACAAAGCGCGGTAGCTGACGTGGAGACCAACAGGACCACGATGCAGGCACTGATGTTATTATCTGATGACTCTATTGAACCGTTGGCGAAAAGCGACGGTGAGGTAAACTACGGCTTCGGTAAGGTGAAGATTAACATCTACCAAGCCGACACTGCGGAACATCTAGCGTCTGATGATGAAGATGTCGACAACGAAGTAGAATCCGACGGCGAAAGCATTGGACACGCTTCTAATGAGTCAGATGCGACAGCAGGACTCATAAGAATGCTCTCTGAAAAGGAGCTACTAGGTGAGGATGACACTGACGACACTTTGACTGATGCGTCTCCTTCAGATAAACCTACACCACAGTAAGGTTGCTACGGCAGCCCTCCTTAACCGCGTGGCAGACGACCAGCCTGATTTTGTCCTCATTCAGGAGCCATGGGTTAATGGGGGGCGTATATGCGGGCTGAGGACCCCTGGATATACTGTAAATACAGCCAATTGTGAAGGTAAGATAAGGACATGTATAATGTCCAAAGTACACCTTAACGTTTTCTTAATTCATAATTTTAGTAACGAAGAAACAGGCGGAAGCGGTTACCGGCTTGCATCGATCTATCTGGCTTACGACGCTCCAATACCATCGCAGCTGTTAACAGAGCTGGTTTCAGATAGCGAAGCCTCCAAGTGCAGGCTAATACTAGGAGGTGACGCAAATGCACATCATACAACGTGGGGTAGCTCAAATATAAACGAACGAGGTGAGTTACTCTTTAATTTTATTCTCAATACGAGGTTACTGATATGTAACCAGGGCAATGAACCTACCTTTATAATAAGAAATCGTCAGGAGGTTCTTGACATCACATTAATTTCAGATCTCCTAATAAATAAGGTAGTCCACTGGAGGGTGTTAGATGTTCACTCTTTCTCGGATCACCGGTATATTGAATTCATTTTAGAAGAGGAATCTCCTCGTATAATCCCAAATAGGAATTTTAGGAAAACAGACTGGCAAGTGTACTCACACGAGCTTCCTAGTAACCCCTACTGCTACCCTCATAATATTAAAGATTTGGACTATATTGTAGAGACACTTACCAATTCTTGTAATCTGGCGCTGAAAAAGTCGTGTCCTATGATTAGGCATAAAGGGAAAGTTAAACCACCATGGTGGACACCTGAGCTTAACCAGTTAAGGAAGTTATGTAGAAATCAATTTAACAGAGCTAAGTACTCTGGTTTTGAATCTGAGTGGGACGATTATTATATTAAATTAAAAGTCTTTAAAAAACATATAAGGAAAGCTAAAAGATCGTCTTGGAGGTCTTTTTGCGGTGAAATAGAAACTACTGTTGAAGCATCTCGTCTTAAAAAGATTCTAGCTAGATCCGTTAAACCCATTGGTTATCTTAAGAAGTTAGATAACAGCTGGACAACATCTAGCGAGGAATCACTGAAATTACTGTTAGATACACACTTTCCGGGGAGCTCAGACAGAGACAATAGAGTGACGGAAACTGTTAGCAACTTAGATACTACGATAGAGTTAGATATCTTAGATACTATTTCAGAAGCAAATATTAATTGGGCTGTAGATAGTTTCAAGCCATATAAGTCGCCAGGACCAGATGGTATCTTCCCGGCGCTACTTCAACATTCTATAGGTCACACAATGAACTGGTTATTAACCATTTTCAGAAGTGTGTTACAATTAAACTACGTTCCCTCTCTATGGAGAGAGGTAAAGGTTATTTTTATTCCAAAGGCAGGCAAAAGCTCGCATACTAATCCTAAAGATTTTAGGCCAATTAGTTTATCATCTTTTCTACTAAAAACGTTAGAGCGATTAATAGATATGTTCATAAGAAACTATATACCGACTTCGCAGCTTGCGAACTCGCAGCATGCATACTGTAAAGGGAAATCTACAGAGTCGGCTTTAACCTCACTTGTATCCGAAATTGAGAAATCAATCGAGGATAAAGAATATACCTTTGTAGCCTTCCTAGACATCGAAGGCGCTTTCAATAACATCCAGCCGAAGGCCATCACAGACGCGCTGTCAGATTTGCATATCTCAATAGCCCTTGTGAATTTTATAGAACAGTTGCTACTCTGCAGGTTCGTAAATTCGACGCTAGGGGCTTCGATGTTACGTAGATCTGTTCACAGAGGTACTCCTTAAGGCGGTGTACTTTCTCCTTTACTGTGGATTCTAACAATGAATAAGTTATTGTTAAATCTTGAGAAAAGGAGGATTTATGTTGTGGCTTACGCAGATGATGTCGCTATAGTGTTAAGAGGAAAATTTCCGGACACTCTATCCAACTTAATGCAAGGTATTTTAAATGACGTTGATCGCTGGGCTAAATCTTGTGGTCTAGGCTTAAACGCGAACAAAACAGAACTAGTTTTTTTTACTAGGAAGCACAGTCTTCCGAATTTCAAACCCCGACACTTAACGGTATCGTATTGTCGGTAACTGATAAGGCTTGCTACCTAGGACTTATATTAGATAGGAAGCTTTCCTGGAAATTAAACATTGACGACAGAGTAAAGAAAGCTGCCATAGCGCTATATTCGTGCAAAAGAACAGTAGGTGTAAGTTGGGGCCTAACCCCAAGTATAGTATACTGGTTGTATACAGCTATAGTAAAACCAATTATGACGTATGGGGTTTTGGTTTGGTGGCCTTCTTTAGAGAAAACAACCATGATAAAACGTATGGAAAGTATTCAAAGGGCAGCTAGTCTTTGTATCAGCAGAGCGCTCAAAACTACACCCACAGCAGCATTGAATATAATACTGCATTTAGTACCGATTGACCTGTATTGTAAGCAGATAGCAGTTATTTCGGTAATAAGACTTAGCGAATTCTCCCTCTTACCTTCTAATAATACAGGACATTTATGTTTAATCAGTAAGTTTCCTGGAATTCCTAAAACTACCGACTCCTGTGACTCGGTTGCATCACGCGTAGGCAGTTATTTTACCACGATCTTTCCGTCAAAAGAAGATTGGGACAATGGTATAATCAACTGTAATAAAGGAGTCAGCATCTACACTGACGGTTCAAAGCAAAATGACAGTAGGGGGAGGTGTCTACTCAGAAAAATTAGGCATCAGTATATCCTTTCGTTTACCTGATCACTGCAGTGTGTTCCAAGCAGAAATTGTGGCCATTAAAGAAAGTCTATTAACATTGAGTAAGAGTGTTTTAACCTCTAAAGATAATATCTATTCCGACAGTCAAGAAGCTCTGAGGTCTTTACAATCATTTAGACATACTTCTAAGACAGTGAAGGAGTGTCACAATCTATTGTGTGTATACACACTGTACTTTACGATTAATCTGATCTGGGTGCCAAGGCATAGAAATATTATAGGAAACTGCACAACCTGCGTAACTAGTAGACAAACGTGGCCAGAGTTTAATACAGGTCGCACAAATCGTCTACTGAAGTTCAGCGGGAAAGACGTTAGAATTTTAGTTGGGATCCTCACAGGGCATTGTATCCTAGATGCCAGTAGAATAGGGGCTCCCTTTTACGACTATTGTAGGAGTTGTCAAGATGTAGACGAGGAAGAAAATGTTGAACACCTTCTATGCAGGTGCATGGCTCTGTGTAGAAGGAGGTTACAAATTCTTGGTTCCGGCTTTCTCGACAACTTAACTGAAGTAGCAGATATTAAACTGTCGAAAGTAGTTAGTTTTATTAATATTAAGGCCACAGGGTGGTTTAAAGAGAATCCAGATGAGGAGTAAGGTGCAGTTTAGTTCCGGTGGTATCACAATGGGCCTTCAACAGGCCTAGGTGTGTCTTTTGACAACCACTCTACCTACCTACCTAAGCTAAATCTTTAGAATTATTAAACAAATTATTTCTTACCGCTCCTTATTTGGCTGCTAAATGTTTTGTCCGCTGGTGGACTGTTCACGGCTGCTGCTCGGCACTGACTCAATTTTCGCTGATCTGCTTATTCATGTTAAACCTCCTTTTTACTTACGGTGATGCCCCCTTGTTGGCTGACTTTGTACTTTTGACAGGATTCACAGCGCTGTACATATTGTCGTATATCCCTGAACATGCCTGGCCAGTAGTACCGATTTGTAATTCTGGACGTCGTTTTCCGAATCCCCAGATGGCCAGCACTGGGATTGTCGTGATTTTCGCTGAGGACTTTCTCTCGCAGGTGCTTCGGTACACAAAGTTTCCATACGGCGCAGTCTTTGTCACCCGAACGATTTGGCAAATGACGGTAAAGGTGGCCATTGGAGATGGAAAAATCTGAAAATTTATTAGGGTTATTTCTTACCTCCTCTATCTTACGGCTTAACCATGCGCAGGGATTTTTGGGTTCTGTGTCTGCTAACGCAACTAGTTGAAGGGTGTCTATTGGTTCACGTGAGAGTGCGTCGGCTACCACATTCAGTTTACCCTTACGGTATCTGATGTTGAATTGAAACTGCTGCAATTCTAGCGCCCAACGTGCGATACGGCCAGTAGGATTTTCAATGGAATTCAACCATTTTAATGAAAGATGATCCCCAAACGATGGCTAGGCATTCTTTCTCCGTGGGAGAGTAATTTTTCTCAGCCGCGTTGAGGTGACGACTGGCATATGCAATTACTCTCTCATTACCATCGAAGTTTTGGGTTAACACCGCGCCTAGGCCGAAATTACTGGCGTCTGTTTGGAGCGTAAAAGTTTGGGAGAAATCCGGACACGCGAGGACTGGTGTAGTTTGTTTTGAGTAGCTGGAATGCTTTTTTTTGTTCTTCACCCCACTTCCAATGTTTTCCCTTTTTTAGCAGGGTGGTCAACGGTTGCACAATGGTAGCAAATTCTATGACAAATCTCTGGTACCATGAGGCAATTCCGATAATACGACGAACACCGCGAACGTTTTTAGGCGGCTGTAGTTCTCGGATAGCTGAAATCTTATCCGGATCGGTGTGGATACCTTTACCACTGACGACATGGCCGAGGTACTTGAGTTCTTTTTTAAAAAAAATCGCATTTTTCGGGATGGATTTTGATATTTCCCGTTCGAAGCCGTCGAAATACCTCCTGTAAGTTTTCAAGATGTTCGTCAAACGTTGAGCCCGTGATGATGATGTCATCCAAGTAGGCAAAGGCATGAAGTTCCAATTCTGGTCCAATTATTTGATCAAGCGTGCTCTGAAAGGTTGCAGGAGCAGAATGAATGCCGAATGGCATGACGCGCCATTGATATAAACCACGACCAGGTACAGTAAATGCCGTATATTGTTTACTTGCCACCTCCATCGGTATTTGCCAGTATCCGTCTTTTAAGTCCAAGCTTCTAACATATTTAGCATTCCTTAGCCTGTCCAAAATGTGATTAATTCTAGGCAGTGGGTATGCGTCGGGTACTGATCTGTTATTAAGTTGGTGCTAGTCTACACAAAACCTCCATGTGCCCGTCTTCTTTTTTACGAGTACAATCGGTGCGCCATGTGTGCTATGGGATATCTCAATGCACCCTTTGTTTAATAATTTATCAACTTTTTCATCAATAACCACCTGCATCGCCGGGTTTCGAGGAAAATATCGTTGTTTAATAGGGCGCTCATCGGCCATTACTATTCGGTGCTCTGCCATGTGTGTCGTTCTATGTAATTTTTCGAATAGCGGAAATTCTCTCTCTAAAAACTGGGTGATACGAATTTGTTCTTCCGGTGTAAAATCTCGGAAATCTGAGTCTGGTGTGTCATTGGTTGTGTCTGTCGATTTCATCCAACTCCCGTCGTCATCGTAACCATTTGGTAGTTTAGTCATCTCGGGTAATATGGAAGGGCAGTTCTCCTCGTTTTGGGACATATTAAACTCTTCCGGCTCACGTTCTCGAAAGGTTGGCTCCGGTTTGGCAATAACTGTATCCACTACTTTTGTGATATTTTTTCTCGAATTTTGTCCAGCACGTGAGTGGGTCGTAACGGGTGTAGAGTCAGGATAAGTCTTTTTGTTTTGATGTTTATGGTTGTCGGATTCATTTTTTGTTCTTATAAGACATCTGGAAGGTTTCCACATTGGAAAGTAAGCACTTCGCGAAAGTAAGAGTAGTTTTTAATGCTTCTTCACCTACCTCCAATGGAATTAGTTTAAATTCGGTTCTCCATACGGGTCCAGTTCTCCAAACTGACTTAACCGTTTTAATTCTTAAATGGAGATGTTACAAATTTGTCTTCAACGGAGACATAGAAAAAATGTATAGGCAGATATTAGTGGCTCCAAAGCATACACCATATCAACGAATTTTATTTCGCACTTCACCAAATAAAGAAATTGAGGATTTTGAACTTAAAACTGTTACCTTTGGACTTAACTGTGCGCCTTTTTTGGCCATTCGAACCCTTCTAATGTTAGCAGAAGAAGTTAAAGAAACCTTGCCATTAGCATCAGATGTTTTGAAAAACTACATGTATGTTGATGATGCATTAGCTGGCGCTCATGATTTAGAAACCGCAATCAAGACCAAAGATGAACTTATTTCAGTATTAAATTCTGCTGGTTTTCCTCTTCGAAAGTGGACAGCGAGAACAAGAGAACATTTGCTAAACGAAGATTTCTTAGAGCTAGAAGATAAAAGTGTAGCCAAAACGTTAGGTATTCGGTGGAACGCAAGTTTAGATATATTTTATTTTGTAACTAAGCCTTTAGAGCTTAAAGCCACATATACCAAACGGGAGGTTTTGTCAACAATTGCCAAATTGTTCGACCCCGCAGGATGGTTAGGACCCATTATCATCGTGGCTAAAATCCAAATGCAAGCCATTTGGGGAGAGAAGTTTGACTGGGATGATTTCTTGACAGGAGAGTTTTTATACAATTGGAAGCTATTCTTAGGCAGCTACAGGTATATTAATGATATTAAGGTTCCTATATGGGTTGAGTTTTCTCCTGTTAGTAAGGTAGAATTCCACGCCTTTTGCGATGCTTCGGAAAAGGCATACGCGGCTGTAGTATATATGCGAGTGGAAAATGATGGAAAAATTAGCACACATATGCTCACTGCGAAAACCAAAGTAGCACCAGTAAAAACAATTTCTTTAGCTAGGCTAGAACTTTGTGGGGCAGTGTTATTAGCGGATATGGTAGGCAATATTTTACCCTAGCTTGACGTTTCGAAGTATACACTTCATTTGTGGTCAGATTCAACCATTGTTTTGGCGTGGCTCAATAAGCCCGCCTGTAATTGGGACACGTTTGTGGCACATAGAATTACTAAAATCGAAGAAAAGGTAGGAACAAAAAATTGGAACCACGTCGCTTCACCCGATAATCCAGCAGATTTAGGAAGTCGTGGTACTACTCCTCAAACCCTGCGCGACAATAAGTTGTGGTGGCATGGGCCTTTATGGTTGTCAAAAGAACAGACCTTTTGGCACGAATTGACAAAACCAAGTTATACTACAGATGAAGAGAAGAAAAAGGTTCTCTCTCATTTTATTTTTTTTCAAAATTATGAAGACATTTTAGATCGGTTTTCAGATTATAGTAGAGCACTACGAGTAGTGGCTTATATTTTTAGATTTTTTCATAATACCCATACAAAGCATAAACTAGGAACTAGATACGAATCAACTGTTTTGTCAAATCATGAGATTAAGTTTGTTAAAACTCGAATTATAATTTTGAGTCAAAAGTCGAATTTTGCTGATGAATACCGTGAACTTTTAGCAAAGAAATTAATTAGTCCCAGAAGTCATATTCTTTCAATGAATCCTTTTTTAGATGCAGATGGTATAGTACGGTGCAATGGGCGCCTAGAAAATTCACCGAATCTTTCATATGATGAGCGATATCCAATTATACTTCCATATGGTTGTCAATTTTCAAAGCTTTTAGTTAAATTTATTCACATTGTCTCATTGCACGGTGGAAATCAGTTGGTTTGGCGTTTGCTCAAAATGCAGTTTAACATTATAAAGGCTAAAACTTTGATAAAAACAAGAATTCACAATTGTAAAACGTGCGTTATTCATAGAAAGAAAGAACGTCGTTTTCTCGTCCCTTTACTACTACTGGAATAGATTTCGCTGGACCCTTTGAAATCAAGAATTATACTGGACGCGCATGTTTGATAACCAAGGGTTATGTTTGCGTTTTTGTCTGTTTTGCTACGAAAGCAATTCATCTTGAAGTTACTAGCGATTTATCGACTGCTACATTCATGGCAGCTTTTTCTAGATTTGCGGCTAGACGAGGGTGTCCGGGAAATATATATTCAGATAATGGAACTAATTTTGTAGGTGCGTGTAAGGTTTTGCGGCGTGAGTTTAAAGAATTTATTTCATCTGTTCGAATCAATGTAATGGATAATCCAATTTACCAAGATATTGTCTGGCATTTTAATCCAGCAGGAGCTCCTCATATGGGAGGTTTGTGGGAAGCAGGAGTACGAAGCTTCAAAACTCATTTCAAAAAAGTAGCGGGTAGTATGAAATACACATTTGAAGAGTTTTCTACTCTTTTATCGCGTATTGAATTCAAGACCAATAAGTGCGTCATCTGATAATCCAGATATCTTGGCACCTCTTACTCCAGGACATTTTCTTGTATGTGGTCCACTCCTGTCGAGAGCGGAACCTGAAATATTTGAAAACCCAATGACTATCATAAATAGATGGCAAAAATTTAAAGCATTACAACAATATTTCTGTAACCGGTGGAAGTCCGAATACTTAAAGGAACTTCACAAAAGATTCAAGTGGAAATATCCTAATAAAAATTTAGAAACTGATGATTTGGTGGTGGTGCGTGAAGAAAATTTACCGCCAAACGAATGGCGTTTAGGTAGAGTCATAAAAATTTATAAAGGTAGAGATGGTAGAGTAAGAGTAGCTGATATTAGAACAGGACGTGGAACAATTACTCGACCAATTGTCAAACTCGTCATTTTATCTACGTGTTAAATTCTACAATCATCATTTTCCGTTCACGTTTACCTTTTCAGCTTTCTTTTTTTTTATCATCTGTCGTATCGGTCGTCGCAACTCGCAAACATGCCAACACCGTCGTAGTGCTTGTCGTCTGTGCCTAGCATGGCACCCCTGCGTTTTTGCCCAGCGTTCCGCAAATTGAGTGTCTTCGAGAAAGTAGAAGCGGTGCACACTTACAGCTACTGTGAGAACTGCCTGTCGCATGATCATCAGAAGGATGAGTGCGACAGCAGTTTTTCATGTCGGCATTGTGGTGAGAAACATCACACCATGCTGCACCCTTCGTCCTTTGCGTCACCAGGTATTAACATCAATTTAAAGGTATTTTCCAGCGCACTTGTTCCAGTCCGGTTTGGAGATTCATCGAGCGATGACGAATCGGTCGCTACTGTCGGCAAGGCTGTAGTACGTCCGTCGCGAACGCTTGCACGACCTGATCACGACGGCGACACTGAGGAGGTATTGCGAACAACCGACGACGAAATGATGATCGGACTCACGTCGGATTTCGATATCGATGACGGCCACAAGATTCAGCCGTATCGAGCACCCCTTTCTATTCCCGCTGGACCCTGGTATCTTCCGTCAGGGCCAGCTAATAATAAAACTCCAGCACTTGAAGCCGGACCCTGGTCTCATTCGTCAGGGCCGACCAATAGTCATACACCTGCCATTGTCGCTGGACCCTGGTCTTCTTCGTCAGGGCCAGCAAACCCGGTAGCGCGTCCTAGACCCAGGTCTTATTCGTCTGGGCTAGTGAAGCCATTTGATCATGCTAGACCCAGGTCTTATTCGTCTGGGATAGCACACTCGACAGAACCCCCCTTCCAGCGTCCACCTCCAGCTGAACAAACACGGAGAGGCCGTCAATCTCAGCCTTACCAACCCTGTCGTGATGCACGGCAAATAATAAGTGGTCGCCATAACTCTGCCTCAAACCCCATAGCACTTTCGATCCAACAACAGCAGGTTGTTGCTATAGCTCCTACCGCCAAAGTCAAGGTTGTCGTGGGCGGGCATATAAGATTCGCGCACTCATCGATCCGTGCCGAAGTCAGACGGTGATTTCTGGAACTCTTGTAGGGGAGTTAGGGCTCGACGTGAACAGGAATGGTAGATTTGAAACCTGTCCAATCAAGATTAAGGCGAATCACGACCATCACGAGACCATCAACGTGATCGCGCAAATAGATCGCGCATTAAAGAAAACGACGCCATCGGTGTCGCTAGATGTTCGCGTAAAAAATAATTTCGCAAATTGCGTTTTAGCTGATAAGGACTTTTGGCGGTCGGGACCCATTTACATGGTGTTGGGGGCAGACGTCCATGGACGCATTTTGATGCAGGGGGTTGTGCCGAGTCCAACGGGTCAACTCATTGCGCAGAGCACAATATTTGGATGCATTATATCTGGAATATATCCAATGTAATTGCTAGATATAAGTGCATATATATGTAAATATTATATATATATAATAAAATAAATATTTTGAATTCCTTGAAAATACTGAGTTAATTTTATATTTTATTTATATTATAAGCCGCACTTGAGTTTTCGTCCAACCACATAAATTGAACGCATATAATGAAGATAAATTTATGAATTTACTTATTATTATATAGAATATTTTTAAGTTACATTTTTTGCAGTGTTGCTGCAAGGCGGGCGGCAATGTTTAAGCCAAACGTCCAATTTCGAATTTATTATCATTAAACTAATGTTTTAAATTCACAAACAGATGGCGCGCGAGTAACGGGATTGCACCAAAAATGTATTGGGCGAATCTCCTTTTTTACTTTAGAAAATAAAAGAATGTTTACTTTCAGCTGGGTTCTTCAGAACTGAGTTTTTATTTTTTCTTTACTTCGTATTTATACTAAAATTACAAAAATGGTTTCTTTAAACTAAGTTTACATATATGATCTTAAGATATCAATAAACTTGAATAAATACGGCGCTTACTTGTGACCGTAATAAAATCTGGGAGTTTCCAATATTTATTTGTGAAATTATATTTTGGGAATTCCCAGTTATTTTGGAAATTACAATTTGGGAATTTCTATTTATATTTATTTGCTTATGTTATCCTTATACAAAGGTTTTATAACTTATAATAAAAGTACTAGTCCCGATTTCCAGGTATTTAGGAAATTACAATTTGGGAATTTCTATTTATTTATTTAGGTAATTTAGGATGTTTTCCTTTTTCAATTTATCCGCTGTCTCCGTTTTATTAGGTTTTATTATTTCAATATATTGGTCTTACTAAACAATGCATTTTGAAGAAATGCAATGTATCTGTCTCAAAATATAATATTTGTGTTTTACATTTTTATCTTTATAAATGTTTTCAATGATCTTAATTACATTTACCAATCTTTGGGAAAGTTTCGAGGAAATGTGGAAATATCCAAGGTTTCTGGTGCAGTAGATATGGACATGACTAGCATGGACATAACTCCTCCCCCCTCGGATAAAAACCTCTCCTGAGTTTTTTTATATTATTGACATGATTTTAATTTGTTTTTTAAATTTTAAATGTATAAATTCAATTGATTTTTATAATCTTTGATTGTTATTTCTTATTTTTACACAAATATCTTTTAAAATATAAGTTTTCTTAAGTTGATTCCAATTTACATTGTCTTGGTTATCATAAAAAAAATTTTTTATTTATTTTTGGTAACATGATAGTTATTATTATCTATCTATTATTAGTATCTACCTGACCTGAAAATTTATGGGGTTGTTTAATGTTTGCAGGATTTTTTAATTTTACATACCTATGCTCATTTCTATGGCGTAGTGCCTTATAATTCTTTACATATCCTTCTTGTCTATTTTTTTTATAAGTTTCTCTAAATCTTTCCGAAACTGTAATCAAATTTTGTTTACTATTAGTGTATACATCCGTATGAACTATTTGATTTATGTTCGTGGGTACCTCTGTCAATTGAAACTTCGGTTTCAAAGGTTTCCTGCTATATTTAGCTTTATTGCAAATGTCACAATTATTTATGTATTTCTGTATCAGTTTTTTCAAATTATTTATATATATAAGTGTCTTTAGACCTTCATAGTTTTCATTAATTCCTGCATGTCCTGTTTCGTTTATATGATATTTTGCAATATAATTAAAAGCTTGCTCTTCATTTTCCATAACTTTAGCATGATTAGAACATCTGTATATTTTAAAAGTTTTATTAAATAATTCTATCAATTTCAATTGTACCTTATTATACTCAAGATCCGTTAATTCTGTATAAATTCCTATCTTTCCATTTTTCAATAATCGTTTAAATATGTCAGTCATATAATTGTTATTTATGTCGTCAGAGCTTATGTATATTATTCGTTTATCATTAATAATTTCAGTATCTTTGGCCTTATTGTTTGTTAATATTATCTGTGTTGGAAATCTATTAACTACTGTATTTAGTATTGGAAAATGATCATTCTGCTCTTCCTCCCGTGATGGTGTTGTCAATATATCTGAATTATATTTATCCAATGCCATTACTTCACTAATATTATCTTTTCTTACTATTGTGTTAAAATGATTATTACCTTTGTTAATTATATGTATGACATTCTTTTCCTGATAATTGGGTTGTGCCTGTATAACTTTAAACCCGTTGATTAATGTATGTACATATATTTCCTTTTTATCAATTAATTGTTTTTCTATGACATGAATTTTTAATTTCAATTCCTTACTTAAAATCTTTCCTTCTACTTCTGTATCTCCAATATGGATATTTTTCATAACCCTTGAGATATACGTTTTTTCAACTATGCTCAATTCTTTTTTTAGTTTTTTCTTTTGAATATGCTTTTGACATATACTTCTTAACTCATTTGAATTTAATATTACGCCATTTTTTTCAATCCTCGGCTGATTGAATGAAAAAAACAGTTTCCATCTTCTGGAACTTCTATTTCCTCAAAATCGTTGGGGTATGGTTTTTGTAAACCATCCACTTCTAAGTTATTATTTTCACTATCAATATTATTTATATTTATAATATCTGCGGCTATATTCTCTTTCTCTGTTAAATGAAAGTTTTCATGCTCCGTATAGTCTACTTCCATATCTTGGCAATTAGTTTGACTATATTGTCCAAATTTTCTATTATTATGGTTATTATTCTCCTAAAATTGTTTACTCTGACCCGACTGTCCTGAATACTGCGGCTTATGTTCATAATTATTCCGCATAAAAGTATTTTGATATTGAGCACTATTATTAAAATTGTTATTATTTTTCTGAGAATAATTATTATTTTGTAAATTATTATTCGAAAATTGACCACTGTTTTGTCTAAAATTTACGCTGTTATTTTGGAAATGTTCATTATTAAAATTGTTTCTTTCATTATTACAATTATTGTTATTTCTATTACTATTATAATTATTTTGAAACTGGCCTGAATTATTAGAAGGCCCTGAATTTTTACCTCGTCTGAAATCACTTTTTAGCATTCCTGTTTCCTCGAGAGCATAATATGCTTCTCGTAAATTTTCTATTCCCTTACAATGAATAATGCTAGCTAAGTTCGGATTAATTCCGTTTAAAAATATTTTTAAAATGATAGCCTCACTACTCTTACATGAAAATTCGACAGGCTTTTTGTCGTCGAATTCATATTTACAATTAAGTTTATCTAATATATGTCTTAAATTGTAATAATATTGACTTACATTTCCATTATTCCTCAAGTTGACGGCTTCATAATGGAGTTGGTGGTAGTCTTCCCTGACACCAAAATTTTTTACGTGTTCCTCCTAACGTCCTGATTGCTTTAAGAGCTGCTCCTTGAATTTTGTTGAGAACGCTCCACTGGAACACGTAGTCCTTACATGGTGTATTTTCGAATAAAGGAAGGAACAGTTCGACTTCCCTTATGAATGAGGACAAATCGTAGTCCTTCGTCCCATGATACTCCCTGATCTTGCTGGCTTCCTTCAGCAGATCTGATATCGACATCGTGAATTGCTGTATTTTCGTCATTTTTAATTTTTCCACGTTTTTGTTTTGTTCGTTATTGTTTCTTGATTTTTATTTATTTTTTTTTTTAGTATTATTTTAACTGTGTCTGTAACTCTTCACTTTTGAATGTTTATTCAATTTTTTAATAATTATTTATTTATATTTTTTCACTTCAACTTTAACAAAAAATTATTATTTTATTTTATTGTTTTTTTTTTTTTTTTTTTTTTTCGCAAAGACTTTCGCTTTGGGCTTAGCACTTCAACAATTTAACAAAACTTCTTGTTTGTTTTTTTATAAGTCTTCCTTTATTTGACTTATTTTTTTTCAACTGTTTTAAAATGTCTTCTTTTGTAGCACTTTTTCTCACTTTTTAATATTCATTTTTTTTTCACTGTTGTTGTTCAAATGGTCTGTTTTTTCAGTACCAAAAAAAAATTTAAATATTTTTTTAATTTTTTATTATTTTTTTTTTTTTTTTTTTTCGAATATAATTGTTGGTTACATTATAAACTTCGATTTATAATGTCACTCAAACTTTAGTTCAGAGTTTCCGTAAACCGACCGCGCCAGTAACGGGATTGCACCAAAAATGTATTGGGCGAATCTCCTTTTTTACTTTAGAAAATAAAAGAATGTTTACTTTCAGCTGGGTTCTTCAGAACTGAGTTTTTATTTTTTCTTTACTTCGTATTTATACTAAAATTACAAAAATGGTTTCTTTAAACTAAGTTTACATATATGATCTTAAGATATCAATAAACTTGAATAAATACGGCGCTTACTTGTGACCGTAATAAAATCTGGGAGTTTCCAATATTTATTTGTGAAATTATATTTTGGGAATTCCCAGTTATTTTGGAAATTACAATTTGGGAATTTCTATTTATATTTATTTGCTTATGTTATCCTTATACAAAGGTTTTATAACTTATAATAAAAGTACTAGTCCCGATTTCCAGGTATTTAGGAAATTACAATTTGGGAATTTCTATTTATTTATTTAGGTAATTTAGGATGTTTTCCTTTTTCAATTTATCCGTTGTCTCCGTTTTATTAGGTTTTATTATTTCAATATATTGGTCTTACTAAACAATGCATTTTGAAGAAATGCAATGTATCTGTCTCAAAATATAATATTTGTGTTTTACATTTTTATCTTTATAAATGTTTTCAATGATCTTAATTACATTTACCAATCTTTGGGAAAATTTCGAGGAAATGTGGAAATATCCAAGGTTTCTGGTGCAGTAGATATGGACATGACTAGCATGGACATAACTCGCGTGTCATTATGATACGCGCCAATGTAAACCGTTTTCTGAGCCTTCGGCTATTTTATGTAATGTCGGTAAATCGTTTTACGACAGCGACCGAGGTAAGATTTGTTCTTTAATAAACCACCTATTTTAATTCTTAACCTAATTGCGAGACTTTTTGGATTTTTATAACCCCCTTTTTCGTTGCCACAAAGTTAGAGGAACTTTCTGCGCAACAATTAACATTTTGAAAAAGGACTAAATTTAATATAAGTTGCGAATTTTTATACAATATATTACATGTTAAAATTTATATAAAAAGTTATTCGTCATTCCGAGTTTCCTGCACATTGGCCACTTTCCACTTCACCCATTTTGTTGTAGGCGACCTAAATCAACGTAAAAATTAATACGTTAAAAAAAAATATTTGCACGAAAAGAGCAGCTTGTGCTGTTTCATTTAAACAGCACGCGCTATGAATCTCGCAAGTTTCGGTCTTTGTATGCCTTTACCATGCAATTTCATGTTCCCTCCCGTACTTGAACCTCTTCAATGAGCCTTTCCATATCCTGGATAGTCCATTTGTGCTCCAGCTTCCGTACACGCTTTTCGGCACAAAGTTTTGGAATGGAAAGCGATTCGGTATCATCCATGCTGAAACAAAATTTTACATTAATAATAATATAACACAAACATTACCTTTTTATACAACTGCCGACAAAAAGTAAAGAAAGAAAAACAGCTCATTTATTTTTTGTTCTTCTTCTTTAAAAAAATGACCTATATGCCATTAAATGTCTGCTAGTCATTTTATGCCATAACGGTTTGACGGAGGTGTTTTCACTAGGTCATAATTTGTTTTGCCATTGCGTAGTCATAAATTAATTTCAAAAGAAAATGACTGTCGTTCTCATTACAAATGGCACTATGACATATAAAAATGACACAGTGGAAACCAAGCATGAGCCATTAGCCTGCGGATGATACGGGGTAATGTGAAGCTTTTTTATTCCTAACGTTTTACAGAGAATAATTCCAAAATAAAATTGGTACCGTTGTCGATAATCAACATTTTAGGAATGCCATGGCGAGTAACTATCTCGTCGTGAAAAGCTTTGGCAACCGTGCTTCATTTATGGCAATACATGCCATATATTTTGAGAAGTCATCTTGAAAAGTCGAAATATTTTTATTGCCTGAAGTTGTTTCCGGTAGGGGCCCTACCATGTCTATGTACAACTTATCAAAAGGACGTTGAGGTGTATCGGTTACTACCATAGATATTTTTGTCAATTTTGAACTTTTATTTAACTGACATTTTGAACAACTTCGAACATATTCGTTAATTTTCTTTTGCATTCCTTTCCAACGGAATCTTTCTCGTATTCTCAAATAAGTCCTCAATACACCTTGATGACCTCCCAAAGGTAAATTGTGATAGTCTCGTCTCTACGGCGGCTATTTTAGTATTATCATCACTTTCTCTGACTATTCTACTTAATGCGTCGGCATTAAGGTTTCGTTTGCCTGGTTTATAAATTATTTCAAAATTATACAGTTTATGTCTAAATCATGCTAATGCTGCCATAAAAGCAGCTGTAGATAATTTACTTATTACTTCAAGGTGAATTGCTTTCGTCGCAAAGCACACAAAAACACACACATAACCCTTATTAATTAAGCAAGCGCAGCCAGTATAATTTTTAATTTCAAATGGACCCGCAAAGTCAATCCCTGTAGTTGTAAAGGGTCTTGCAAATGTAGTTCGTGATGTTGGTAAAGCGGCCATAACTTGAGAAATAGTTTTATTTCACAGTTTCACAGTTTTAACTGACGTTTTAACTTTCAATATAAAAAATTCCATTCGTACAAGTCTCCTGACAAATTGATTTCTGTTGGTTATAAAGGAAACGCACGTGTAGATTCAACAATGTATTTGAAGCGAATGAAAATAAAATTATTTTCACAAAACAACATTATCAACAAAAACTTCTTATACAAAATTAGAAAAACAAATATCAGAGTGTTTTCAGTAAAGTATAAATTAATGAAAACACCTTAATTAATTCCTAATTTTGGATACAAATAAATATGCTTTTGTTTTTGCAATATTTTTGTAAAAATATCTGCTGCGTTTTCTGTTGATGGTACATATTTTAAATCGAGTTCTCCTTTATTAAAAACTTCCCGAACATGATGAATTCGAATGTCGATATGCTTGCTTCTTGAATGATAAACCGGGTTTCGCACAAGTTGCTGCGCACTTATGTTATCACCAAATAGAGTTGTTGCATGCAGTACCAAGTTTTGAAATCCGAGTTCTATCAACAAATTTCGCAGATATAAAATTTCCTTCGATGCCGCCGATATAGCCATATATTCCGCCTCAGTGCTACTTAGGGCGACAGTAGGTTGTTTTTTCGTCTCATACGAAATTGCACCACCAGCCAACAGGAATACAAACCCAGTATACGATTTTCGGTCATCGCAACTACCAGCCCAATCAGCGTCTGCGTATCCTACCAATGGTTTGCCTGTTGGTCTGTAATTAAGCGTAAAGTTTATCGTATTACTTAAGTACCTTAAAATATGTTTGGCTCCTGCCAAGTGTTCCGGATGTGGATCCTTGTTAAACTGCGACAATTTATTAACCGCATGGATAATGTCTGGTCGAGTACAAATTCCAATGTACAGCATTGATCCAATAAGCGATTGATAATTGATAGCGTCAATTTGTTCGCAATTTTTACAATCCAGGCATTTCTTTAATTGCATCCCGGGGTCTAACGGAGTGCTACAAGTCCTGCATTCCGTCATATTGTTTTCATTCAGTAACTCTTGAATCAATTTCTTCTGTGATATTTTCAAAGGACCTCTTGGTTCTTTTCTTTCCACTTCCATCCCCAGAAAATAATCAACAGGACCTTTGTCGACAATATCCAATTTTGATCCGAGTTGTTCTTTTATGCGAGTCATCGATTCCAGCTTTGAGCACGCCAACAAAATGTCATCCACGTAGACGATAATAACATTGTATTCTTCTTTAGTATTCATGGTATAAGCACATTGGTCGACATTACTCCGAATAAACCCAATTTGCTTGACAATCTCGTCGAATTTCTCATTCCACTTACGACCAGATTGTTTCAATCCATAAAGCGACTTTTGCAGTTTGCAAACACGTTCTGGGTAGTTTCGGTCTTCGAATCCTTCAGGCTGCTCCATATAAATATCTGTATCGATCTCTCCATTTAAATACGCTGTTGTTACATCCAGTTGATGAACCAGCAATTTAAATTCCACCGCCAACGACAATATAATTCGTACCGTTGAGTAGCGAGTTACAGGCGAAAAAGTTTCGGTGTAATTTACACCATATTTTTGACTACATCCCTTTGCTACTAACCTTGATTTGTACCGCTCTATAATACCATCTTTGTTCCTCTTAATCGTATAAACCCATTTGCACTTTACAGCAGGAATGTTCGGCGGTTTCTCTACCAATATCCAGGTATTGTTCTTCATAAGAGAGTTGTACTCTTTACGCATGGATTCCATCCATTTTTTTTTATCGCTTCTTTCCATTATCTCAGCAATTGTTGCAGGCTCAGTGACACTCATGAAACTATTATATACTCGCCTTCCAGACCTCAGTGTTTTAAAATCTGACGCATCAATTTCACCGCCATCTTGACACGTTTCTTGGACCTCAGCGTCATCTTGATTTTCTTCTTCAACTATACCAGAAGATGTCACAACCGCTCTCTCAACCAGCTCATGAGCATCCTTTACCAAATCTGAAGCGTCAAAATATTGTTTCTCTTGACAGTATACTTGTTGATTTTTCTGCACAAATATATCATATCCATTTTGAGATGAATTCTTCACGTTATCCTCCAGAAATTTAACGTCACGACTTCTGTAAAGTTTCTTCGTTTGCTTATTGTAAAGTCGGTACCCCTTCGACTCTGCACAGTAACCAGTTAACACACATTCTATACCACGTGCTTGGAACTTCGATTTTCCAGGTCGCTTGTCTAAAACAATGGCTTTACACCCAAAAATACGTAAATGGGCAACCGTTGGCTTTATGCCGCTCCACTTTTCAATCGGCGTCTTATCGTCCAGTGACTTTGTAGGACATCGGTTTCTCAAATATACGGCAGTTCCCACAGCTTCTGCCCAAAGCGCCTCGTTTAATCCAGATCCGATTAACATACATCGCGCCATTTCCACAATTGTACGATTTGCTCGTTCAGCAACGCCGTTTTGTTGAGGCGTGTACTCCACTGAGAATTGTCGCCTTACACCCAGTTTATCTAAATTCATGGAAAATTCTGTACTTAAATACTCACGTCCGTTATCGCTTCTCAGAATTTTAATTTTCTTCGACGTTTGTCTTTCAGCCATAGCAACGAATTTCTGGTATGCGTTAAATACTTCTCCTTTGTTCTTGAGAAAATATACAAAAATCATCCGCGAATAATCGTCGATGAAACTGACAAAATATCGAGCGCCTCCACATGATGTAACACGAATTGGTCCACACACGTCTGAATGTACTAGCTCCAGGACTCCTTCGCTACGATAACTGGCTGCCTTTGGAAATGGTTGCACACAAATCTTAGCTTTATAGCATGTTTCGCAAGAAAATCTTTCAGGTGTGCGATCGAAATTGATCCCACGTACCATCCCCTTTTTCGCCATCTCTGCCATACTGTTAGCGTTAAGGTGCCCGAAACGTTGATGCCAAAGAAAAAATGCATCGTCCTTGACAGCAAGCGAACACATATTCCCAGCATCTTTACTGCTACATATAAAGAGTTGATTTTTCTTCTTACCAGTTATCACAACTTGCCCATCTTCGTCTATAATTTTTACTTTATCATTCTTGAAAATGATTTCTTGGTTCAAATCGATAAATTTGCTAATCGAAATGAAATTAAATTTCAGCTTAGGTACGTACAGAACTTCCTTTAACATCACGTCATCTCCAGTTGTGGTTCTCAGGTGAACGTTACCGATACCAATTGCATAGATTGTAAAATCTGCTGCAAGCTCGATCCTCTCTTCGTATTTTCTCATATTTACAAACATTTCATCGTCACAACACATGTGACATGTTGATCCGCTGTCAAACACCCACGTATTTCGCTGCAAGTCCTTTGCCTGCAAGCCGTGCAACATTGCGTTGGCACCCGTGCATCCCTTTGTACAATCGCGAGCAAAATGTCCAATTTGCCCACATTTGAAGCATTTTAAATTACGTTGTCGTTTCACGCCGTCTTGTCGATCCTTCCTATAGCTCATATTGTGATTTTTCTCGTACTTGTTGTGTAATTTTGAAAGAAACGCTTGTTGGTGATTATCAATCATTTGTAGTTTGCTATTGCGTCGTTCAAACTCTTCCATGAGTTTATTTTTTAACGCATCTGCAGTTGGTAAGACATCACGAGACTCCATTGCTACGACGAAGCTCTCAAACTCCTCAGGTAAACTATTCAGCAAAATGATAGCAAGTAACTCGTCCGGAATATTGATATCCACCTCTGCAAGTTTCTCCACAATATCATTGAATTGAGATTGATGCTCCGACATTGACTGACCAGTTGCCATTTTTATCGCCAAAAGCCTTCTGAATAATAGAACTTTTCTCGCAGGTCCTTTAGGTTGAAATTTCTTTTCCAATAGTAACCAGGCGTCATTTGAGGTTTTGCAGTTCTTAACCAAAT
Organism: Suillia variegata; assembly: GCA_949127995.1. Classification (NCBI taxonomy): domain Eukaryota; kingdom Metazoa; phylum Arthropoda; class Insecta; order Diptera; family Heleomyzidae; genus Suillia; species Suillia variegata. The sequence continues at coordinate 23,039,789 of OX421842.1, forward strand.
TCAGCTGTGATCTTTTCATGCTCAGCAAAATTGTCGATAGAGCCTTTTGGTCCTTGTTGCTCCACTCCGCATATTCATTCTCATCGGTCGGTTTCAAGAAAACACCGCTTACGTAACCCCATAGATCCGCATGAATTAGAACGCTGCGAATGTGTATCTTCCAACCATCGTAATTAGATTCTTCCAATTTTTCAATATTATACAGCGACGACATTTTAGTATTACTTGAATTGTCCTGGACCCATAACCTTTGTTGGTTATAAAGGAAACGCACGTGTAGATTCAACAATGTATTTGAAGCGAATGAAAATAAAATTATTTTCACAAAACAACATTATCAACAAAAACTTCTTATACAAAATTAGAAAAACAAATATCAGAGTGTTTTCAGTAAAGTATAAATTTAACAATTTCTACCATGCAAGGAAATCGTATGAATAAATTGCACCAACAACTTTATAAATTTGCCTTTATATGGTAATATAATTGGAAATTTCTCGTTGTAAGATATTTCGGAAGCTAACGATCGCCCATAACTTCTCAAAATTCCCTTTTCACCAAGAAAAGGCTTTAGAGTTAGTTTTGTACTTTTGGTACAAATTTGGGTTTTTGCGAGAACACACTTAAATTCATCAGCTAAGTTAACTTCTTGGCACAATATAATCAGTCGTGTTTTCTCGAAACTAATTTCCTGTTGGGATATTTGAAATGACGTAAACATCACTATATTTTTCCTGGTTTGATTATAAAAGCGAAATACGAAAGCGAGTACTCTTAGTGCTTTTGGCAGAGATGAAAAACGATCTAAAACGTCATCATAATTTGTGAAGAAAGAAAAATGTGATTTAATTGGTTTCTGTTCTTCTTCAGTCTCAAATGACTCTCTATTTGCAAAATTTGGCCAATCGGATTTATCTAATTTAAGCCAGGTGGGGTCTGCGCACCACAATTTATTGTTAATAAGATCTTGAGCTAAAACTTCTCGATTTCCAAGATCTGCTGGGTTATGTTGTGATGTAGCAACAACATTTTCCTCACAACAAATCTCATCTATGGTTATACATGTTTATTTTGGAATTTCTTCTAATTCCCAAAATTTCGATATATGTTTATCGAAATAAATTTTGTTAAAGAACGCTACCATTCTAGGTGAAGGGGCTTAATCATATAGTAGTGGACCTGTTAAGATCCATCCAAACACTGTTTCTTGAGCAATAAGGGAACCTAAAATATTTCTCCTAATTCCATCTAAAATTATTGTGGGGTATAAATCGCATCCAATAAGTATGTCAACTTGTCCGCTTTTATGGAAATTAACATCCGCTAATGGTATGTCAGGCAGACTTTCTAAAAGAGCGTTGTCAATAGTGCTGCTTGGTAGATTTCCAGTTATTTGGGGAAGAATGAGAGCCTTTGTCTCAAATTTCAAACTATTTCGTGAAGAAGCTGCACGATTTTCTGACTTGGGCCGAAACTATGTTGTTAAGTCCGGATACCTGAGCATTAGCATTATGAGCGAGAATTTTCAAACGAATTTCTAACCGATCTGAAATAAATGTGCCTTCAGATCCCGAATCGATTAAGGCACGAGCCGGAAAAACAGATCCCATGTGACATACATTCACCATGGCTGTTCCTAAAAGCACACTTGTTCTACCAGATACAAAACAAGCTGTAATATTATTGGGACTAGACTGTGGAGTGGACTGTATTTGAGGATTTCCGTTGAAACCATTTGAACCGGACGGACTGAAATCATCAGGTCAAAAATTTGTCGAAATATTTGCAGAAAACTCCCTATGTAAAAGCGAATGATGTCGTCTTTTACAATGACTACAATTATAACTACTTTTACAATCTTTAACTAAATGTGAGTTAGCTAAACAGTTTAAACACAAGTGATACTTCCTAACTATAATTTGTCTTTCGTTAACATTCATATTTAAAAATTTAGGACAATTTTTAATAACATGCGATTCAGAAGGGCAAAGCTTACAATTTGGAATCGATAAATTTTCATGATGAATATTAACTCTCCTATTTGATAAACTCCAAGAAGTTTATTTGGGTAATATGGAAGCAGTTGATTTATCTACATGAGAATCTTTTAGATAAGACACAGTTTCAAGTGAAAACGACTTGTCAAAAACGACTTAACTCGGACCATTTTGGAATTTCGGACTTATTTGTTATTTGCTATGTTCCCACAAAGAAAGGATAGATTCTTGTAAATGGGTCGAACACAAGTATACAAATATAGGATCCCAATTGTGAATATCTATTTTATGCATTTCTAGAGCAGAAATGCAATTATTAATATCCCTTTGTAGTTTTTTGATCGAACTCCCAGATTCGGATGTAATCATGGGAAGATTGAATAAAACTTTCAATTGGCTATTCACCAAAATACGTTTATTTTCGAATCGGTCTGTCAAATTTTCCCAAGCTGTTTCAAAACTGTCATTTGTTAGAGGGAATTTTTGCACAATGTCCTTCGCCTCTCCTCTAACCTTACTGTTTAAGTGAAATAATTTCTCAACATTAGAAAGCCGTGCGTTCTTAATATACAGGGCAGTAAATAAATCTCTAAACGATGGCCAAGTGGAATAATTGCCATAAAACTATTCGGTGTCACAAGGCGGTAACTTTATGTTATGACTTAAGGCTTTTACAGCTAATAGGGTTTCACTATAGCGTTTGGTTGACATATAGTGGAGCTATGAGGTGGCATCACCGTAAGATGCGCTATATCTCCCATTTGGCCAGCACAAGTCATATATGCAGTAAAAACATTTCTATACAAAAGTTTACAATTCTCCATTTCGTCAAAATTTCCTGTTTTTGTTAGCTCTTGGTTACAACGTTCATAAGCAACTTTGAACGCGTACCATTGAGCTTTGAGTTCATCTTTCTGCACTTTTAAAACACCTGCAGAAAGGTTGCTCTGAGGAGTCTCATTAAAATCGGACTCAAATTCTAAAATACTATTAGCCAGACGTATAAATTTCGCTAATGACGCCATATTATTGAACAAAATGTAGCGCGACAACAATAAGAACAATTGTAAATTTAAAAGCACTTTTTATTTAGCACATAACTGCACTAAAGAAATGAATTTGTTTGTTAAAATTCGTGAAAAACTATAAAACCGTATTTTACTTATACGTCAAACAAAATTTTGGATTATTTTCTTTATACTAATTACGTCTTTGCAATTAGTTAAAAATAAAATTATTTATTTATATAAAAATAACAAAATTATTAAAAATAGTTTAAAAACTTTTACCAAAAAAACTTCATTTTTGTTCCACTGTGATCGTCTGATGTGTGGTTGTTGTTTTTAGATTTTTCCTTATGTCGGCTTTTCCCACGTTGTTGTCCACTTGTGCTCCTTTTCCAGTTTGTTTTCCACTGTTTTCCTTTATGTTTTTATTTATTTTGAGTTTAGTTTTACTTTAATTGATTATTTAATTTTACTTTAAAACTTTTATTTTTCAAAAAACAATCAAAAAAATATCAGCGTCAGTGCGCTGTGCAAATCAAATATAAAATGTCCACAAACGTAGAATCAAAGCAGACAGAACAAAATATGAGCTTTTTAATAGAGCGAGAAATATGTATATACTTATGCTGCTTATTATGTGGGTGATACCTGTGTTTGTGTGTGTGCATGAGTTAATTTTTTATTTTCTCCAAGCCGACGCAATACATCAAACAAGAAAAAAGAGCACCTGAGAATACTTGCACTCATTCTGTAAATATGTATGTCGTTCAATTATCTGTTTTGAGTGCGTTAATTTTGTTCTTGTTTGTTAGTGTAACAAGTAAATATGTATATGGGGACTACCGGTCGTTTTCGCGCTTCTGCTTTTATGCTTATAGCGGCAGCGAAAATAATTTGTATTTTCAAAACTTTCCGACGCAGTTTTTTCTGTGAAAACGAATTTTATTCGAAAAAAGCAACTAAACAATTTCTATTTAGAAATCAAAAAGGAAGGTTTTTATGTTTTTAGATTTTCAATTTGAGTTGAAAAGCATAAAATGCATTCAAAATGTTTCTAAGTCGTGCCTAATTTTCTCGCTACTGTAATTCTTTTTTACAGCACAGCAGAATAATATTCAAAACATATTCTTTTGCAATGTAGTTTAGGAGCAGTTTGGGAGAGTGGCAAATAAAATAAAACTCTTTTTGGTTTCTTTCTTGCTTATCTTTTATAAGCCAAACCACCTAATTTTTTGTTTTATTTATTTCATATGAAAATCTAAGCAACGCACCTTTTTTTTCTCCAAGCGTTGATAGCGATAGCACTGCAGTAGGGCTCTTCCAAATTGATGCAAATCAGTCTCTTCCTGTTGATCCGGTTCGAAGGACCACAAAATGTTCGGGCGGAGGGCTTGTTCGTCTCCGTTCTAGGGGTGAGGCTGGTTAAGCGGAAACTTCTTTTGCGTCGAAAAAGAAATAAGCGGCTTTGTTGTGGTTTTCAATTTAAAAATCGCTCTTTATTCTTCAGAGTTCGGTTATAGAATAATAAAATTCAAAATGGTTAGCAAGCATACTACCATATCAAAAAAAAAAAATAAAATCTACTAATTAAATTTTAACTTAACGACGTTTGGCGTGAACAATAACCATTATTCTTATTTTTATTATTATCATATTTTTTATTTTGCTGATAATTTGGATTTTCTCTATAGTTATCGTATCCTGAATGCTGTACGTTCTGTGCATTGCCTGTGCCATGAGGATTTGCCTGTAGTATTTTCTCGACTAAAACACTTAGCTCGTGTATGACCTGCCTTATTGCAAAATGAACAAATTTTTAACTGATGGATGGGGCTCCGAAAGATTAGTTTTTCTTGCTGGTCTCGTTTCTTCATTACTCCGCTGCAACTGAATACCTTCGTTTCCCCAAGAGATGGTTGCATATTCATTTGCGCCGCCACTCGGTCGGTTTTGTGACGTCATCGTATACAACTGCTGTGTTATTTCTTGCTGTTGTTGTGCCAACTGTGTAAAAGCGTTTATAGTTAACGACATCTCTTGAGAGTTTATATGATTAAAACTTTGTTTGTCAATATTGAAAGACGTACCGAAATGACATCTTTTCCACACTACTTGTGCGCAGTTGGCTTCAATTTCTACTTCTCCTCATTATATGAAATATTGTCATAAATACAGTTTTAACAATATAATAATGGAAAAAATGTACACCTAATTACAGGTTTTTAAGTATAATTTGTTTCAAAAGATTACAATCTTTCAACGCGGGCAGTATGTATAAACTTCTAAACAGCACCAAGAACTGTTTGGTGTTGTTTATCCTTACTAATATTATAAAGGAAGGTGTATTTATTTATTTATTTATTTTCGTTTGTACCGTTTTCACGCTTAAACGGCTGAACCGATTTACTTCAAACTTGGAACATATATCGAGATGGGTCTGGAAGGAATGATAGGCTATATGATATCTGCCACGCCCACATATTACGCCTAGGAGTAGTAAAATTAAGTCAACAAAATTGATTATTTCGATAATACTACTCCAAAAAATCTCAAATTTGCAATTTAAGTTGGTATGGTCACTGGCGACAACTCCACCAAAAGTGGGCGTGATTGGATCAATTTAAAGCCCACTGCCGTAACTAAGGAACGGGAAGCTCTACAACCATAAAACTTGGTATTTAGGTGAATGGTGACAAAATTTACCAAATCACAAAATGTGGGCGTGGTTGGATCAATTTAACGCCCACCGCGATATCTCATGAACGTTGTGATCTTTGATGATAAATTTGATATAGAAGTGTATGATGATGAAATCTATCATCTTACAAAAAGTGGGCGTGGTCGGGTCAATTGAACGCACACCGTTGCGGCTCAGAAACGTGATACTGTACGATGATTAACTTTAGTGTAAAGGGGTCAATTTAACACCCACCGCCATAGCTCAGGAACGTGATGTACTACTATGAAGAAATTTGGTTCTTAGTAACTAAATCTGACCGGAAAGTGCTATTACTATTTTAGTTACATACAAATGCGAATACCGGGGAGGTTAACTGTAACAGTTGCGAAACTCAGTTTAGAGGTACATGGTGACAATGGTTACAAACACACAACGTGGAGTAACGGGAAGTTCTGCATACAAATTTGGTATAAAATTATCAAATTAACCATATATAATTCCAATGGTGGGCTAGGCTGGAAAGTTTATTAATCTTAATTAACAAATAAGACTTGATTCTATTAAAAAAGAACCCGGGCACCGCCGAGTAATTTAAGCTAGTAGTTTAATAAATGTGAACAAAGCGATAGATAAGCAGTATCTAGTCCGTTATGATCTGTCTGGTCATTTAGTGACCAGCCCGATTATTTAGGTTACAAATCTAGTCCTAAAAGATGTGTCTGGTCGCTTTATGATCAGCATATTTGTTTAGGTATGATTATTTCGACCGCTTATCTATCGTCTGATAACTAAATAACTAGTATGTTATATTAGACTAGAAATAAGGGTAGTTTTTAGAGTTTATAAATAAAGGGCTTCGGTAAAACGAAGCCAGTGTCTTTTTAAAATATAAAGTGAATTGTGGTTTTTCTTAGCGCTAAAAGTTGTAATTAAATCTTTTCTCTCTAGTGCAAAGAAAGTGTCTTTTTGAAATAAACATTTGAAACTGTGGAAATAAACATTTGAAACTGTGGAAATAAATAGGAACAATCATTCAAATATTTATATTGAAACTAGTGAATGCCCGGAATGCACTTAGCAGAACTTCCCGGTACTTCCGTTAGTAACGGAACTTTCTGGTACTCCCGTTAGTTAGCAGAACTTCTCGGTACTCACCGTTGTAGCAATTCTGAGTTACGGCTGTGAAATTATCGGCATACAAACTCAGAAACAAAATCCCAAATATTTAGGAGCAATATAAGCAATGTCATCGTATATTTTCACTTAATTAAACAAATTGTGGGCGTAATAAGAGGGCGTGGCGAATTTTGCATCCCGTTACATGTTTTCTATTTAGCACATCAAGTTTCTGAGCAATGGTGGTTAGGCCTAAAAATGATCCACCTTTTTTTTTTAAAGTCAGCGTTCAATTGATCCAACCACGCCCATTTTTGGGGAAGTTATCGACAGTGCCAATACAAACTCAGATACCAATTTTATTTTTTTCAAACTGAGCGTTAAATTTTTCCAACCTCGCTCAAGGGGAAGTTATCGACAGTGTCAATACAAACTCAGATACAAATTTTTAGGAGCAATATTAGCGAAATAATCGATTATTTTAACTTAGTTTTAAAAATTGTGGGCGTAATAGGCGGGCGTTGCAAATTTTTCTTTGTCCTAAACCTAAGTTGGCGTGAGCATAGCAACTTTCCAAATTTTCATCACAATCCGATGAATGGTTTAGGCGCCTATTTGGTACAAAGAAAGAAATAAATTAAGATAGAAAAATAGAAAGAAAGAAAGAAAGAAAGAAAGAAAGAAAGAAAGAAAGAAAGAAAGAAAGAAGAATTAATTTTTATATATATAGACTAAACCAAAATGTATTTTTTAAAAATATCTACAAGTTAGATTGAATAACCAAGGGATTGCGGCGGGCGTCCCTTTGTTATTCAATCCAGCCACAACCACTTTTGAAGTCGTTGTCGACATGTCAGCTCAAATTTTTAATTTTTATGAGTAACTAGCGAATGCCCGGCATGCGTTGCAATGACAGTTTAAAAAAATGGTAGCAGAACTTCCCGGTACTTCCGTTAGTAACGGAACTTCCCGGTACTACCGTTAGTTAGCGGAACTTCTCGGTACTCACCGTTGTAGTGATTCTGAGTTACGGCTGTGAAATTATCGGCATACAAACTCAGAAACAAAATCCCAAAGTTTTAGGAGTAATATTAGCAATGTAATCGTATATTTTCACTTAGTTAAATAAATTGAGGGCATAATAAGTGGGCGTGGCAAATTTTGTATTTCCTGTTTTTCTTCCCGGTGCATCCCGTTACATGTTTTCTGTATATCACATTAAGTTTCTGAGCAATTGTGGTAGGCGTAAAAATGATCCACCTTTTTTTTGAAAGTCGGCGTTCAATTGATCCAACCACGCCCATTTTTGAGGAAGTTTTCGACAGTGCTAATACAAACTCAGATACCGAATTTTAGATTTTTATGAGCAATATTAGCCACGTTATCGCATATTTTCTATTTTTTTCAAAGTGGGCGTTAAATTGATCCAACCTCGCCCATTTTTGGGAAAGTGATCCACAGTGTCTGTACAAACTCAGATACCAAATTTCAGATTTTTAGAAGCAATATTAGCGAAATAATCGAATATTTTAACTTAGTTTTAAAAATTGTGGGCGTAATATGTGGGCGTGGCAAAGTTTTCTTTGCCCAAAACCTAAGTTGGCGTGAGCATAGCAACTTCCCAAATTTTCATCACAATCGGATGAATGGTTAAGGCGCCTATTTGGTACAAAGAAAGAAAGATAGAAAGAAAGAAAGAAAAAAAGAAAGAAAGGAAGAAAGTAAGAAAGAAAGAAAGAAAGAAAGAAAGAAAGAAAGAAAGAAAGAAAGAAAGAAGAATTCATTTTTATATATATGTGCTTTCAATTATGACTAAACAAAAAACTAAAAAATAAGTTTTAATTTACGGGAATTTTTTTTTTAGAAAAAATAAATAGAAAATATAATACAAAAAATATATACAAAAGGCAAAGTTAACACAAATTCAAATTTTACAATGCTTACTTGGTTTTTTCTCAACGAAAGTTTAACACAAAATGACCAATTTCAATTTAGCTTAGAGCATAAAAGGAAAAAGCTTTTTCCAACATACATATAAAAATATTGTACATAGAATACAAAAATAAAACAGCAACCAACAAGGACCTCTATAGTAATCCGTTTGTTTTACTCTCTCTGTCTCTCTTTCTTTTGCCGTCCTTGCGTATATTTTCAATTGATAGTGATGTCATCACCTAGAGTGCTTTTATATATAGTACTCCTAGAGTACTCATACGTGAGCTTTTTAGAAATCTGGAACGTATTTGCCTTTATTTTTAAAATTAAATGTTTTTTAATTAAAAACAGCGGCTTATTTAAGTGATCAGTGGAATTATTATACAAATGAAATAAAAACAAAAAGATTACCTTTACACAAAATTTTTATTGATGATAAATAAAAGCAAAATTACAGGTTTATCAATATCCATGCTGTAGAAGTAATGTTTGTAAAACGCGTTTTATTTGAGTGCTGGTGTTAAGCCGAGATTTCATACCGAGAGAAAAAGCGACCGAAAGAATTTCGATTGCATGTTCCTGTAAGAGAAGAATCATTTCGGCTAAATTATCAACAGCTGTCGCAGCAACGGATGAGTTATCATCGCGCAAACATTGAATGTACGCGTTAAGAGTACAATTGTTTATATCTGAGCGTCCAGGATTGTGCTTTAAATGGCGAATTAATAGAATGAATGCATTTGAACGAATTTGAGCACTTGCTGAAAAGATGAGCTCGAGCAATCGATCAAAAAGTTCGCACAAAAACGAAAATCGCTTTGATGTAAGACTTTCAATTTCTTGCAATGGAACTAAAATCGCATCTTCAGCGCTCGAATGCTTCACAATTTTTATTAAATTCAAAAAATGTGGCGAAACTGACGTGGATTTGCTATAAGTTCCTGCAATTGCAAAAGTGACTGCTCCACGGCTATTCATATCAAGTTGCAAAACATTTGAGTTCGATCCAACTTCTGCTACAACGACATCAGTATCCACTCCTATTACTTTCGACGCTTCCGTTTGATCTTCCAGATCATAATCTTGTTTGATTTCATCCTCGTTCAGCTCCCTAAAATGCAGGGTCTTATGTTTGAGCAAAGCGATTCCCTGCACGAGTTTATGCAAAGAAGCTACCGAACTAAATTTTGCTGCTAACTCCATTAGTATACCAACATATTGCTCAATAAACAAAAGAGCACTTGTTGGATTTAAATTTATATATGCTTGTAAAATTTCAATGAATTTTAACAGAATGTGGTATGTCTCTTTTACATAACTATGGTGTTTAAAAAACGTAAAGTAACATTTAAGTGCAGTTTGGAACTCCTGTTTGTAGGCGTCGTCAAAAAGCATTGGCTGCAAAAGCTCTAGGGTGCGCAGTATCTGAATGAAACGATGAAAGTGATATTCGTCACGTAATGTGCGTAAGTTTATTTGAGCTCGTCCTTGAATTAGAGACGAAAGAACACCTAGTTGACGCCGAAAAAGCGCTGGATGTGAGGCTGCCAACTTTCGCATTAACAATTCTGTGTCACTCGATAAAGCTTCAAAATCTTTTTTTAAGAATAGATTTCCCAGACAGGTGATTAAATAATTTGAAATTTTGTCTGCCTGACACCCTTTAAGGGTTTGTAATTTCGCGCCGTGATCAACTGCTTGGTTAAATGTCATAAATTTGATTGACGGATACATAAGATACATTTGTTGAAGTACTTTAAGTCTTAAAGTCGATGAACAAGTATTGTTTGAAACATATTCAATGAATTTCATAAGATTTGCACTATTTTTACCTGTTATTCTAAATAGCAGATCAATCCGGAAAGAGAGCTTGTAATCACATTTTGTAGAAGAGGCGTCCATGTGTAATTCTTCTTCGTTTAAAATTAATTGAGCAAATGTAAAAAGTTCATTTTCGTTTAATGAAAGAATATTTTCTGGCTGGTCAGTTTTTGAAACACTTTTATCACGTCCTTGCCAAAGTTTCGGATTATTTATTAAAGCTTCTATAAAATTAAGCACTGTAGTATAATCAAAATCCATTTGACTAGATTGTTGCAATAAGTAGCTCAACGTTGAGTTAAGGGTTCTCCAATTAGTTTGATGACACATTAACGACAACAAATAAAAACGAAAATCGCCACATTTTTTTGAAAAAAGAAAATTAATTTGTATCTTTTTGCCAACAGTTTTTAATTCAGGATCTATCTGAGCCAGCCAATCAACTAAAGGACCATCGCGGTACAAGACATCGCTATTTTCATAACCATTTTCAATAGCATTGAATATCAAGTTTCCATCCTTGCAGTTAGAATGAAAAAAACTTGAATGAGCCAACATTTGTCTTAAGGTCTCTTTTTCGGCATTAATTAGTAGCGGAGTCTTAAATTCTTTTGTATCGTATAAAACTATTTTACATTGGAGAATACTTAGTAAACTCATGTAGTATTGAGCACAACTTGAAGGAAATATTTGTTGTGGTTCAGTTTGAGAAATTGACTTTTGTTTTGCTTTATTTATCGAAGTAATTAATAAGTCACAATCTTTTGCTGTTACAGGTTTATACTTAAGTAATGCTCTATAAAATGTGCAGGCGTGTTGTTTTTGGGTTATACTTGGCGAAAAATTTGATATACTTGAAGGCTCTAAAAGTTCCATTAGGAAGAAAACTATTTTGTTTGAGTCATGCATTATTACATCATCGGTTGAAGTGTTTCCGCTACAACAATCTAACAACTTATATACAACTTTTCGATAACGTGATTCATTGCTACTATCTAATTTTGGATATTTAAGAACTTGTTGAATTACTTCATTTGTTGGATAATTATCTTTAGTATTAGTACTATTGTAAGACACAACTGGTGTAGTATTTGTTAGATCTATAGATTCCAGGATGTGATTCGATAGTTTCGGTAAATCTGGAATAGACTGCGAATGCAGACCTAAAGCCTGAACGGTGAAATGACCATTTTTTGCACCGCGAGCTTGTTGGATTTCAATAAGTTGAGCCAAATATGCCTTATTAAGAATTGCGTTTTTAACAGCATCATACTCTTCAATGATGGCATGATCCAGCAGGGCCAAAAGCTTCGACATAGAGTTGATTGGTGTCCCAAAGTTTTGAACGAATAAAACAATTTGATCTGGTGTAAGGCCTTGTAGGGCAGCTTCTATCAGACGTTCTACAGGCGATCGAATCATTTTTAGTTTTAGCCAGTCAGGTAGTAGTTGTACCGGCTCATGTGGCAAATTTGGTAGGTAAGCAACAGGTACATTACGTCCTTGTGGAAACCAATAATCAAGAATAGGAATTGACTCGGGCATATCATTATTCGAATGTGTTAATAATATTATAAAGGCGTGTATTATGTTTAAGTGCAATGGCAATTGCACGCCATCATCGAATTGAACCATCAGTAGATCAGGATACTCTGTCCATTCGTAAGGCTCGTGATGCTCACGCAGTTTAATTATATAGTTGTTAAACATTACAAAAAGACATTTCAATGTCTGCACGCGACTTCCTTGAAAACCTTCGCTAGTCGGCGACATAAATGGCGTGTTCTCTAATGTAGGTATAATATATTGGAACATTGTACTACGCTCCACAATTAGTTGGGCCATATCAATTACATGATCCAGCATGTCAGTAACAGGATCATGAAGTGTGTGCGCGGCAATAAATTGAATATACGACATAACTAAATCGGGTGAATTTTCAACTTGACAAGCGGAACGCAATTGAGGAATTATAAAAGGACGAACATCTCCAAAGTGTGGAATTTGTGGTATAGATCGTAACAGCCAATCGTTTTCATCTAAATCAGAAAACTTGAAAATGATTTTAATACCTTCTAGAGCAGCTGTTCGTGATTGTTTTACTGTTGATGATAACCTTCGAAATATGTAGTCTAACACTTCGCACACGGTCTGTTTGTTGGAATCTGGTTCTATGATTAAATTTCTCAAGAAATTTACAAGCTCAGCATCGCGCGTATTTTCTTCATTAATAATATTGGCATTAAACAAAAGAAACTCACATAAACACTGTACGGGCAGATGATTAAAGTCCCCTTCACTATTTTGTACAAGGTCGGAGAGCCATGGCATTGATTGGGTGGTACCTTGTCGTTGAATTATGTCTAATAGTAAATCTGGTTTTCGACTGCGGCATAAAAGATGCCCAAGTTTCAGGGATTTGTTTAGATATTTCAACTGCTCTAAAACAACAGCGGGTATTCTTCGCGCTGTTCCCATTGGATCCATTAGCATTAGTTGTGATATTAAAATTGCATTGTCTTCCGTAATAATAGCCTGTGAAGTTTGGGCAGCCAAATACGATTCAAATTCTAATATGTGGTCTCGCTCCATTTGGATTACCTGTAAAAAAATTAAATAAACTATTTTTAAGCTATATTACACTGCATATATTGTTCTGTATGTCTATTTAATGTTCAGGATAATGGTAAAATGTATATTATTTTATGTTCAGTAGTTAAATAAAAATAGATGTTCAAAAAATAGCAATATCAAGCTTTAATTAATATTTTTGACAAACAAATTTAAATTAAAAACAACTTTTTTTTTTATAATTATATTGGATTGTCGAAAAAGTATTTTCGTATTTTGTCAATAGATGTCGTTGGAGTCATCTATCTCCAGTGCTACCAATCACATTGTGTCATACCATATGGTGTTGGAAAGGTGACATTTTAAGCTTCATTTAAGCAATTTAATTCGGAGAAGTTGAAAAAAAGTTACAGCTGTTCAAAAATGAGTGAAAATAATGAAGAACGTCGCGATATTTTAAAATTTTTGTATAAAAAAGGGAAGAATGTCACGCAAGCCACCAATGAAATTTGTGAAGTTTATGGAGACGATGCTGTATCAGTTCGTATAGCACGACAATGGTTCGCTCGCTTCCGTTCTGGAAATTTCGATGTGAAAAATGCACCTCGCTCTGGTCGACCTAACGTTGAAAAAATCGATGAAATTATGGTAAAAAATTAACCAGGACCATCACAAAAGCAGCCATGACATCGCCAATGAACTAAACATTCATCATCAAAAGGTTTCGAACAATTTAAAAAAGTCTGGCTACAAAAAGAAGCTCGATGTTTGGGTACCACATGAATTATCTGTGAAAAATTTAATGGACCGAATTAACATCTTCGATTCTTTGCTGAAACGAAATGAAATCGAACCATTTCTGAAGCGAATGGTAACAGTAGACGAAAAGTGGATCAAATACGACAATAATGTGCGAAAAAAATCATGTTGCAAGCGTGGTGAAGCTCAACAAATGGTCGCAAATCCAGAATTGACGCTTTGAAAGCTTATGTTGAGTGTTTGGTGGGATTGGAAAGTTATCATCCACTATGAGCTGCTCCAGCCTGGATTGAGGCAAGCAATCGAAAAAAAACGTCCAGAACTGATCAACAGAAAGGGCGTCGTCTTCCATCACGACAACGCTAGACCACACACTTATTTGATGACTCGGCAAAATCTGGGAGAGCAATTTTTCGCCGAGAAACCACAAAAGTTTTACACTGATGCAATAATGTCTCTAGCGGAAAAATGGCAAAAGGTGATCGGACAAAATGGTACATATTTGGTTCAATAAAGTTCATTATAAATATAAAAAAAATTAGTTGAAGTTTAATTCGAATTACGAAGACTTTTTGACAACCCAATATTATAATGAAGGATTAGTATCTTGTATTTGATAAATCCTTTATTTTTTTTTCTCTCAAACTACGGCTGTAATCGCTGTGACAGAAAGACAGCTGGACAGGCAGACATCGTTATATCAGCTTAAAATTCGACGCCGATTTATAGTCCACAGTGCGTCGCTGTCGTAATTTTGAAAAAATCGCGCGATTTGTCTCAAACAAATTTTTCAACCAACAAATTATACATTTAAAAAAAATTTGGACAATTTAAAATCATTAAAACAACATTTCCTTGATTTCCGCACGATTTTTTTAAGATGAAAAAAAATTTTGAAACAAAACAAAAAAAACCGACGATCAAAAAAAAAAAGATTTAGACCAATAAAATTCCCAATTAAAAAAAAAAAAGTCGTTGAACATAATCGCATGATTTTTCAGAAAAATACAAATTTTCCAAATATTAGTGTACAAATAAGTTTCCGCCGTTTCTTGTTAATAAAATAATATTTAAACGATTTTAAACGATGTGAGACTGCTTGCTGAGTGACTTCTAAACTAAGTGCAAGTTCCTTTTGTGTTTGAGACGAATCTTCACCCAATAATTTCTCCAAATCTGCATCCTCGTAAATTTTCGGCCTTCCACTGGATCTTTGTCTTTTATGTCAAAATCACCTATTTTAAATTTTTGAAACCACTCACGACATGTTCTCTCACTCAAAGCATCCTCATTATATGCTTCTACGAGCAATCGATGCGACTCAGCAGCAGATTTTTTTAAATTAAAAAAATAAATTAAAAGTTCCCGCATATGACACTTAGTTGGCTCAAATTGAGACATTTTTAGATGAAGAAAAATATATGATGCTAATGCGAACTTAATAACATGATAAGGTTATGTTGTTCTGGAATAAACAAACTAATTTTCAAGTAGGTTACCATCTGCGAATTCCAACGTAAACCTCGTGCCACGCCATCTTTCTCAAAACGTACACCTAATACAAAATATCCATTTAAAAAAAATCATTTTGTTGAACAAAATATCACAATTTTTTTTTTAATTTACACAACCGAATACCCATTAAAAAAAAATTTTTTTTATAAATATTGTTCACGCCAAACGTCATTAAATTTAATTTTAATTGGTAGATTTTATATTTTAATGATATCATGCTACTACTGATCAAACAAATAAAGGTATTCGGTCAAATGTAATTCCTGTTGATCGTATATTAATTACAGTAGTAATAAAATTTACTGCTCCTAAAAATGAGCTGTAACAATAACATTATAAATTTGGTCATCACCAATTAAGGCACCAGGGTTTCCAAGTTCAGTTGCAATTTTGAATTTTCTTATTCTAAAACCGAACATTAAAGAATAAAGAAGAATTTTTAGTTAAACTGAAAAATTTTGCCGCTTTTTTCTTTTGACGCAAAAGAGAAGTTTCCGCAATACCAGCCCCATCCCTAGAACGGAGACAAACAAGCCCTCCTCGAACCGGATTACCTGGAAGAGACTGATTTGCATCAAAAAGAAGAGCCCAGTGCAGTGCTATCGCTCAACTTTATTCTCAACGCTTGGATCAGCTAACTAATAAAGGTACGTTGCATTGGTTTTCATATAAAAATAAAGTAAAACAAAAATTAAGTGGTTTGGCTTTTAAAAGATATGCAAGAAAAAAAACAAAAAGAGTTTTATTTGATTTTGCCACTCTCCCAACCTACTCCCAAATTAAATTGCAATACAATTTGCTTTAGAATTTTGTTCTACTGTGCTGTAAAAAAGAATTACAGTGGTGAGAAAATTAGGCACGACTCAGAAAAATGTTGTGTGCATTTTATGTTTTTCAACTAAAATTTAAAATTTAAAAACACAATTAGCTTCCTTATTCAATTCTAAACAGAAATTGTAAAGACGACTTTTCAATTAGAATTCGTTTTCTCAGTAAAAACTGCGTCGGAAAGTTTTTAAAATACAAATTAATTTCGCTGCCGCTATAAGCATAGAAGCAGAAGCTTGAAAGTCGAATATAAAACGACCGCTAGTATTTACTTGTTACACTAGCAAACGCTATTTTTTATTGTTTGCTTTATTGCGTCGGCTTGGAGAAAAATAAAAAGTAACTCAAGCACACACGTATCACCCACATAATAAGCAGCATATATATTTCTCGCTCTATTAAAAAGCTGAGATTTTTTCTGTTTGCTTTGATTCCACCTTTGTGAACATTTTATTTTTTATTTGCAAAGCGCACTGACGCTGATATTTATTTTGGTTTATTGAAAAATAAAAGTAAAGTAAATTAAATATAAATAAATGAAAGTAAAATTAAACTCAAAATAAATAAAAACATAAAGGAAAACGAGTACCAGTGGACAACATAAAGTAAAAGGACAACAAGGAAAATCGAAAAACAACAAACACACTAAAAGCCACACAAATCAGACGCTTCACAGTGGAACAAAACTGAAATTTTTTTGGTAACAGTTTTTAAATTAAAATCTATAATTTTGTTATTTTTATATAAATAAATAATTTTATTTTTAACTAATTGCAAAGACGTAATTAGTATAAAGAAAATAATCCAAAATTTTGTTTGGTCGACGTACTAGTAAAATACGGTTTTATAGTTTTTTTCACGAGTTTTAACAAATAAATTCATTTCTTTAGTGCAGTTTTGTGCTAAATAAAAAGTACTTTTAAAAGATTTTTTTTTTGGAATCTACAATTATTCTTATTGTTTTCGTCCTACATTTTATTTAAAAATATTGCGTCATTATCGAAATTTATACGTCTGGCTAATGGTATTTTAGAATTTGAGTCCGATTTTAACGAGACTCCTCAGGGCAAACTTTGTGCAGGTGTTTTAAAAGTGCAGAAAGATGAACTCAAAGCTCAATGGTTGCGTATGAACGTTGTAACCAAGAGCTGACAAATTTAAACAATTTTGACGAAATGGAGAATTGTAAACTTTTGAAAATAAATGTTTATACTGCATATTTGACTTATGCTGGCCAAATGGAAGATATAGTGCATATTACGGTGTAGCCCTTGAAGCAGTAAAGGCCTTAAGTCATAATATAAAGTTACCGCCTTGTGACACCGAATTGTTTTCTGGTAAATATTCAACTTGTCCATCTTTTAGAGATTTATTCACTACCCTTTATATTAAGAACGCACGGCTTTCTAATGTTGAAAAATTAATTCACTTAAACAGTAAGGTTAGAGGAGAGGCGAAGGACATTGTACAACAATTTCCTCTAACTAATGAAAGTTATGAAGCAGCATGGGAAAGTTTGACAGACCGATACGAAAATAAACGTATTTTGGTGAATAGCCAATTAAAAGTTTTATTCAATCTTCCCATGATTGCATCCGAATCTGGGATCTCGATAAAAAAAACTACAAAAGGAATATTTATAATTGCATTTCTGCTTTATAAATGCATAAAATAGATATTTACAATTGGGATCCTATATTCGTATACTTATGTTCGACCCATTTAACTGAATCTACCCTTTTTTTGTGGGAACATAGCATTACAAATAAGTCTGGATTTCCAAAATGGTCCGATTTAAAAAAAAAATTTAAGTCGTTTTCAAACACTTAAAACTGTGTCCGATCTAACAGATTCTCAGGTAGATAAAGTAACTGTTTCCAAATTACCCAAAGAAACTTCTCGGAGTTTACTAAATAGAAAAGTAAATATTCATCATGCGAATTTATAGAACCCAAATTGTAAGCTTTGCCCTTCTGAATCGCATGTTATTAAAAAGTATCCTAAATTTTAAATATAAATGTTAACGAAAGACAAATTGCAGTTAGGAAATATCACTTGTGTCTCAACTGTTTAGCTAACTCACATTTAGTAAAAGATTGTATTAGTAGTTATAATTGTAGTCATTGTAAAAGACGACATCATTCGCTTTTACATAGGGAGTTTTCTGCAAATATTTCGTCAAATTGTAGACCTAATGATTATAGTCCGTCCGGTTCAAATGGTTCCAACGAAAATCTAGCCCCATTAATTTAACAGCTTGTCTTGCATCTGGTAGAAAAAGTGTGTTTTTAGGAACAGCCATGGTGAACGTTGTGACATGGGATCTGTTTTTCCGGCTCGTGCCTTAATCGATTCGGGATCTGAAGGTACCTTTATTTCGGAACGATTACAAAATAGTTTAAAAATGCCCGCTTATAATGCTAATGCTCAAGTATCCGGACTTAATAACATAGTTTCGGCCCAAGTCAGGAAGTCGTGCAGGTTAGTGATAGGTTCACGAAATAATACTTTGAAAATTGAGACAAAGGCTCTCATTTTCCCCCAAATAACTGGAAATCTACCAAGCAGCACTATTGATAACGCTCTTTTAGATAGTCTTCCTGACATACCATTAGCAGATGTTAATTTCAATAAGTTGAACACTTATTGGATGCGATATATACCCCACAATAATTTTAGATGGAATTAGGAGACATGTTTTAGGTTCCCTTATAGCTCAAGAAACTGTGTTTGGATGGAACTTAACAGGTCCACTACTTTATGATAAAGCCCCTTCACCTACAACGGTAGCGTTTTTTAACGAATTTTCTGTCGATAAACAGATTTTGAGAATTAAAAGAAAGTCCAAAACAAACATTTAGAACACCAGATGAGATTTTTTGTGAGGAAAATTTTGTTGCTATAACACAATGTGGCCCCGATGGACAATATATCGTTTTACTTCCTTTTAAGAAAGATTCTAAACAAAATCTCACTTTAGGAGTCTCTCGAAATTGTGCTATACAACAATTTTATCGTAATGAAGCAAAATTATGCAAAACCCCAGAGTTTAAAGTTGTTTACGACAACGTATTGAATGAAGAAAATATCTCCCCCTAGAAATGAAATCCCCCCCCCCCTCTCATTACTATTTACCACATCATGCAGTCTTAAAGCCTGATAGTGTTTCAACCAAAATCCGTGTAGTATTTAATTCTTCTTGTCCAACTTCTAATAAGTTTAAACGATGTGTTACATCCTGGGCCGGCTTTACAAACTGACTTAACTCTTCTTATTTTAAAGTGGAGGTTTTATAAATACGTTCTGAATGGTGATATTGAGAAAATGTATCGTCAAATACTTGTTGATCCTCTTTCTTAGCTATTCCAACGCTTATTCAATTAGCTAATGATGTAAAAGATAAATATCCGCTAGCATCTGTAGTTTTAAAGACCGGTATGTGCGTTGATGATGCTTTAGCGGGATTTCATGATGTTTCTACAGCAATTGAAACACGAAATCAATTAATTTCGGCTCTCGATTAAGCTGGTTTTGCTCTACGAAAATGAACAGCAAACTGCAAAAAAGTCTTAGCAGATATTCCAAAAGAATATTTGCGAAATGAAGATTTTCTAGAATTCGAAGATTCTAGTAAAAACGTTAGGAATTCGGTGGAATGTTCATTCAGATTTTTTCTTTTTTTTATAATATAACCGCTGGAAATTAAAATAAATTACACAAACAGAGAATTTTTTTCAGTTTCGATACCAAGGCTAGAATTGTGTGGCGCAACCTTGTTAGCTGATTTTTTGCCGCAATTTCCCATAGGACAACAAAAAATGTATTTATGGGCAGCTTCATCCATAGTTTTAGCTTGGTTGAACAAACCGGACGACGGTTATTGCAAACTGTGTGTCGAAAATTGTGGAAAAAGTAGGAAAGCAACATAACCCAGCAAATCTTGAAAGTCGAGGAGTTTTAGCTCAAGTTCTTGTTAACAATAAATTGTGATGGGAAGGCCCCACCTGGCTTAAATTAAATAAAACCGATTGGCCAAATTTTGCAAATAGAGAGTCATTTGACCGAAGAAGAACAGAAACCAATTAAATCACATTTTTCACTCTTCACAAATTATGATGACGTTTTAGATCGCTTTTCATCTCTGCCGAAAGCATTAAGAGTGCTCGCTTTTGTATTTCGTTTTTATAACGAACCATGAAAAATGTACAGTGATTGTCATTAATATTCTGTTTTTATACTCAAGCTTTCACATCGAGATTTTTTTTGCACATATACATTTAGAGAATATTTTGAGCTATTTAATAAATTTAAAATTCAAGAGATTTTAATTTAAAAAATTAAAAGCCGTCATACTAAAAAATATAGTCTTCATTAAGATTCGATTTTTTTTTGTTCCCATAAGTACAACTCTGTAAGTCGGCTTATTCAAACAAGTTATTTGCAAAATGGGGAAGCCGACGTTTAACAAAGTCAAATTAATAAACTTAGCTAAAGAAGCATTGATATCGTCATATTTTGTTTATATTAACTGCAATGGGTCGTAGAGCAAAGAAAATTAGTGATTTTTCATTACAAAAAAGGCAAAACATATAAAAAATATTGCTGAAATATTAAACATGAAGCCCAAGATATGAAAACGAACATCGAATGATTTAAAAAAACAGACTGGTCAACCAAAAAAACTAACCGAGATGGAAGAGCGCCCTATTGTTATAAAAATTAGGAAAAATCCACGCTTAAGCGCTCCCAAAATTGTAACAGAAGTCAAGACTGCATTGAGAAAAACAGTTTCAGAAGCAACAATACGTCACTCCTTAAAAAATCAAGGGTACAACGGTCGAGTTGCCCGAAAAAAACCTTTAGTGAATTTGAGGAACAGAAAAAACCGACATAATTTTGCTAAGGAAAATATTAAAAAAGACGTAAAATGGTGGGAAGACGTTATTTTTCTCGACGAAAGCAAGTTCAATCTATTTGGAAGTGACGGAAAAACTATGGTGTGGCGAAAGCCCAATGAAGAGCTGAAAGGAAAAAATATCACTCCCACAGTAAAGCACGGAGGTGGAAACGTTATGGTGTGGGGTTGTATATCGGCAAAAGGTGTTGGAAAACTGGTGTTTATCGACGGAATAATGAACAAGGATTCTTACTTAAAGGTTCTAAAAGAAAATTTAAAGCAATCTGCCGAAAAAATGGGAATCTCATCAACTTTTAAATTATATCAAGACAACGACCCGAAACATAAAGCCCACGTTGTCCGAAATTGGTTGCTTTATAATTGCCCAAAGGTGATTGATAATCCTGCTCAATCCCCTGATATGAATCCCATCGAAAATTTATGGGACCATTTAGATCGTCGTGTTAGGGAAAATACCGTTTCTTCGAAAAGCGAACTCAAAATAAGGCTGCAGGAAGAATGGGACAAAATCGGTGTTGATTATTTACAAAAATGTATTTTTTAATATGCCAACCGTATTTCAGAGGTTATTAAAAATAATGGATTTCCAACAAGATATTATTTTTTTTTTAATTTATAAATTTATACGTGCTAAAAACCGAATATCAATGAAGTGTGATTTTTTTAAGTATTTAAGTTTTTGTTGTATTTTATTAATTTTCTTTAATACAATATTACTAATTCTGAATTAAGTTCATTTTGATCTCGAAATATTTATATTATATTATTAAAATCAATATTTCTGTTTTTTCACTATTTGCTCTTTAAATTATAACTTTTAAGAACACAAATTAAAAAACCGAATATTAATGATAGTCACTGTAGTGATGTTTACGTCATTAAAAATATCCCAACAGGAAATTAGTTTCTTGAAAACACGACTGAATGATATTGTGTCAAAAAGTTAACTTTGCTGATGAATTTAATAAGTGTATTCTCACAAAAACCCAAATTTGTACCAAAAGTACAATACTTAATCTAAAGCCTTTTCTTGATGAAAAGGGAATTTTGATAAGTGATGGGCGATTATCGTTAGCTTCCGAAATATCTTATAACGAGAAATTTCAATTATATTACCATATAAAGGCAAATTTTCAAAGTTTTTGGTGCAGTTTATTCATACGATTTCCTTGCATGGTGAAAATCAATTAGTCTTGTACGAATGGGTTTTTTATATTGAAAGTTAAAACGTCAATTAAAACAGTGATTCATAATTGCAAAATTTGTGTAACAAATAGAAAGAAAACTCTTTCTCAAGTTAGGGCCGCTTTACCAACATCACGAACTACATTTGCAAAACTCTTTTCAACTACAGGGATTGACCTTGCAGACCTATTTGAAATTAAAAATTATACTGGCCGCGCTTGCTTAATTACTAAGGGTTATGTGTGTGTTTTTGTGTGCTTTGCGACGAAAGCAATTCATCTTAAAGCAACAAGTGACTTATCTTCTGCTGCTTTTATGGCAGCATTTTCAAGGTTTAGTTCAAGAAGAGGTTTATTCGGACAATGGAACTTATTTCGTAGGAGCGTATAAAGAACTTAGTAGCGAATTTCGAACTTTTTTAAATTCTTCAAGAGATTTAGTTTGTAACCACTATACACATCAAAATATTAAATGGCATTTTAACCCGGCTGGTGCGCGTTATATGGTAGGCCTGTGAGAAGTTGGTGTAAAGAGTTTCAAACAGCATTTTAAAAAGGTTGCTTCAGGAATGAGATTTACTTTTGAAGAATTTTCGACATTATTATCCAAAATTGAAGCTTTACTGAACTCCAGACCTTTTAGTTCTCCATCCGAAATAATGTGGTTGTGTTTAGAGAAGAAAATTTACCCACGAACGAGTGGAGATTAGGTAGAGTGGCAAAAGTGTACGTAGGTAAAGATCAAAGAGTCCGAGTTGCAGATATTAAAACAGCTTGAGGAATACTTACTCGTCCTATAGTGAAACTCGTCATACATCCGACGAATGAAGCTATTTAAAAATAAATATTTATATATAAACACATGTTTCAGTTCAATAATAACCATAGGTCGTTACAACAATTTTACACCGAAAAGAACTCTTGTTTCCCGTGTCGCGTGAGCGAAGGGTCTCACCCTCTTCGGTTCTGCAGACAATTTAAGGAGATGAGCTACGAGAGACGACTGCATACAGTTTTACTCCATCGTTATTGTTGGAATTGTTTGTCCGTTTGTACGATGTGAGTTCTGTAGCGAAAATCATCATAGCATGCTGCATGATAAGTATGCATATCGCAAGCTTTCGACGAAACATAGTGCCAAACGAAATCTTGATGGATTGGGAAACGGGTCATGAACTTGGATCAGTTGACCGATGATTCTAGCGAGATGTCAGATGACACTTTTTGTTCGCTGTCCTCAAGATCCCAGAGTCCGTCTTTTTATACCGCCAATGAAGAAGCCAAAAACGATGATGCCAATAACGTCGAGCATAGTCCGGCCCAATCGTGGTTGCAACAGCGGGTCTCTGTCGATTCGCGCGCTTTTCGTCCCCCCTTGGGAGTAAAGCCAGTGCGCGAAATCGAGCCTCAACAAGATCGCCGCTAGGAAACCACCAAAGGGCCCCAATATGTGCAAGGTCTCATTGACCCTCCATAACATAAAAGACGCTCGAAACCCTATGATGCGCAAAGTCGCATTGGCAACAATCAGCGCTCCGACGGGCCCCAAGATGCGCAAGGTCGCATTGGCCAAAATCGACGTAATAATGGCGAAACAGGGCCCCAAGGTATGTCGATCGCGAAATAATTCGCGATCGACAAGACCCCAAAATGCGCGAGAACGCATTAGTCATACAATAGAAAGGGCCCCGTTGCAATGTATCACGATGTTGTCGCCTACGGCAGTAGTTACGATATTATATAATGGTAATAAAGCACGAGCTATGCTAGATCAATGTAGCCAAAACTCGTGCATTTCCAGTGTCTTGGTCGACCGTTTAAAGTTGAAAAAAGTGAAGGTTTAGACCGATACACAACCGTGACGTTGATTGGTGTTTTTGGTAAACTAAACGTTAATATGCAAGTCCTTTATGATTACAATCGCGTGACTCCGTTCAGTCGATGCTCTCGTGAAGAATCAGTTCGCCAATATGGTACTGGCAGACAATACGTTTTACCAATCAAGTCCCACCGTGATGTGTTTGGATGCCGATATTTATCCGAGAATCCTGAAGGAAGGGATTAAACAAGGAACTGGTTCGCTCATAGCAATAAACACGATCTTTGGTTATGCAGTAATGGGATCCATCCCAGTGTAACGTGGTTTTATTGAACTGGTTTTGTAAAACAAACCTCCTATATTGCAATACTAGCTTAAATTACTCGGCGGTGCCCGAGTTCTTTTTTAATAGAGTCAAGTCTTATATTTTAATTAAGATTAATAAACCTCTCCCCCATTTTTGGAATTATATTTGTATGAATATTTGGTTAATTTGATAATTTTACACCAAACTTGTATGCAGAACTTCCCGTTACTCCACGTTGTGTGTTTGTAACTATTGTCACCATGTACCTATAAACTTAGTTTCGCAACTGTTAACCTCCCCGGTATTCGCATTTGTATGTAACTAAAATTGTAATAGCACTTTCCGGTCAGATTTAGTTACTAAGAACAAAATTTCTTCATAGTAGTACATCACGTTCCTGAGCTATGGCGGTGGGTGTTAAATTGACCCCAGTTTTGCTGAGATGGTAGATATAGTTTCCAAATACCTTCAGACTAAAGTTAATCATCGTACAGTATCACGTTTCTGAGCTGCAACGGTGAGCGTTCAATTGACCCGACCACGCTCACTTTTTGTAAGATGGTAGATTTAGTCACCATACACCTTTATACAAACGTTTATCTTCGTAGAGCATCGCGTTCCTGATATATAGCGGTGGGCGTTAAATTGATCCCACCTCGCCCACTTTTTTTGAGATGGTAGATTTCATCATCATACACTTCTATATCAAATTTTATCACCAAAGATCACAACGTTCATGAGATATCGTTGTGGGCGTTAATCCCACCACGCCCACTTATTGTGAGGTGGTGGATTTTGGCACCATACACCTACATACCAAGTTTTAACATTGTAGACCATCGCGTTCCGGAGTTACGGCAGTGGGCGTTATATTGATAAAACCACGCCCACTTTTTGTGAGGTGGTAGATTTCGTCACCATACACCTACATACCAAGTTTTATCATTGTAGACCATCGAGTTCCGAAGTTACGGCAGTGGGCATTAAATTCATCTAATCACGCCCACATTTCGTGGAGTTGTCGACAGTGACCATACCAACTCAAATTCCAAATTTGAGATTTTTTGGAATTTTATTAGTGAAATAATCGTTTTTGTTGACTTAATTTGACTACTTGTGGGCGTAATATGTGGGCGTGGCAGATTTCATTCCTTCCAGATCCATCTCGATATATGTTCCAAGTTTGAAGTAAATCGGTTCAGCCGTTTAAGCGAGAAAACGGTACAAACGAAAATAAATAAATAAATAAATACACCTTCCTTTATAATATTAGTAAGGATTGTTTAATGAATTTTAAATTTCAGTGATGCTGCAAGGCGGGCGGCAATGTTCACGCCAAACGTCATTAAATTTAAATATAATTGGTAGATTTTATATTTTTATGATATAGTAACATGGTTGCTAACCATTTTGAATTTTTTTATTCTAAAACCGAACATTGAGAAATAAAGACCGAACTTTAATTTAATAACCGAAAACAATAGCCGTTTTTTCCTTTCGAGGCATAAGAAGTTTCCGCTTAACCAGCCCCACCTCTAGAACGGAGAAGAACAAGCCCTCCGCCCGAACAAATATATTCATATATAAAAAATCTTCTCAGAAAAATAAAAACATTTTTTCGATCTCCAATATATCCGTTTAAAAAAAATAAAAACTATTTTTGAGGTAAAATTTCCGAAATATGAGAGATATCACAAAAAGTTATATAAAGTACTCTTCAATACCTTCCATATGGCACTTCACATGTCAAAATCCGTTTCTTTATTCCCACACTGTCGTCTATTTTAGCAAAACACAAAAGTGGTGGGTTAAGCAGAAATGGAAAAGGGGAGGAGGAGTGAAATAATGTTTTAATTTCTTATTTTTACATCAATACCAAGAAAACTTCATAATTTTTTTTAATGTGGTCCCCTTAAAGGGTAGTCTTTACATGTTTTTTTTTTGTTTTTGTTAAAACCTTAATTTCTTTCAGGAGGTCCGAGATAGCTATGACAAGTGGTATACCAAATGAAAGGTAATTAATTGGACTTTCTGGGAACAGGAAAAATTCATATGGGGCCAAATCCGGTGAATATGGTGGCTGAGGCATGATTGTGGTGTTTGTTTTCGGCCAAAAACTCTCTCACAAGCAAAGATAAAGATTAAGCAGTTTCCGAACAAACTTCGCTGAAACAACATGTCTTGGCACGAAACAACCGATATGCCAACATCCTCAGCATCTTTTTTTGATAGTAATCTTGGTAGAATTTGAACCACTTTAAAATTTTTTTTACTCCGAACAATTTCACCGTATGCCACTGTCAACATTTCAAGTGTTTTGGAGTACTTTGTGAGGACACAAGTTCCGCTGCTTACGGTACGAGACGAAATTCAAGAGAACTCGCCTTGAGTATTCGCTCTTCCCTTACTACTAACTTCGTGCCGTGCATAAATATTAAAGAGATACCTCCTTAAATACTTGCGCTCTCCCGCTGCGTGCCGTACGAGACGAAATTTAAGAGACACCGCCTTAAATGTTCGTTCTCCCTCTGTCCAGTTTCGTACTCTACGTTACAGAATTCAAGTGACATGGCCTTGAATATCGTTATTTTCTAACTGCGTCCTAGCGTTACGCCCCGTCCCACGACCAGCATTAACAACGAAATTGAGTCGCACATAATTCGCATGCACCCATTTGCTTGCGACCGAAAGGCGTCGACTAATTAAAATCAGTGTTAAATATAGAAATAGCCATTAAGTGAAATAATAAACTTATA
This sequence comes from Suillia variegata, assembly GCA_949127995.1. NCBI lineage: Eukaryota > Metazoa > Arthropoda > Insecta > Diptera > Heleomyzidae > Suillia > Suillia variegata. The sequence goes on from OX421842.1 coordinate 23,067,002, forward strand.
TATAAGTTTGGAAAAAATATTAAAAAAAAAAATTGAACTAATAAATACATTTTAAAGAAAATTAATTAAGTGAAGTTAAAGTTTATTTAAATATATAGTCGCCCCCGAAATCAAATAAATGTCTGTGAAACGGACCCTCGGACACCGCTGACTGCAACCCCGGCCCCAAGGTTCGTTACAGGCGCCCGAGCAGGGACTATTTGGCATTAAGGGTACTATATCTATATAAAAATTTTTTTTTTATTGAAAAAAAAGAGAAATTTTTCTGTTTTTAAATACAAACCGAAAAAATAAATTGTGTCGTGTGTGCAGTAAATCTCTAAACAATAAAAAAAAATTTTTTCATCAGCAACAGCACAGTGAACCACAAAAAAAAATAAAAATAAAAATGTTACAAACGAAAATTAAATAAACAAAAACACAATATTTTTTTTTTGATACTGGAGTGCAAATAAACAAAGAAAAATAAAGAAATTTTTTTTTACAAAACAAAGTAGAAGGAAACAATTTCTTCATAAAAAAAAAGAAAGCAAATCAACCAAGTGAATACGATAGACCCAGTGAAAAGTTAGAACAAATATATATATATAAAAAAGGGTGATAAATGGCAGTGAATAAAACCAATACCATGACTACGTCATGGATATACTATTTAAAGCTGTCGGAATTAAACACATATGCCGATGAATTCGAAATAGAGATGACAGGCGGGGTCGATGAGCGGCGTAAACAGTTCGCTGCGTTTATAAACAAAGGAGAACTTACAAGCAAACAGGCGACACAGCTGGCGGTGCTACAAGCCAAGCACGAGAAAAGTATACCACGGTCTCGATCCATAGGTGAAACCGGAGACCCAGGTGAGTTTTTACAAATACCGGAAATCGTGAGAAATGCCACCATTGAAAGTAAATCTTTATATAAAAAAAATTTGCAGGTTTCTTCCGGGGCATTTAATCGTACCGAAAAGGGGCAGCTCCCGACGCATCATATAATAGAGGTTATACACAAATGGACTGTCTATTATGACGGAGATAATGACCCGTTGATGTTCGTCGAAAGGGTGGAGGAATTAGCAGACGCATATGAGTTGAATGTGAATGCCATTCCAAGAGCTATGCCAGAGCTGTTGAGTAGAAAGGCTCTAGTATGGTATCGTTATAACAACGAACATTAGCTAACCTGGCAGGAATTTAAACATGACCTATTAGCTTTTTTTTGCTAGTGCGTTATTTTGAGGTACTGGATGACAAAATCCGTAGTCGTTGTCAGGGGTCAAGCGAGACTTTTAAAAACTTTGTGTTGATGTTACAAAATTTGATGCGCCACACAAAAAAAATCTTCTGAGTCGGAAAAATTGGAGCGTATCTAACGAAATTCTCACCCTAATTATCAGTGGTATATAAGACGATTTCTGTACGCTTTCACAACTGATTTCACTCGCAGATGATTTGGAGAGTATACCCAAACGAGGAGAAAATTTACAAAATAACCCACCACGCGACCCACAGCGACGTTATACTACAAAACCAACTTCGTCACTTTCATCGGGGACCCACCAACACCCAGCAACGCTGCCGTATAATGGGGAAAAAACCACTCCCACCACCAACTGTTTCTGTTGGGATTGCCGTCGTGAAGGCGTACGTTCTATCGAATGCTGTAGAAGAACGGGAAACGTTCAGAGGGACCGCCAACAGCGAGGATCCCCCACAATCCACACCTCGCACCAACTAAAACTTCTACAAAAGACGGGAAGAGGATTTTCGCTAATATCGTCATTGGCGGAGATCGGATAGCGGCCACTATGGACACTGGAGCAACTAGAAGTTTCGTAAGCGAACAGTTTATAAAACGATTAAAAGGCAAGTATTCATGAGTCCCCTATCAAGGAGAAGTAATACTCGCAGACGGACGGACGCATAATCTTAAGCGAGCCGTTGAAATCAACGTCACTTGTGGTACATTTAAAAACAAATTTCGTTTCTTATTGATGCCCTTTGCCACCGAAGATGTGATACTTTGACTCGACTTTTTAGTCACCGCTGGGACATCAAGCTGCGGAGGAGACATTTTATATCTGGGAGAGAATCCAATGTGGAAACCTTTCAGATGTCTGGTAAGAACAAAAAATGAATCCGGCAACCATAAACATCAAAACAAAGAAACTTACCCTGACTCTATACCCGATACGACCCACCCACGTGATGGACAAAATTTGAAGAAAAAAAAACACAAAATTAATGGATACAGTTAATGTCACACCGGAGCCAACCTTCCGAGAACGTGAGCCGGAAGAGTTTAACATATCCCAGAGCGAGGAGAACTGCCCTTGCAAATTACCCGAGATGTAACCAACTGGTTACAACGACGATGGGAGTTTGATGAAATCGACAGACACAGCCAAAGCCACACCAGACTCAGATTTCCGAGATTTTACACCGGAAGAGCAATTTCGTATCACCCAGTTTTTAGAGCAAGAATTGCCGCTTTTCGAAAAATTACATGGAACGACACACATGGCAGAGCACCGAATAGTAATGGCCGATGAGCGCCCTATTAAACAACGATATTTTCCCGGCGATGCAGGCGGTTATTGATGAAAACGTTGATGAATTATTAAACAAAGGGTGCATTGAGACATCCCATAGCACACATGGCGCACCGATTGTGCTTGTAAAAAAGAAGACGGGGGCATGGAGGTTTTGCGTAGACTACCGCCAACTTAATAAGAGATCAGTACCCGACGCATACCCACTGCCTAGAATTAATCACATTTTGGACAGGTTAAGGAATGTTAAATATGTTAGCAGCTAGAACTTAAAAGACGGATACTGGCAAATACCGATGGAGGTAGCAAGTAAATAATATACGGCATTTACAGTACCTGGTCGTGGTTTATATCAATGGCGCGTCATGCTATTCGGCCTTCATTCTGCTTCTGCAACCTTTCAGAGCACGCTTGATCAAATAATTGGACCAGAACTGGAACCACATGCCTTTGCCTACTTGGATGACATCATCATCACGGGCTCAACGTTTGACGAGCATCTTGAAAACTTACAGGAGGTATTTCGACGACTTCGGACGGCAAATCTCAAAATCAATCCCGAAAAATGCTAGTTTTTTTAAAAAAGAACTCAAGTACCTCGGATATGTCGTCAGTGGCAAAGGTATCCACACCGATCCGGATAAGATTTCAGCTATCCAAGAACTACAGCCACCTAAAAACGTTCGTGGTGTTCGTCATATTGTCGGAATTGCCTCATGGTACCGGAGATTTGTCCCGAAATTTTCTACCTTTGTGCAACCGTTGACCACCCTGCTAAAAAAGGGAAAACATTGGAAGTGGGGTGAAGAACAAGAAAAAGCATTCCAGCTTTTCAAAACAAAGCTTACGGAAGCACCAGTCCTCGCGTGTCCGGATTTCTCCCAAACTTTTACGCTCCAAACAGACGCCAGTAATTTCGGCCTAGGCGCGGTGTTAACCCAAGACTTCGATGGTAATGAGAAATTAATCGCATATGCCAGTCGACACCTCAACGCGGTTTTGAAAAATTACTCTCCCACGGAGAAAGAATGCCTAGCCATCGTTTGGAGTATTCGTAAAATGCGCCCATACCTAGAGGGGTATAAATTCGTCGTAGTCACAGATCATCTTTCATTAAAATGGTTGAATTCCATCGAAAATCCTACTGGCCGTATCGCGCGTTGGGCGCTAGAGTTGCAACAGTTTCAATTCACCATCAGATACCGTAAGGGTAAACTTAATGTGGTAGCAGACGCACTCTCATGTGAACCAATAGACACACTTCAACTAGTTGCGTTAGCAGACCCAGAACCCAAAAATCCCTGCGCATGGTTAAGCCGTAAGATAAAGGAGGTAAGAAATGACCCTAATAAATTTTCAGATTTTTCCATCTCCAATGACCACATTTACCGTCATTTGTCAAATCATTCGGGAGACGAAGACTGTGCCGTATGGAAACTTTGTGTACCGAAGCACCTGCAAGAGAAAGTCAACAGCGAAAATCACGACAATCCCAGTGCTGGCAATCTGGGGATTCGGAAAACGACGTCCAGAATTACAAATCGGTACTACTGGCCAGGCATGTTCAGGGATATACGACAATATGTACAGCGCTGTGAATCCTGTCAAAAGTACAAAGACAGCCAACAAGCACCAGCCGGTGAAATGCTGACAAAAATACCAGAGGAACCATGGGCGACAGTGTGTGCAGATTTTGTAGGTCCACTGCCACGATCCAAACACGGCAATACCATGCTATTGGTATGTTTTGATCAATTCTCTAAATGGACAGAGTTGATCCCGCTTCGTAAAGCCACGGCAGCAGTTTTGCTAAAGGCGTTCCGAGAGAGAATCCTCGGAAGATACGGCGTCCCTAAAGTCTTCCTGACCGATAATGGTACGCAGTTTACCAGCCGCATAATCAAGAAATATATGGCTGAAATAGGCGTCCGACAACAGTTCACAACGCCGTATACACTACAGGAGAACCCTACGGAACGAGCGAATCGCACGGTCAAAACGATAATTGCCCAGATTGCGGACAATCACCAAAAATTTTGGGATGAACATTTGCCAGAAATATCTTTGGCTATCAACACTAGCGCGTCGGAAACCACGGGTTATAGTCTCGCCCTTCTCACACAAGGTCGCGAGCCTAGACTACCAGCGGCACTCTACGATGAAGTTATCCAAGGTACTGGGTCGGCAACATTGTCTCCGAATGACAGGGCCACCCAACTATGCGAGATCTACAAAATTGTTCGGCACAACTTAAGTCGAGCAGCACAGGATCAGGCGAGATACTACAATCTGCGGAGACGACCATGGAAACCAGCAATCGGTCAACAAGTATTGGTACGACAACACCCGTTGTCCAAGGCAGTGGATAGTTTTGCTGCCAAGTTAGCTCCAAAATTTGCAGGACCATATACAGTGGTCCAGTTCACCTCGCCCGTTATAATACAACTTAGTCGTGAAGGAGAGAAGAGGTTTCGTACCTCACACCTGAGCGAGCTTAAACCATTCCATTCCTAGTTCACGAATTAATTTTTTTTTCGTGAACAATATAAAACATAAATAATTTTATTATTTTCTTTCTCTCATCCGCAGCCTGACTACACGCAAACAACTTTAAAGACAAAAAATGAATGACGACGACTTTGAAGCATCACGGCAGAGATTTTGCCAACGCTTACAGGAGGAGTGCCAACGTGGCAGACGGACCATGCCGTTACGACGATTTCGAAGAAGTGTGTAACCCGAGAGGAACCCGGGGACGACACCGATTAACGAGCACGTGCGAAGAAACCAACGTTATGTACGAAAGCAAGCAGCATTTGGGACGAAAGCAAGCAGCATTTGGGACTCTTCCCAAACCCACCACATCGGGCTGCACCGAGTCCAGCCGGGTCGATCCGAACATCAGACCCCTTAGATGGAGTTGATGTGTCAGGACTGAATATCAGCGAGATACAGGAATCATTTAAATGAAAGTTCTGTACCAGGCCGCCGACATTGTTGCAGGAAAATTTTCGGAAATCACGTATACAGCTTCCTAACTTACAAATCCGGCAAGATGGAGTTCCGTCGTCTCGTTACCCGGGAAAGGAAGGATGTGTGAGGACACAAGTTCTATTGTCGTTTGTGCCCACACATTTTAATTATTATATATTTTGTTTTATAATATTAGGTGTACAAATAAATTTTTTGTTAATAAAATAATATTTAAACGATTTTATACGATGTGAGACTGCTTGCTGAGTGACTTCTAAACTAAGTGCAAGTTCCTTTTGTGTTTGAGACGAATCTTCACCCAATAATTTCTCCAAATCTGCATCCTCGTAAATTTTCGGCCTTCCACTGGATCTTTGTCTTTAATGTCAAAATCACCTTTTTTAAATTTTTGAAACCACTCACGACATGTTCTCTCACTCAAAGCATCCTCATTATATGCTTCTACGAGCAATCGATGCGACTCAGCAGCAGATTTTTTTAAATTAAAAAAAATAATTAAAAGTTCCCGCATATGACACTTAGTTGGCTCAAATTGAGACATTTTTAGATGAATAAAAATATATGATGTGCCGAACAGCAGCCGTGATCAGTTCACCAGCGGACGAAACATTACAACTGCAAATAAGAAGATAATTCTAAAAATTTAGCTTAGAATTATTAAACAAAACTAGCAAGAGCGCTGTGTGTTTTCAAGAGATTACTTCCTTGAATTCTTGCTCTCTTGCTCTCATTCCAATCTTGTACTGTGTGAGTCGAAATTTAAAATGGCGTTGAGTGCATCGATCAAGAGATTCCTTCCTTGAATGCTTACGTTCTATCTCCCTTTCTCTCTCCTTCCGCTGCTAACGGTACGACACGAAATTCAAGAGAACTCGCCGTGCATAAATATTTAAGAGATACCTCCTTAAATACTTGCGCTCTCCCGCTGCGTGCCGTACGGAACAAAATTTAAGAGACACCGCCTTAAATGTTCGTTCTCCCTCTGTCCAGTTTCGCACTTTATGTTACAGAATTCAAGTGACATGGCCTTGAATATCGTTATTTTTTAACGGCGTCCTAGCGTTACGCCCCGTACCGCGTCCAGCATAAACAACGAAACTGAGTCGCACATAATTTGCAACACCCATTTGCTTGCGACCGAAAGGCGTCGACTAATTAAAATAAGTGTTAAATATAGAAATAGCCATCAAGTGAAATAAACTTATATATAAGTTTGGAAAAAATATTGAAAACAAGTTGAACTAATAAAGGGGTATTTGCCATATTTTCCGAAATAAAATAAATTTCTGTAAAACGGACCATCGGACACCGCTGACTGCAACCCCGGCCCGAAGGTTCGTCACAACTTAATTTAATTTTTTACACACAATTTAATGCAAATTCTTTGATCCATTTTTTTCGATAGCAGAAAATCGCCGAGCACACAATACACTTCAAACCGTTATGCCTTTCACAAACAAATAATTGAATATTTTAACAAAATGTGATCATAGTTGGTGGGCGTGTCAAATTTTCTGCAGCCCGAAACCTTCCCGAGCGTGCAACTTATAAAAATTCCAAATGCATCCCAATTCTTTTTAATATATAATGAACTTTCTGTTTCTTTTTGAAATTTATGTTCTCTAAAACAGTTACATTGTTCACAATAAATTTGTTTAATTTAAAAACCATAAAACATAAAAATGCATATTTGCAACACTGACAAAACAATGTAACGAAGAAGACTTCGCCGAAACAAGAACGATAATTATAACGACGCGTAATTAAAAAGCCGAAACGTTTTGTATTTATTTATTTTCAATAAACATATTCTTTTGTTAAAATCAATTATTTCGTGTTTATTCATTCGCCTAAACGAAATAACAATCGTTTAACAAAGATTGGATGACGCAAACTTCCATTTTGAAAAAATGCAGCGACGCTACGCGGACAGTCGCGGAAATTCGCGGAGAATTGAATAAATTGTTTTTTTTTTTATATTGTTTTGTTAGAAAAAAATATGGCCGATTTTCGCAAATTAAAAGTCGATGCATTGCGACAAAATTGCAAAGCTTCAGGATTGTCTACTTAGGGAAAAAAAGAAAAACTAATTCAGCGATTGAAAGAATTTCACAACGAAGAGCGGAATTTTGAAAGCGAAGAGGATTCAACTCTAAGAAATCGTATAACAATGCTCGATAGAACAATTGTCGAAATGCAGTTGCAGAGAAGTGCCGCGGAAAAAGAAGCTTTCACGGGAATTACGGTGGCGCTGGAATTCCGTCCACCATTGATGACGTCGCCGTTAAATATTCAAGCACCTATCGTCGCCTCGTCCGCTACTCACAGGATAAGTACTTTTAATTCAATTTCGAACCATACCTCAAACAATTTGTTGCAGGTACCGAATTCGTTGCAACAAAATGTAGCGCCGATACACGATTATACATTGCCGTCGCAGCCACAAGGGCCGTGCGTTTCAAATGCAGTTAGCATTCCGTCGGTTGGACAGGCGCTGTACGTTCCTGTTCAACAATCAACTGCGTTACTTTCGTCGCAGCGACAGCAAGTATTTGCAGCAGTAACGTCAACTGGCTCAGCAAATCTGGTTCATGATTCGCAGACGTTTCTACCGCCACAAAGCGTTATCATGCAACCGTCAACACCGCACCCATAACGACACCCTACATTACATCTTCTGCGTTTGTCGCGCCCTACGTTGCGATGCAGCGCATACGTCTTGTGCGCCGCAGCTGCTTCGTACGTCGCAACCGACGTATACTGCGCAGCCGACATACATAACACAGACAACACAGCCGAAGTACACAGTGCAGCCGCCATTCGCTTCGCCTTCAAATTATGCAGCGCAGCCTCCATGTCTGTCGCATGTTTCACACTTGATTGCGAGTCCGTATGGCAACGTCAAGTCCGTCAAATGACAGATTATTGAATTCAAACCAATTTGTGAAACGAATTGAAATTTTAAAAACTGCATACAACTGGAGTGACCAGACCGTCATTTTTGCGGTTCAACAAAAAATGAACGGACCAGCCGAATTATGGGTGGATTCTCTTCAAGAAGTCTTCCATACCTGGGAACAATTTGTTATATAATTTTTAACTGTTTTTCCTTGCACCGAAAATGAAGCAGATGTGCACATAAAAATGGATCGCAGCAGGCGCCAGCACAACGAGACACCGCAGGAATATTTTTATCGAATGCTTGCGATGGGTACCAAGGGTACTATTCCGGAATCCGCCACATTTCGATACATTATAAACGGAATAAACGAGCCGGACTTAAATTACAATGAAACGCAACAAGTGTCTTCAACAGCCGCGAAATGTAAATTTCTGTCTTTTGTGCCAAAGTCGTCGAGTCTTCTGCCTGTAGTTACAAAGATAACCGCCGAAAACAAAACTATTGAAAAAGTCGTCAAATGTTACAATTGTATCAATTGTATTCGGACACTACGCTATAAAGTATCCCAAACCGCAGAAAAAGGAACGTTGCGGTATCTGCCAGCGTACGACTACGAATGGCTATCATCAAATAGAAATTTCCGAATCTTCAAAACAATTTACTGCGTTTGTAACCACCGACGGTCAATATGAATATAACCGAATGCCGTTCGGTCTCGTAAATGCACCGGCCGTTTTCCAGGCATGCAACAATTCTGCGGGAGAGTAGTCTTACACTACGATTGAACAAATGCAAGTTTCTTGTAACCAACCTTTCACACTTGGGTCACGTGATCAATAAAAATGGTATTTCACCCGCAAAAGACAAAATTTGTGCAATCCAGAATTTTAAGCCACCTATCAAACGTTACTGAAGTTCGACGAATTTGGGATTAACCGGATTTTTCAGGAAATTCGTATGCGATTATTCCCTCATTTCGAAACCACTAACGAATTTACTACGAAAAACCGAAAAACCATTTGTTTGGAGTGAATTGGAACAACGCGCTTTCACTGAACTAATCGAGAAGTTATGCGACGAGCCAGTTCTTGTGCTTTATAATTTTTCTGCGCATCACGAAGTCCACATCGACGCTAGCAGCGTTGGACTAGCTGGTGTACTTTTACAATCAAACGACAACAAAAATTAGCGACCAGTATTTTACTATAGTCATCATTGTACCGACACCGAGAGTAAATATCATAGCTACGAACTAGAGGTTCTAGCTGTGGTGGAGATTTTGGAACGTTTTCGCATCTACCTGTTGGGCAAGTAATTTATTTAATAACCGACTGTTCAGCTATCGCTACCGCTAAGACAAAAAAAGATATAATTAAACTTTTAGAAAATAATTGCAGGATAATCCATCGCAACGGAAATCGTCTTGCACACGTTGACGCACTAAGCCGATCACCAGATCAACCATCAAACGAGGTCAAGCCTGCCGGATTTATTATGAAAGTTATTGTCGACACTGAAGACTGGCTTTTGACAATGCAATTGCAAGACGAATCGCTCTTGAATATCGTCGCCGTATTAAATGGTACTCGTGAATCAGATCAATAAAAGCAGATAAAATCCGAATATACGCTACATAAAACCCAATTGTATCGCAAGGACGAAGATGGGCTCAAATTCGTCGTGCCAAAATCCGTACGATGGCGAATTGTGCAGATGAGTCACGATGATATTGGACATTTTGGTCAAGAAAAAACAATTCTTCGGGGAAACCGGAAGGGCGAATGCGCTCCGACGAACCTGAACCAATACCATTTCGCCTAGTCCAAACTGACCATTTGAGACCTTTTATTCGCAGCAAGCGAGGTAACCTATATATCTTGGTCATTACTGATGCCTTCAGTAAATTTATAATTGTAAAAGCAACCCGAAACACTAAAACGATTCCTGTGATGTGCCTTAAATGAAATAACTAGTTATTTTGGCTTACCCAAAACCATCATCAGTGACCGGGGTACCGCCTTCACATCGAAATCATTCAAAGACTTTTGCAAACACAATTGTATTCAGCATGTTAAAACCGCAGTTCGTACTCCGAGAGCGAACGGGCAGATTGAACGATTGAACCAAACTATTTTAAACTATTTACGAACTTTCACTGATGATCCAAGGGATTGGAATTTGTTACTACGCGACTTGCAGTGGACAATTAATTCTCAACCTAATGCAACATCTGGATTTAGTCCAAATGAGCTTATTTTTGATTTTAAGCTGACCGATGTTGTTCAAAATCGACTAATTGCCGCTGTCCACATCGATTCCGACGAACAATCAACGAAATTAGCAATCAATGAAAAACGGCAAAAAGCAGTTTGCAATATTATGAAGGAACGAGCCCGATGGAAGCTTCGGTATGATCAAAAACATGCCAAGCCGACTGGTATGCAGGTGAAATCTCGGAAGTTCTAATCAATACGCCTCAGACAAAATCAAACCGTGGTGTCGAGATTCACCAGAGCTGGATGACGTTAGCGATAACGGGTTCCGATGAAATCGAGGACGATTCCACATAAGGAAAGGCCGAACTGTCAACCCTAAAATATAAAAATGCATATTTGCAACACTGACAAAACGATGTAACGAAGAAGAGAGAGTTCGTACAGTCTTCGCCGAAACAAGAACGATAATTATAACGACGCATAATTAAAAAGCCGAAACATTTTGTATTTATTTATTTTCAATAAACATTTTCTTTTGCTAACATGAAAGTGAAGGTGTTCGAGCTAGCAGATGCCACAAATATAAGTGCTGGGCGCACACGCCATATTTCGGGCGAGATTCTGCACATGACAAGAGTATCGCATCATCATCTTCGCCTGATTTTGCTTCCTCGGACTATAAGCTGTTCCCAAACTTAAAAAATTGGCTCATTAATGTAAAATTCAGCTCTCGCTTTGGAGATCATCGACGCTGCAGAGAATTATTTTACAGACCTTCCGGAAAATTACTTTTTGAACGAGATCAAATGATATGTCTGCGCATTGTGCGGTCAAGGAGGTAACTTTTCACTCAACCTAGTATATGATGATGGCTTAGTTTATGTATGCGTAAAATTGATCTGATCTATTTCTTAAAATGGGCTTTAAATTTACGCAACCACGTTCACAAACTAAAATTTCAAGTTTCAGATTTTTAGGAGCAATATAAGTAACATAATTGAATATTTTCAATTTATTTCGCTAATACCGCTCCTAAAAACCTGAGATTTAGTTTCTGAGTTCGTATAGGAATTGTCGAAAACTTTACTAAAAATGAGCGTGGTTGGATCAATCTAACAGTCACTTTTTTTAAGTAGGTCAATTTTACATCCACTACAATAGCTCAGGAACTTGATATACTACATACAAAACAGAAGAATAAGATCGACATGGCAGACCACAACTTGTGAAATTAGGTGAACATATTCTATTGTTTTGTTAATATTGCTCCTAAATCTGAAATGTTTGTATAGGCACTGTCAACAACCACACCAAAAATGGACATGGTTGGATCAATTTAACAAAGATCAGTTTTACGCTCAGAGTGATGCGACAAGAAGAAATATTAAGCTATATATAATCAGCCACACCCACTTATTACGCCCACAATTTGTGAAATTAAGTGAAAATATTTTATTATATTGCTAAAATTGCTCCTAAAAATTTGATGTCTGAGATTTAAGGAACACTTTCAATAACTACATCAAAAATAAGCGTGGTTGGATTAATTTACCGACCACCGTCGTAATTCATAATCAATCAATGGGACAGTAACAAGAATTCCGCTAGCTAATTATCTTACACATATTTCAAAACAAAACATCTTGTTGATTTATTGTGATTTTTTCGAAATAAAGCTATTATTTTGGTTAACAAAAAACTCTATAAAAAAATTCTTTACTCAAAAATTTAATTTTCAAAATTCTTAAAAAAAAAGATTTGATATATGCAAAATTTAGATGGGTTACAATTCTGTTTTAAAAAACTATGGAAAAATTTTTTAAGAAATGTAATTTAACAAAAAATCTGTTTTAAAAAGTAAATATTTTGTTTAATCTTGGAATTCAAAGAAATTAAATTTATCATATATTTATTTTTTTACATATACATACATACATACATACATACATACATACATACATACATACATACATACATACATACATACATACATACATACATACATACATACATACATACATACATACATACATACATACATACATACATACATACATATGTATGTGACAAATAACAGTAATGATATATATAAAAAAAAATTGCAGCTCGCAAGAATTTATCAATTAAATCTAAGACATTTTAAACACTTATACAACGTCGCACAGTGGACTAAAAGCCTTTTACAACGGTCAAAGGCCAGTAACCCTTAAACCAACAATGTTTAATAATTTTTTTTTTTCTACAGGAAATTCCTTGAACTTTTTTGAGTTTAAAATTCATGAAATTCCTCCACAGGAATAATATATACTCACATAAAAAATGTCAGTTTGATATCTCTTAAACTACGGCTCTAAAAAATGTTCAAGTAATGTCAATTCTATTCAAAAAACAAAAGTTTTATGACTAATTTCATTAAAAAAAATCGTTCTACGGGCTGGTCCGGGCGGGTCTAGGAAAATTTAGAGGATACTGCCACCTACTACAAGTTATCATTTTTTCCACCAGCACTCGCCCGCGTCAAAAGTTCTATTCTATTAAAGTTCAAATTTTTCAATAACTGTTTATGCGGTGGAACGGACGCTGACCGATGCATGTTTGTTATCCTAAAAAATTTTTAGAGTAACCTATATAAGAACATATAACTGGTTCCGCCCGTTTTCCCGATTGTCATTATTTGGAACTCAGGATCTTTTCGCGGAAACAAAATAACCTCAACCCGAGTACCAATCAGCTAATATTACTAGCGACACCTAGTGATAGGTAGTTAAGCAATTTGATACAAATTCAATACGGGCGAGAGGCAATTTGCACAGAGCTGCCATCTAATATTATAAAAAAATAATGTCTACTATGAGATCATCCCCAAATGTATCATCTCCATTGGGTCAACCAATTGCAAAAACAAAGTTAGCTGAATTATCCCCCGAGCATTCCTTAAATGTAATGTACGCAATTACAAAGTTTAAGAAGTGAATTCAATTTTCAGTCCACAGTGCGTCGTTACTAAAGTAAAATTATTAATTATTTGTATGTACCACTCAGTGGTGCATATTGGTTTTGGTCCAATGTTTGTAACGTAGAGAAAAATTCTGTTGCGTTTGGGAACTCATTAAACTTTGGAAACGATTAGGGTGTTCCATGTTTTTTTTTTTTGATGTTAAAATAAAGCCCTTAATACTTTAAATGGTTATTTTGGTACACAAACGATTTTAAATAAATATAGTAATCTAATCAGGATTGTTCATGATTTATAAAACTTCAAATTGTTAGTATTCATATTTTTAATAAAATAATATGTATAAAAAATTTTTAAACTATGAAACACTCTAATTTGATTGTTATATTTAACAATGTGGTTCATTTGTTGAGTATTTTTAACAAAATTTTTTATATATAGTAGCACTTTTTAAAAAAAAATTTATATTATAATACCTAAATTCAACAAATCATTTCACCTCAATTTAAACTCTAAAATTTGCCACGTAAAAGAAAATCTGAACTTTTTTTTAAAGTAATTCACTAATGTGAATTTAGTACACATACTAAATATGCATTTTTTTAAACTTAACGTAAATTTTAAAATTTAGATGCATTTGTCTAATTTTGCGCTGATTATCAACAGTTAATACGTTTTATTATGTGAGATGTAAATTTTAACATAAAACAGCGTAAAGCTAAACAAATGACAAATTTACCTAAAATCACCTAATTTACCTAAAATCACCTAATTTACCTTATATAACATAATATAGCTACAACACCATCGACTCATCAGGCGCCTGTGAATCTACGTGGTAATACGAATGTAAGTGCTGTTATTTAAATTTTATGAAATAACTTTTGAATTGTAAAATTTGCAGATGTTTGAATAGAAATCGGAAATTGGTTGTTGAATTTATATGATTTTATATTTGTTTTATGATATTTTACATAATGAGTTTTTTTTTTAATTTGTATTTTAAAATGTATTTATGCATTTTTTTTTTTAATTATTTATACTCATCTCAGAGAAAACAGCTTTATATTAAAAGAAACTTAATTTTGTAGCGTACATACCTGCAGCTCATTCTTAAGAATTGCACTTTCATTAAATTGGCTTGTTATACACATTTCAATAAGCATTTTCATCGTAGGATAGTGATCCCAACAAAAAGCTCCGAATGTTGATGGGTTGTGAGCAGATATCATGACCATAATAAGCCATGCTTTCCAGTACAATACAGTTATTGCCAGTTTCGGAGGGTCGTAATCAACAGGCAGTTTTATATTCTCCGGATGATGATACTCTGCCATGCTAAAAAGAAAGTCTATTATGTCAAATTTATTTGCTTGAACAGCAGGATAGTTGATAATTCGCATGGCGGAGGCTCTTTTAATAACAAGCATAATGGTATCGATTGTATCAGGAATTGTAAAATTTATATCCTTTGTAATGCCAATAAGGATAATACGGAGCAAAGCTTCTTCGTGTATTGGCGTTTCAGAAACCATTCGCAATAAAGTTGCTCGCTCAGGTTCTGAGGGCCATTGATCACATCTCGAATATACTTCAGGGTTTTCAAGAAGTAGAAGTTTGTGTAGAGCTTGATGATATTCCGAACCCTGCAATTTAAAAAGATTTGGAACGGTCTCGTACATCCAGGATACCGCATCCAACTGTATTTGTGACATTTGAACGTAAAACTTGATCAAAACGGAATTGCATTTCATATCTCGACTAACACGAAGTGACATGCTGGCCTCTCTAACTTGAGGTGATACGGATAACAACATACAAAGACATGTAATGTCCACCATGGAATGAAATATTCTCTCTTTAAACTCGGACTGCTCAATTTGATTTGTAAGATCTAGTCGTTCATTTAAAAAAACTCTGCAAAATGTAACGATGTTAATATCAAATCTGAGCATACGCACAAGCTCGCGCAAAAAAACTCGTAGTGTGCGAAGACAATCATCACGTTGTAATACAAACTCTTTGTAAATTTCAGCAAGATGAGTCGCTGATTGTTCAGGAGATGTCTGAAACATTGTCGCTGAAAAAATAAAAGCAGAAAATGAGTTATACAAAATATTACTTAGCTTAACAAAGATATTAATTAATATGTTTATAGGACAACATATGGTGACTGCCGGTTAAAAATAAACTCAAATCAACCTATATATTGTATATAAAAATTAATGTATCTTTCTATATTTCTTCTACCCTATGCGCGTCTAAACCATTCATCCGATTACGATGAAATTTTGGATAGTTTATATGGGTATTGTCGACAACTTTAACAAAAATGGGAGTTTTATGTTTTTTTCAACCTGGTTTTTATTAAATCATCTGAGTTAAACTTATATCTAACAATATTTATAATTGTTCTTAAACTAAGTATATGATTTGAATATTTGATTTTATTGCCTAAATCTAGTGAGTTATGCAATCTAAATACACACGGATATTAATATATGGAGAATATTAATGATAATGTTTAAGATGTGAAGAATTCAAAGGTCTTAGTAAATTTCTTGCTAGAATATTTGTGTGAAACATTAGCTTCATCTTGTACTTCTGGGTAAGATTCAAGATTTCATCTGTTACGGTTGGGATTTTAAGTCTTTGAGGGTGTTAATCCTTACTAATATTATAAAGGAAGGTGTATTTATTTATTTCCGTTTGTACCGTTTTCACGCTTAAACGGCTGAACCGATTTACTTCAAACTTGGAACATATATCGAGATGGGTCTGGAAGGAATGATAGGCTATATGAAATCCGCCACGCCCACATATTACTCCTACAAGTAGTCAAATTAAGTCAACAAAATCGATTATTTCACTAATAAAATTCCAAAAAATCTCAAATTTGGAATTTGAGTTGGTATGGTCGCTGTCGACAACTTCACGAAAAGTGGGCGTGATTAGATGAATTTAATGCCCACTGCCGTAACTTCGGAACTCGATGGTCTACAATGATAAAACTTGGTATGTAGGTGTATGGTGACGAAATCTACCACCTCACAATAAGTGGGCGTGGGATTAATTTAACGCCCACCGCGATATCTCATAAACGTTGTGATCTTTGATGATAAAATTTGATATAGAAGTGTATGATGATGAAATCTACCATCTCAAAAAAGTGGGCGTGGTGGGATCAATTTAACGCCCACCGCCATATATCAGGAACGCGATGCTCTACGAAGATAAACGTTTGTATAAAGGTGTATGGTGACTAAATCTACCATTTTACAAAAAGTGGGCGTGGTCGGGTCAATTGAACGCTCACCGTTGCAGCTCAGAAACGTGATACTGTACGATGATTAACTTTAGTGTGAAGGTGTTTGGGAACTATATCTACCATCTCAGCACAACTGGGGTCAATTTAACACCCACCGCCATAGCTCAGGAACGTGATGTACTACTATGAAGAAATTTGGTTCTTAGGACCTAAATCTGACCGGAAATTTTAGTTACATACAAATGCGAAAACCGGGGAGGTTAACTGCAACAGTTGCGAAACTCAGTTAAGAGGTACATGGTGACAATAATTACAAACACACAACGGGGAGTAACGGGAAGTTCTGCATACAAATTTGGTATAAAATTTCCAAATTAACCAGATATTCATACAAATATAATTCCAAAAATGGTGGGCGAGGCTGGAAAGTTTATTAATCTTAATTAACAAATAAGACTTGATTCTATTAAAAAAGAACCCGGGCACCGCCGGGTTATTTAAGCTAGTATTTTTATATACTAAGGTGCTTTGTCCATTTGTCGCAGAATTTTAGATTGAACTATTTAGAGTTTTTCAATATTCGATGGAGAGGCTGTGCTTCAGATGTCCATATGGGCTTTATTATACTATTGTATAATTTTACTTTGTACTTGAGATTGAGTTTAGATTCTCTTGCTAAAAGCCTTTTTAGCTTAATTTGGGTAATTTTAGTTGCAATGTGTTTTTGCCATGTAAGTCTGCTGTCGAAGTAAATACCGAGATACTTAGTTTCGAAATTTTCGGGTACAACTTGGCCGTTAATTTTCAGAGTAGGACACGTGGCTCTTCTTAGAGTGAAGGTTAAATGGCAACTTTTTGATTCGTTGACTTTATTTTTTTTTAACGGACAAGCCATTGATTTAGAGGGTCTAAGTGTTTTTGCACGTAATGAGATGCCATAGCTGATTTTGGGTGTGAGCACAAGATAGCCGTGTCATCAGCAAAAGTTGATATTTTGGGCATAATGGCAGTGTAGAGAATATACAGGCTTATATTTCATATTTTCGGAAGACAAAACTTTTGTGTTGTACTACAAACTTTCTATTTGTGATATAGTTTTTAAAAACTTAAAGACTATCGAATAATCAATTGTACCACATTTTTCTCGAAATCCACATTGATGATTGAGAATCACAACTTTTTCAGTAATTTTTGGCACAATCAGCTTTGTTAAGAGTTTTTCAAAGAGTTAAAAAAAAAAACAGAAGCAAGCTTATAGGTCGGTATAAAGATTATTAGGGTCTTTTTCGAGTTTGGGGATCATTGTAACTTTCGCCACGTGCAAGTGCACATACCGAATGGTATATAGAGTTTGTTCTTCCGTTTGTAACGCCCAGAAGGTGGCGTGGTAGGTATGACAAAGTATATATATAAATGATCAGCGTCGGATTCTAAGTCGATTTAATGATGTCCGTCTGTCTGTCCCAGCAATTACAGCCGTAGCTTAAAAGCTATTGAGCTGAAATTTGGTATGTGAGCTACTATTATCCAAGCGGCTAAGTTCTAAGATGGGCTAGATCGGATCAAAACTTCTACCCCCTCCCATACAAACCACCAATTTCCATACGAAAAAAAAATTAATTAAAATAGTTCCAGTGCAGATATCCAGTTCAAATTCGATAATTAGCACTTTAGTAGTAACACAAAACAGCTCACAAAAATGAACGTGAACGGATAAGAACCACGTCCACCTCCCATACAAACCACCCATTTCCGGAAAAAAATTATTAAAAATAGTTACAGAGTAAATAACCAGTTCAAATTCGGTATTTAACTTTTTGGTAGGAACTCAAAACTACTGATCAAAATGGGGCGTGATCCGATAAGAACAACGCCTACTTATTAGGTGTACAAATAAGTTTCCGCCGTTTTTTGTTAATAAAATAATATTTAAACGATTTTAAACGATGTGAGACTGCTTGCTGAGTGACTTCTAAACTAAGTGCAAGTTCCTTTTGTGTTTGAGACGAATCTTCACCCAATAATTTCTCCAAATCTGCATCTTCGTAAATTTTCGGCATTCCACTGGATCTTTGTCTTTTATGTCAAAATCACCTTTTTAAATTTTTGAAAACACTCACGACATGTTCTCTCACTCAAAGCATCCTTATTATATGCTTCTACGAGCAATCGAAGCGACTCAGCAGCAGATTTTTGTAAATTAAAAAAATAAATTAAAAGTTCCCGCATATGACACTTAGTTGGCTCAAATTGAGACATTTTTAGATGAAGAAAAATATATGATGTTAATGCGAACTTAATAACATATATAAGGTTATGTTGTTCTGGAATAAACAAACTAATTTTCAAGTAGGTTACCATCTGCGAATTCCAACGTAAACCTCGTACCACGCCATCTTTCTCAAAACGGCGGAAACTTATTTGTACAGCTAATATAATAGAGATATGTAGCACTTATGTGTTAAAAGACGTAAATTTTTCTTTTCACTGAAATGAGCTTCGGCATAGCCGAAAGTTTCCAGTCATCTGGGTAGTAACTTGTATTAAGAATAGCATTGAATATATGTAGCAATTTAGTTATAGTAATGGATGGCAGTTCTTTTACCATTTTAGTGTTATCAAATCAGAACCTGGAGCTTTATTTGGGTTTAGTCGTTTGTTTATTGTCTCCATTATATCCTTTCTTCTAAGGAGTGAACTATTCGAGCTGTGTTAAGCGAATAATGCCTGTAGTGGAGAATCACCAAATATCGTGTTTGGAGAAAACGCAGTTTTGAGGTTAGTGGAAAAGGCCTCTCTCTTAAGAGCTGGAGATCTGTGAATCTGTTATTCGCGGCGTATTTGTCTTTTTTAATAAATCCCCTATATCCTTTGGTGTGCAATTTTTATGGGTGTGGGTTAGACTATTTGTGGCTGACAGTCTACACAGTGCGCTTATAGAGAACGGTCGACACTTGATAGTCTTGCTTTAACCTCTTTCGTAGTGATTTTTTTTTGATACGGTAACTTCCACGTAGTGTTACATTGCGTTGGGATTAAATTGTTAATTTCTTCTTTGTACCATTTTGAAAACAAAAAATTGTAACAACTTCTTATTACAACTCTTCTGTCTTATCATGGCTTCCTACTCTGTAGGAAACTATTTTTCAATTCTCGATCCCGGGGATGACCATCCTATTGGAAAAAACGTACACGGGTTAATTTAAACAACAGAAACGACTTCCCACTGATTGGTGCCAAAACATACTCAAACAAGAAATGTCCTAAATATATTTTAGTGAAAAGCTAAATTGAAGATAAACCTTTAAAATCCTTCAATATATTTATGGTTCACAAAGCTCTAGAAAGTATTACATCGGACAAAGTGGAAAAGGCATCATTTACAAAAGAGGGTCATTTACTATTACTTATTAAAAATGAATCTCAAGCAAATAAATTTTTAAAAGCCACTCAATTGTCCAATGTATGCCCAATATCAGTCTCTCTTCACCCAACGCTTAATACAATTAAAGGAGTGGTTTTTGCACCGCCTTGAAAAGATTTAACAGAATTCGAAATTTCGAAGGGCTTAAAGATCAATCGGTGGTTGAATGCCGTAAAATTACAAAATTTATATACGGTAAAGTTGTAAACACCTCATTACATATTATTTCATTTGAAATGTATGAACTTCCCAAATAAGTCAAAATCGGTTTTTAAACTTTAAAGTAGAACCTTACATCCCGGCACCAATTCAATGCAAAAATTGCTTCCTTTTGGGGCACACAAAAAAATATAGCAACGAACCAAAATGCGAAGTCTGTGGGTCATGCACGCATGAGCCAATCCCCTGCACAAAAATGTAATGTATTAACTGTAAACACAGCCACAGAGCAAACAATAGAAATTGCCCAACCATAAAAAAACGGCACGAAATTATTAAAATTAAAATTACCCAAAAATGTACATTTGGCGAAGCAACAAAAACTGTTAACGAAAATAAAGACATAGTAAAAGACACCGATATTCCAAAAGAGAACCTTACGTTTGCAATTGAACAAAGAAAAAAACAACTTGAAAACTTACGCAAAAACAACAATGCTCTATACAACTCTTCTAAGACACATCTTAATACAAACGCAACATTTACAGACAATCACACTCAACCATCATACAACCAAAAATACTCAAATACACAACCAGAAAACAACTCTCTTTTGCAAACAATCGAAACAAAAACAACAAACAATACTATCCACAAATCACTTAAAATTACTTCTCGTCGACATGAAATAGATTCACCTAGTCAAAACGAATACACAGATATGTCCTAATCTACTCAAATAAATATATCAAACATATTTATATTGAGCAACTGTCTTTTAAAATACTTATGGTCCTTAAAATTCTTCAATGGAATTTAAACGGTTACCATAACAATCTCCATGAATTTTAAATTTTAATCAAGACGCAATCACCGGACATTATTACCTTACAAGAAAGACATCTAAAAACCAACAACATAAACTTAAGCAATTGCAAAAGCATACACAAACACTACTAATACTGGTAACGCCAAGGGCGGTACAGCAATATTTATAAAAAAACAATAATAATTTTAACCGTCCAACTTTTCCAAGTAATCTTTGTGTAACAGAAATTGAAATTTTAACTGAAATAAAACTAAATAAAATAAGCACAAAAAGGCAACAGGAGGCAGCTCGGGCTTAAAAACATGATGCTAAAGCAGCGGCTTTAGCAAATAACAAGTTGAACTTTCGACGTATGGTCGTGCTGAAAGACAATTTGTTTAAAACGATAAGCGCAATTGACATCAGTAAAGTAGCTCTGATGGTAAAATATTGAGCTCAGCAAATGAAGAAGTGTTGGAGTAAAATCACTCAACTAAATGAAGGCATCATGACAAATTCAGTTTATGATGACTATGAAGAAAGCAACGTAAAGAACAATGAATTCAACTCATTAGCAGAAATATACCAAGAGTCGGACATCATGCTACAGGAATCACTATCTTCAAGTAATCACACACAGTTACAGATTAAAAAATCAAACTACCAACGCTCAGTATTCCAACTTTTAGCGGACGATACGAAGAGTGGACAACATTTTGGGAGCTGTTCGACAGGCTAATCAACAACAAGGAGCTAATCGACATAGAAAAAATGCACTATCTAACAAGCAATGTGCGAGGAGAAGCTGCAAGGATTATAGGCCACTTGATGACGTCAGCAGCCAACTATGAAATCGCAATCGAATTATTGCATAAAAGATTTCAAAATCCTGCGGCCTTAGTAAACAGCTATATTCAAAAGTTGTTGGGCTAGAAATCTGTGAGGGCAGAAAATGCGTTTTACCTCAAGAATTTAATGGATTCTACAATACAAATTTTATATGGCATCGGCAACTTAGGAGTAGATGTATTAGGTGTACAAATAAGTTTCCGCCGTTTTGAGAAAGATGGCGTGGCACGAGGTTTACGTTGGAATTCGCAGATGGTAACCTACTTGAAAATTAGTTTGTTTATTCCAGAACAACATAACCTTATCATGTTATTAAGTTCGCATTAGCATCATATATTTTTCTTCATCTAAAAATGTCTCAATTTGAGCCAACTAAGTGTCATATGCGGGAACTTTTAATTTATTTTTTTAATTTAAAAAAATCTGCTGCTGAGTCGCATCGATTGCTCGTAGAAGCATATAATGAGGATGCTTTGAGTGAGAGAACATGTCGTGAGTGGTTTCAAAAATTAAAAAAAGGTGATTTTGACATAAAAGACAAAGATCCAGTGGAAGGCCGAAAATTTACGAGGATGCAGATTTGGAGAAATTATTGGGTGAAAATTCGTCTCAAACACAAAAGGAACTTGCACTTAGTTTAATAGTCACTCAGCAAGCAGTCTCACATCGTTTAAAATCGTTTAAATATTATTTTATTAACAAAAAACGGCGGAAACTTATTTGTACACCTAATAACATCGTGTGATCCTTTAGTCATCAGTTTACTACTACCAAAGCTCGATGGTGAAACTAGAAAATGTACCAACACTTCAAAGGATCATCAACAGAGATACCAAAGTTGAACAGGTCACAAACTTCATCGAAGCCAGATTCCGAGGTCTAGAAAATAACAGAGAAACTAAGAAGCAAGAGCGAACGCAACGGCTCGAACAACACAAAAAATGAGACCACAGTATGTATTGTCTTCGGCGAAGGGCATCAACTATACATGTGCAAAAGGTTCACCGGTATGAATATATGCGACAAATGCGATAAAGTTAAGCAGGCGCAATTGTGTTTCAACTGTCTTCGAATCGGAAACACAAGCAAGGACTGTACCAACAAAAAAAGGTGTGCAAAATGTGACATGAAACACAATTCTTTGTTGCACGAGGACAAGGCAGAGAAAACTCAATCTGGTAGCAAATGGGCACTCATCGATCAAGGATCAAAGTCCTGTGTAATGACGGAACAATAAGCACGAAAACTTTAAATTCCATTGATGAAATAAGAAACGCAAGTCAACGGAATAAACGGGCAAGCAAATCAAAGCAATTGTTATGCCTAAAATAACGTCCATGCTCCCAAACAAAGGATTTTTAGCCAAACAGTGGCCGCATATAAGAGAATTGCAGCTAACAGACCCATGGTATTCTGAATCTAAAGAAATAGACCTGAAGATCGGATCAGATGTGTTTCCAAAAGTTATTGGGTACGGACTAATTAAGAATCCTGCCAACACTCCAATGGCTCAAAATACTATGTTCGGTTCGATTTTATCTGGACCGGTAGCTACAACGTCATTAACGAATGTGCGGAACATTCTGTTTAACGAGGTAACATCATGCGTCTGCATAAGCAGCGAGGATGATGGTCTAAGTAAGTTCTGGGAATTAGAAGAAGTTCGAACAGCAGATCTCATGACGAATGAAAAAGCAGAATGTGAAGGTCATTACAATGCAACGCACACAAGAAATGCGACAGGGCGATATATTGTCAAAGTGACTTTACGTCAAAATCGAACAGATCTTGGTGATTCAAGGAAGATGGCTCTAAAGCGATTTTATTCACTTCAACGACTTGCCAAGAATACAGGTTTACGTGATGAATATATAAAATTTATTCAGGAGTATTTAAGACTAGGACATATGGAAGAGGACAGTCCGGCAAGTACGAAAAAGACGAATTATATGCCACATCATCCTATCCTTAAAGAAAGCAGTACAACTACAAAACTTCGGGTGGTATTCGATGTATCAGCCAAGACAACATCAGGAGAATCTCTGAACAACATCATGATGACAGGTCCCTCGATCCAAAAAGACTTACTATTGTTAATACTACAGTGGAGGACGTTCCCAGTAGTTTTTACGGCAGACATCGAAAAAATATATAGACAGATTCTAGTTCACCAAGACGACAAGGATCTACAGCGCATCCTTTGGAGAGAAGATTCCATAGACCCAATTAGGAAATATACATTAAATACGGTCACCTACGGAACAGCATCAGCACCGTATTTGCCAATTAAGACATTATTTCAATTGGCAAAAGACGAAAAACTGAGCTATCCATTAGCATGCAACACGTTATCTCAGCAATTCTATGTAGATGATTGCTTGGAAGGTTAAAATTCAATTAACGAATGCAAAATGGTACAGCAAAAACTAATTCAACTCCTTCGAGTATCGAGTATCATAAATCCAGAAAAACTTCAAAGGACATATTCCATTCAGCCAGAAATGAGCCTCATCACTGAAGATGATTTTTCAAAGAAAATCCGAATCATTTTCAAGTTGTTGCTCAGCCAAATTCACAAACATACGACGCTTCTGGTGGTCAAGCAGCTTCAGTTCTTGCGTCAATTTGATCTTGTTAGGATGTAGGCCAAGATCTTTTCGCAAAATTTGCCACAACGAAGTCACAGAGATGCCCAACGCTTGAGAACGACGTGTGAGAGACACATTTGGGCTTTCTTGAACTGAAGCCTCAGCGGCAGCAATATTCTCGACACTACGGGCACTTCTTTGTCTCACTGGCACGGAAACATTTTGTATTGTGCCTGTGGATTCAAATTTTTCCACTAGACGCTCAATTGTTGATCTGGTAGGACAATTATGACGACCATAAACATCTGAATGCATCAACAAGTGCGACAGCAGCTTGCTGCTTAAAGGTAAGGTGGGAAGGCATACTCGTCAGATTGTTTTAGACAATATTCAATATTGCGCCCTGATTTAGTTGCAGAGAAGGACATTGTAAGGCAGCATAATTTGGTACTAAAAACTGCAAAAGGTGATATCGTTAAAACATTTGGCGAAGCAAAAATTTGTATTACCATCGAGAACTGCGTTTCTTTGCAATCCTTCATAATTGCTCGTATTACAGATGAATGCATCCTTGGCTTGGACTTTCTTAAACAAAATAAAGTTACTCTTGATTTAGAAAGGAATTTTATGAAATACAAAACATGGGAGTTTCCTTTATTTGTTGAGTAAATAGTTCAAGGTGATGTTGATGTTATGGTTGTTCAAGATTTTGTATTACCACCGAATTCAGAAAATATTGTTCAGGTTAGCTCTAATTTCACAAGCCGAAGTCCTTTTATTGTCGAAAATCAAGATAAAATTTTACCAGAGGGAGTAATGTTAGCCAAAACAGTGACAATAAAAGAGAATGATGGATCTTCGTACATACGTATTGCTAATTTTTCGCCGGGTTCGCAAAAGTTAAAAAAGGTTTAGTTGTAGGAAGAGGTAGTTCGTTCTCTTCAATTGCACATAATAATATCCAGGAAATAAACGTGCAGCAAATATCCCCAGTAGTGCAGAAAGTTTTTGGCAATTTATCGCCAAGTTTGACAGAAAGTCAAAAGAGACCGTTTTTAATTTTCTTATACAATTTCAAGATGTTTTTGCGCTAAGTGATAGCGATTACGGAAGAACAAAAGTTGTAACGCACGACATAGTTACTGGTTACTCTAAACATATTCGAAAGCCACCGAGAAGATTACCGCTTATGAAGCAATCCGAAGCTCAGAATATTATTGATTCAATGAGACATGACAAGGTTATAGAGGAGTCGAAGAGTCCTTGGTGTGCTCCGGTTGTTTTAGTTAAGAAGAAAGATGGATCAACAAGATTTTGCGTCGATTACAGATGCCTTAACGATGTGACTAAAAAAGATAGTTATCCGTTGTCAAGAATTGATAACACTTTTGACGCTCTTTCTGGTTCTATTTGGTTTTCCACGCTTGACTTAAAAAGTGGTTATTGGCAAGTGGAGATGAGTAAGGGCTCAAAAGAGAAAACCGATTTCAGTGTTGGCGCCGGTTTATGGCAATTTACGGTCATGCCTTTTGGTCTCTGTAATGCCCCCGCGACTTTTGAACGTCTTATGGAAAATGTTTTGTGCAGATTAAATTGGGAAACGTGCTTAGTGTACTTAGATGATGTAATAGTGTTTGGAAAAACGTTTGAAGAACATTTGGTACGTCTGCATGAAGTTTTCCTCCGACTTCGCGGAGCTCAGTTAAAACTTTCTCCAAAGAAATGTCATTTATTTCAAAATGAAGTAAAGTACCTGGGACATGTCGTTTCTAAAGATGGGGTAAAGGCGGATCCTAATAAAGTGGAGCGTATCAAGAGCTGGCCAGTACCACAAAATAAAGAGGAGTTACGTTCGTTTTTAGGACTGTGCACGTACTATCGAAAATTTGTGAAAGATTTTGCTGAAATTGCGTCCTGTTTGCATACGCTTTCCTCACAATCGATAAACTGGTGTTGGAAAGAAGCTGAAGATACGGCGTTTATTAAATTAAAGGAATTTTTAATAAATGCTCCTGTGTTGGCGTTTCCAGTCTTAGGAAAACCTTTTTTATTATACACAGATGCTTCTAATTTTGGAATAGGAGCTGTACTTTCGCAGATTGTTGATGAAAACGAGCGCGTCGTTGGCTACTAAATTCGTAAGTTATCTAAGCCTGAACGAAATTATTGCGTTACGCGCAAAGAACTATTAGCTATAGTTGAAGCTGTAAAACATTTCCACAAATATTTATATGGTCAGCAATTTACAATTCGTACAGACCACGCAGCATTACGCTGGCTTTTGAGTTTTAAAAATCCGGAAGGCCAAATTGCTCAATGGTTGGAACTATTGCAGAGTTATAACTTCGAAATTGTGTACAGACCTGGAATTGCTCATAGTAACGCAGACGGATTATCGCGAAGACCGTGCGGCATATACTGTAGACATTGTTTAAGGACAGAAGCAAAGGAAGAGGCAGAGGTAAGAATTGCTTACACTTGTGATGTAAATTGGTTACCTCAAAACATTCGTAAAGAACAAGATGGCGATTGTCATTTGTCTCCAGTGCTACATATTCTAAGTCTGAAGTTTCCAGGTTTAGCAAAATAACAAAAGCGTACTGGATTCAGTGCAATTCCCTACATTTAGATAACGGAGTACTGAAACGTCGTTGGGAGTCAGTTAATGGTAAAACCAGCAAACTTCAGACAATTGTACCTTCGAGTTTAAGAACTGCAGTCTTGAAAGAAATGCATGCAGGTACCTCTGGTGGTCATTTTGGAATAAATAGGACAATTGCAAGGGTACGCGAGTGTTTCTACTGGGTTGAGCTGCGACGGGATATTGAAGATTTTATTAAATCATGCGACAAATGTGAATCGGCGAAAGGTCCAAGGCAGAAAACTCGAGCGCAGTTACAGCGACATATTGTTCGGGCACCAAATGAGAGAATCGCTATAGATGTCGCAGGACCCTTTCTATTGTCCAAAGCCGGAAACAAGTAAATTTTGGTAGTAATGGATTACTTTTCTAAATGGGTCGAAGTTTTTCCGCTACCAAATCAAGAAGCTGTCACTGTTGCAGAGACTATTGTTCAAAATTGGGTCGCTCGGTTTGGAATACCTCTAGAGTTGCACTCAGATCAAGGTAGGAACTTTGAATCCGAAGTTTTTCAAGAAATGTGTCAGTTAAAGGACATAAAAAAGACTCGAACAACTCCTTTGCATCCGCAGTCTGATGGCATGGTGGAGAGATTTAATCGCACAATTGAAAATTTTCTCGTCAAAGTTCTTAACGCAGATCAATTAACTTGGGATCAACACATTCCACTGTTTTTGCTGTCTTATCGAACTGCTTTACACGAATCAACTGGAAAGACGCCTTGTGAAATGTTGTTTGGATACAACGTTAGGTTACGGAGCGAAATAATATTTGGAGCTTCACCGACAGCGAGCTGCGGCGTTACTGAATTTTTCAAAAGTCTGAGAGAACGTTTGGAATCACGAGTACGCTAGGAAACATTTACAGAAATCTAGTGATCGAATGAAGGCGAACTACGACATGAAGTCTAATTTTGAAGCATTTCAAGAATCAGATTTGGTATGGTTGTATAATCCACATCGAACGTTTCACCAAAATTTACTGCAAAATGGGAAGGGCCCTACACAGTACTTAAACAAATAAATGATGTCGTATATCGCATAAGGAAAAATTCGCGTTCAAAATTTAAAGTAGTCCACATTAATAGACTGTCGAGGTATCGAGGTGATACAACTGAAGCTGATAGGAGTAATTAACTCTAAGGAGAGAGAACTGTTAAGAAATTATGTTCTATACTGAGAACCTTGTAGTATTTTAAAATTTATCAAATTAACTTTGACTTTTACTTTAAGGTTTTTAAAATAATTTTTGTTTGTTCAATAAAAATACTCGAAAAAGCAAGTTCGGTTTTTATTTTACGTAACAGTATATTGGAAGCGTCCAACGATTTGAAATCCATAAACCGCCCATAAAAGAAGCTTTTACTGAAATAAAAAGCCAAGCTAAACTTTAGTGGTTATAGGCTAAAGTGATAGATGAACGAAAAGAAACACAAATTCTTTGGCGATACATACAAGAAATACTGAAATCGGCAAACTGACTTTTGTGGCAAACGAAAACGCATACGTAGCCGTCTTGTATAATTTTTAATATCAAATAAACCTGCAAAATTCAAGCACGTATGAGCAAATGGACGGGAGAATGACGTTTACTCAGGTGGTAAAGCGCTCATTTGAGTTTGAGCCCTTTGACGATGAATAACAGATTTTGCGCTTATTGTGGTTTTAATAAGATTTTTGACCTTAAAAATTCAAAACTGTATTCAATAAATTGATTAACTAATGTAAATAAATTGAATGGGTAAATCGGACAAGATGTCAGAATTGACAATTGTATGGTAGAAAACAGTATGATGCTTATTATGCGACATAGATGGGGAGTTCTATCAAACGAACTTTGTGGAAGCTCTACTGTCATCCAAAAACGTGAAATTTTTCTGTCAAATGATATTTCTTTCATAAAAGAGATACAAGTTGAAAAGGAAAATATTTAGTTTTTTCTAACAGGACATGTCTCCACACAAAAATGGTTTCCTGATCTATGAGAGAACCGCAACAATTTCGCTTGATTCCATCCAAGAGAACAATAGGAAAAAGATCTCCACCAATTGAAACATGAGAATGTGTACTTTTAAAAAAGTTGGAATACGCTAACTGAATATTGGGAAGATTTTATAGCAAGGAGGGGTCAATAGAATACAAAGGTAGGTTTCCTAGATCTACAAGCGCAGTTGCCTCTAAATAAATGTTTGGAATAATTGCAGAACTTAAAATGACAAAGCAAAACTTTATAGAATTTGGTTTTAATGGAATTGAGCTGAAGTTTTAGAAGCAGGAACAATTTTTTCTGTTAAAAATATTTCTTCTGAACCAGAGCCTAATAAAGCCCGAACAATGTAAGTTGTACCTAAGTGGAAAATTTTTACAAACACTGTTCCGAAGAGAACATTTTTTGAATGGAATGCGAAGTTTGACTAAACATTGTGTGTAAAATTGGAAGAATTAGTTGACTGTATTTGATTTGTATGAGAACACTGCACGTTTGGAGTGAAATTTCGATTTAATGATGCAGTTCGGTTGCGTATTCCTAGAATTAACAGAAATCGGCGATTCGTTTGCACGGTGAAAGATATTATGGTGCCTCTTGTGCACGTAAACAGTTATGATTGCTTTTACAATCCTTAATTGTATGAGAGCCAGCAAAGCAATTTAGACAGGGTCTCAATTTTTTAACGACAATTTTCTCATCTACCTTCATTCTCTCAAACTTAGAGCACTGACTATAGAGTGTTGCTTGTTTGGTCAAAGCTTGAAAGGATAATTTGCTAAATTTTAATGGTAGGAGTTAACCTTTGATTCATAACAAATTACCGTTCAGAACCTTTTGAATAATTTGAA
Source organism: Suillia variegata (assembly GCA_949127995.1). Taxonomy (NCBI): domain Eukaryota; kingdom Metazoa; phylum Arthropoda; class Insecta; order Diptera; family Heleomyzidae; genus Suillia; species Suillia variegata. Next base: position 23,097,192 of record OX421842.1, read on the forward strand.
CATTTAATGTTCGAAATAGATTTAAGTCTTTGATAACGACTAGGTAGAAACTGGTCCAACTCCTTCCCTTTTGGTTTTAATTGATTACTCCCAGACTGTGCGACTGTTAGATCGGGTGACAGATTATAGCTAACATAAACAAGAATTGAATAATTGCAGAGTGGAAATTTAGCCGTTAATGGTCCTTTTAAGTCCCCAGATTCAGAAAAAATATACGTTAGATTAAAAATAATACGGAGTTGACTATTAAAAAAAATACTTTTTTTCAAAAAGATTTTGTAAATTTTGTCATTCCGTTGAAAAGACGCCATTTGTTAACGGAGACCTTTTGGTTATATCTAGTTAAGATATATGGCAGTGATCATATCACGGAACGTTGACCAGAAAATGTAGTAACCGTTAAAAACTTGGGTGCCGCATGGAAGCAATCGAATTCCATGATCAAAATGGAGCTATGGAAAATTGTTGAAAAAGTCGACTAATTATGGCAACATTTTACATAAGTTTGATAAGAAAAACTATATCGCGCTTTTAAACCTTCTACTTTGCCACCATCGCTACCCTCTCCTCCAGCACCAGACGTTCTCTCAATCAAGACTAATAATCCAAATCTCCCCTCGATGTACTTTCAAAGAAAACGGTCGTATTTATTGATATTGACTCCGTACTAAACTCGGTTTAAAATTCGACCAATTTTGGCAAAGAAAAAAATCTAATTGTGAATCGAAAATATTTTTGTAAATATATAAATATTTATACGAAAAATCAATGAAAAACAAGATAGAAATTAGAGAAAAAAAGTATAATACCATTTAAGATTATTGTTGCGAATTCAATCAACTATTAAATCAAGTGCATCGTGAAAATACCTAGATTCAGCAGAGGAAAAATTTAATTTGTTTTGTTGATAATAGCACACGATTTGTGTGGTTTGAAAAAAATGTTGATGAAAATATTCAAAGTAAATTTCATTCACCACAATTGTCATGCAATTGTTACTGTCAGTCTAATCCATCGAGAATATATTGCGCTTAAATGTATTAAGTAAGAAATTATAGTTAGTAGGACCGACTATAATTTCTTACTTGTTTTGAAAGACAGCCGCAGTTCAAATTTTAAACTACTTACCTAACATTCCCATGTTATTCGGATTACGAGTATTAGATAATTCATTTTGCACAACCAGTTTAAGTACTGTACAAAGTATGTCCGTATTGGAAGAATTAGTTGACTGTATTTGATTTGTATGAGAACACTGCACGTTTGGAGTGAAATTTCGATTTAATGATGCAGTTCGGTTGCGTATTCCTAGAATTAACAGAAATCGGCGATTCGTTTGCACGGTGAAAGATATTATGGTGCCTCTTGTGCACGTAAACAGTTATGATTGCTTTTACAATCCTTAATTGTATGAGAGCCAGCAAAGCAATTTAGACAGGGTCTCAATTTTTTAACGACAACTTTCTCATCTACCTTCATTCTCTCAAACTTAGAGCACTGACTATAGAGTGTTGCTTGTTTGGTCAAAGCTTGAACGGATAATTTGCTAAATTTTAATGTTAGGAGTTAACCTTTGATTCATAACAAATTACCGTTCAGAACCTTTTGAATAATTTGAACATTTAATGTTCGAAATAGATTTAAGTCTTTGATAACGACTAGGTAGAAACTGGTCCAACTCCTTCCCTTTTGGTTTTAATTGATTACTCCCAGACTGTGCGACTGTTAGATCGGGTGACAGATTATAGCTAACATAAACAAGAATTGAATAATTGCAGAGTGGAAATTTAGCCGTTAAGGGTCCTTTTAAGTCCCCAGATTCAGAAAAAATATACGTTAGATTAAAAATAATACGGAGTTGACTATTAAAAAAAAAAACTTTTTTTCAAAAAGATTTTGTAAATTTTGTCATTCCGTTGAAAAGACGCCATTTGTTAACGGAGACTTTTTGGTTATATCTAGTTAAGATATATGGCAGTGATCATATCACGGAACGTTGACCAGAAAATGTAGTAACCGTTAAAAACTTGGGTGCCGCATGGAAGCAATCGAATTCCATGATCAAAATGGAGCTATGGAAAATTGTTGAAAAAGTCGACTAATTATGGCAACATTTTACATAAGTTTGATAAGAAAAACTATATCGCGCTTTTAAACCTTCTACTTTGCCACCATCGCTACCCTCTCCTCCAGCACCAGACGTTCTCTCAATCAAGACTAATAATCCAAATCTCCCCTCGATGTACTTTCAAAGAAAACGGTCGTATTTATTGATATTGACTCCGTACTAAACTCGGTTTAAAATTCGACCAATTTTGGCAAAGAAAAAAAATCTAATTGTGAATCGAAAATATTTTTGTAAAAATATAAATATTTATACGAAAAATCAATGAAAAACAAGATAGAAATTAGAGAAAAAAGTATAATACCATTTAAGATTATTGTTGCGAATTCAATCAACTATTAAATCAAGTGCATCGTGAAAATACCTAGATTCAGCAGAGGAAAAATTTAATTTGTTTTGTTGATAATAGCACACGATTTGTGTGGTTTGAAAAAAATGTTGATGAAAATATTCAAAGTAAATTTCATTCACCACAATTGTCATGCAATTGTTACTGTCAGTCTAATCCATCGAGAATATATTGCGCTTAAATGTATTAAGTAAGAAATTATAGTTAGTAGGACCGACTATAATTTCTTACTTGTTTTGAAAGACAGCCGCAGTTCAAATTTTAAACTACTTACCTAACATTCCCATGTTATTCGGATTACGAGTATTAGATAATTCATTTTGCACAACCAGTTTAAGTACTGTACAAAGTATGTCCGTATTGGAAGAATTAGTTGACTGTATTTGATTTGTATGAGAACACTGCACGTTTGGAGTGAAATTTCGATTTAATGATGCAGTTCGGTTGCGTATTCCTAGAATTAACAGAAATCGGCGATTCGTTTGCACGGTGAAAGATATTATGGTGCCTCTTGTGCACGTAAACAGTTATGATTGCTTTTACAATCCTTAATTGTATGAGAGCCAGCAAAGCAATTTAGACAGTGTCTCAATTTTTTAACGACAATTTTCTCATCTACCTTCATTCTCTCAAACTTAGAGCACTGACTATAGTGTTGCTTGTTTGGTCAAAGCTTGAACGGATAATTTGCTAAATTTTAATGGTAGGAGTTAACCTTTGATTTATAACAAATTACCGTTCAAAACCTTTTGAATAATTTGAACATTTAATGTTCGAAATAGATTTAAGTCTTTGATAACGACTAGGTAGAAACTGGTCCAACTACTTCCCTTTTGGTTTTAATTGATTACTCCCAGACTGTGCGACTGTTAGATTGGGTGACAGATTATAGCTAACATAAACAAGAATTGAATAATTGCAGAGTGGAAATTTAGCCGTTAATGGTCCTTTTAAGTCCCCAGATTCAGAAAAAATATACGTTAGATTAAAAATAATACGGAGTTGACTATTAAAAAAAATACTTTTTTTCAAAAAGATTTTGTAAATTTTGTCATTCCGTTGAAAAGACGCCATTTGTTAACGGAGACCTTTTGGTTATATCTAGTTAAGATATATGGCAGTGATCATATCACGGAACGTTGACCAGAAAATGTAGTAACCGTTAAAAACTTGGGTGCCGCATGGAAGCAATCGAATTCCATGATCAAAATGGAGCTATGGAAAATTGTTGAAAAAGTCGACTAATTATGGCAACATTTTACATAAGTTTGATAAGAAAAACTATATCGCGCTTTTAAACCTTCTACTTTGCCACCATCGCTACCCTCTCCTCCAGCACCAGACGTTCTCTCAATCAAGACTAATAATCCAAATCTCCCCTCGATGTACTTTCAAAGAAAACGGTCGTATTTATTGATATTGACTCCGTACTAAACTCGGTTTAAAATTCGACCAATTTTGGCAAAGAAAAAAATCTAATTGTGAATCGAAAATATTTTTGTAAATATATAAATATTTATACGAAAAATCAATGAAAAACAAGATAGAAATTAGAGAAAAAAAGTATAATACCATTTAAGATTATTGTTGCGAATTCAATCAACTATTAAATCAAGTGCATCGTGAAAATACCTAGATTCAGCAGAGGAAAAATTTAATTTGTTTTGTTGATAATAGCACACGATTTGTGTGGTTTGAAAAAAATGTTGATGAAAATATTCAAAGTAAATTTCATTCACCACAATTGTCATGCAATTGTTACTGTCAGTCTAATCCATCGAGAATATATTGCGCTTAAATGTATTAAGTAAGAAATTATAGTTAGTAGGACCGACTATAATTTCTTACTTGTTTTGAAAGACAGCCGCAGTTCAAATTTTAAACTACTTACCTAACATTCCCATGTTATTCGGATTACGAGTATTAGATAATTCATTTTGCACAACCAGTTTAAGTACTGTACAAAGTATGTCCGTATTGGAAGAATTAGTTGACTGTATTTGATTTGTATGAGAACACTGCACGTTTGGAGTGAAATTTCGATTTAATGATGCAGTTCGGTTGCGTATTCCTAGAATTAACAGAAATCGGCGATTCGTTTGCACGGTGAAAGATATTATGGTGCCTCTTGTGCACGTAAACAGTTATGATTGCTTTTACAATCCTTAATTGTATGAGAGCCAGCAAAGCAATTTAGACAGGGTCTCAATTTTTTAACGACAATTTTCTCATCTACCTTCATTCTCTCAAACTTAGAGCACTGACTATAGAGTGTTGCTTGTTTGGTCAAAGCTTGAACGGATAATTTGCTAAATTTTAATGGTAGGAGTTAACCTTTGATTCATAACAAATTACCGTTCAGAACCTTTTGAATAATTTGAACATTTAATGTTCGAAATAGATTTAAGTCTTTGATAACGACTAGGTAGAAACTGGTCCAACTACTTCCCTTTTGGTTTTAATTGATTACTCCCAGACTGTGCGACTGTTAGATCGGGTGACAGATTATAGCTAACATAAACAAGAATTGAATAATTGCAGAGTGGAAATTTAGCCGTTAATGGTCCTTTTAAGTCCCCAGATTCAGAAAAAATATACGTTAGATTAAAAATAATACGGAGTTGACTATTAAAAAAAATACTTTTTTTCAAAAAGATTTTGTAAATTTTGTCATTCCGTTGAAAAGACGCCATTTGTTAACGGAGACCTTTTGGTTATATCTAGTTAAGATATATGGCAGTGATCATATCACGGAACGTTGACCAGAAAATGTAGTAACCGTTAAAAACTTGGGTGCCGCATGGAAGCAATCGAATTCCATGATCAAAATGGAGCTATGGAAAATTGTTGAAAAAGTCGACTAATTATGGCAACATTTTACATAAGTTTGATAAGAAAAACTATATCGCGCTTTTAAACCTTCTACTTTGCCACCATCGCTACCCTCTCCTCCAGCACCAGACGTTCTCTCAATCAAGACTAATAATCCAAATCTCCCCTCGATGTACTTTCAAAGAAAACGGTCGTATTTATTGATATTGACTCCGTACTAAACTCGGTTTAAAATTCGACCAATTTTGGCAAAGAAAAAAATCTAATTGTGAATCGAAAATATTTTTGTAAATATATAAATATTTATACGAAAAATCAATGAAAAACAAGATAGAAATTAGAGAAAAAAAGTATAATACCATTTAAGATTATTGTTGCGAATTCAATCAACTATTAAATCAAGTGCATCGTGAAAATACCTAGATTCAGCAGAGGAAAAATTTAATTTGTTTTGTTGATAATAGCACACGATTTGTGTGGTTTGAAAAAAATGTTGATGAAAATATTCAAAGTAAATTTCATTCACCACAATTGTCATGCAATTGTTACTGTCAGTCTAATCCATCGAGAATATATTGCGCTTAAATGTATTAAGTAAGAAATTATAGTTAGTAGGACCGACTATAATTTCTTACTTGTTTTGAAAGACAGCCGCAGTTCAAATTTTAAACTACTTACCTAACATTCCCATGTTATTCGGATTACGAGTATTAGATAATTCATTTTGCACAACCAGTTTAAGTACTGTACAAAGTATGTCCGTATTGGAAGAATTAGTTGACTGTATTTGATTTGTATGAGAACACTGCACGTTTGGAGTGAAATTTCGATTTAATGATGCAGTTCGGTTGCGTATTCCTAGAATTAACAGAAATCGGCGATTCGTTTGCACGGTGAAAGATATTATGGTGCCTCTTGTGCACGTAAACAGTTATGATTGCTTTTACAATCCTTAATTGTATGAGAGCCAGCAAAGCAATTTAGACAGGGTCTCAATTTTTTAACGACAACTTTCTCATCTACCTTCATTCTCTCAAACTTAGAGCACTGACTATAGAGTGTTGCTTGTTTGGTCAAAGCTTGAACGGATAATTTGCTAAATTTTAATGTTAGGAGTTAACCTTTGATTCATAACAAATTACCGTTCAGAACCTTTTGAATAATTTGAACATTTAATGTTCGAAATAGATTTAAGTCTTTGATAACGACTAGGTAGAAACTGGTCCAACTCCTTCCCTTTTGGTTTTAATTGATTACTCCCAGACTGTGCGACTGTTAGATCGGGTGACAGATTATAGCTAACATAAACAAGAATTGAATAATTGCAGAGTGGAAATTTAGCCGTTAAGGGTCCTTTTAAGTCCCCAGATTCAGAAAAAATATACGTTAGATTAAAAATAATACGGAGTTGACTATTAAAAAAAAAAACTTTTTTTCAAAAAGATTTTGTAAATTTTGTCATTCCGTTGAAAAGACGCCATTTGTTAACGGAGACTTTTTGGTTATATCTAGTTAAGATATATGGCAGTGATCATATCACGGAACGTTGACCAGAAAATGTAGTAACCGTTAAAAACTTGGGTGCCGCATGGAAGCAATCGAATTCCATGATCAAAATGGAGCTATGGAAAATTGTTGAAAAAGTCGACTAATTATGGCAACATTTTACATAAGTTTGATAAGAAAAACTATATCGCGCTTTTAAACCTTCTACTTTGCCACCATCGCTACCCTCTCCTCCAGCACCAGACGTTCTCTCAATCAAGACTAATAATCCAAATCTCCCCTCGATGTACTTTCAAAGAAAACGGTCGTATTTATTGATATTGACTCCGTACTAAACTCGGTTTAAAATTCGACCAATTTTGGCAAAGAAAAAAAATCTAATTGTGAATCGAAAATATTTTTGTAAAAATATAAATATTTATACGAAAAATCAATGAAAAACAAGATAGAAATTAGAGAAAAAAGTATAATACCATTTAAGATTATTGTTGCGAATTCAATCAACTATTAAATCAAGTGCATCGTGAAAATACCTAGATTCAGCAGAGGAAAAATTTAATTTGTTTTGTTGATAATAGCACACGATTTGTGTGGTTTGAAAAAAATGTTGATGAAAATATTCAAAGTAAATTTCATTCACCACAATTGTCATGCAATTGTTACTGTCAGTCTAATCCATCGAGAATATATTGCGCTTAAATGTATTAAGTAAGAAATTATAGTTAGTAGGACCGACTATAATTTCTTACTTGTTTTGAAAGACAGCCGCAGTTCAAATTTTAAACTACTTACCTAACATTCCCATGTTATTCGGATTACGAGTATTAGATAATTCATTTTGCACAACCAGTTTAAGTACTGTACAAAGTACGTCCGTATTGGAAGAATTAGTTGACTGTATTTGATTTGTATGAGAACACTGCACGTTTGGAGTGAAATTTCGATTTAATGATGCAGTTCGGTTGCGTATTCCTAGAATTAACAGAAATCGGCGATTCGTTTGCACGGTGAAAGATATTATGGTGCCTCTTGTGCACGTAAACAGTTATAATTGCTTTTACAATCCTTAATTGTATGAGAGCCAGCAAAGCAATTTAGACAGGGTCTCAATTTTTTAACGACAATTTTCTCATCTACCTTCATTCTCTCAAACTTAGAGCACTGACTATAGAGTGTTGCTTGTTTGGTCAAAGCTTGAACGGATAATTTGCTAAATTTTAATGGTAGGAGTTAACCTTTGATTCATAACAAATTACCGTTCAGAACCTTTTGAATAATTTGAACATTTAATGTTCGAAATAGATTTAAGTCTTTGATAACGACTAGGTAGAAACTGGTCCAACTCCTTCCCTTTTGGTTTTAATTGATTACTCCCAGACTGTGCGACTGTTAGATCGGGTGACAGATTATAGCTAACATAAACAAGAATTGAATAATTGCAGAGTGGAAATTTAGCCGTTAAGGGTCCTTTTAAGTCCCCAGATTCAGAAAAAATATACGTTAGATTAAAAATAATACGGAGTTGACTATTAAAAAAAAAAACTTTTTTTCAAAAAGATTTTGTAAATTTTGTCATTCCGTTGAAAAGACGCCATTTGTTAACGGAGACTTTTTGGTTATATCTAGTTAAGATATATGGCAGTGATCATATCACGGAACGTTGACCAGAAAATGTAGTAACCGTTAAAAACTTGGGTGCCGCATGGAAGCAATCGAATTCCATGATCAAAATGGAGCTATGGAAAATTGTTGAAAAAGTCGACTAATTATGGCAACATTTTACATAAGTTTGATAAGAAAAACTATATCGCGCTTTTAAACCTTCTACTTTGCCACCATCGCTACCCTCTCCTCCAGCACCAGACGTTCTCTCAATCAAGACTAATAATCCAAATCTCCCCTCGATGTACTTTCAAAGAAAACGGTCGTATTTATTGATATTGACTCCGTACTAAACTCGGTTTAAAATTCGACCAATTTTGGCAAAGAAAAAAAATCTAATTGTGAATCGAAAATATTTTTGTAAAAATATAAATATTTATACGAAAAATCAATGAAAAACAAGATAGAAATTAGAGAAAAAAGTATAATACCATTTAAGATTATTGTTGCGAATTCAATCAACTATTAAATCAAGTGCATCGTGAAAATACCTAGATTCAGCAGAGGAAAAATTTAATTTGTTTTGTTGATAATAGCACACGATTTGTGTGGTTTGAAAAAAATGTTGATGAAAATATTCAAAGTAAATTTCATTCACCACAATTGTCATGCAATTGTTACTGTCAGTCTAATCCATCGAGAATATATTGCGCTTAAATGTATTAAGTAAGAAATTATAGTTAGTAGGACCGACTATAATTTCTTACTTGTTTTGAAAGACAGCCGCAGTTCAAATTTTAAACTACTTACCTAACATTCCCATGTTATTCGGATTACGAGTATTAGATAATTCATTTTGCACAACCAGTTTAAGTACTGTACAAAGTATGTCCGTATTGGAAGAATTAGTTGACTGTATTTGATTTGTATGAGAACACTGCACGTTTGGAGTGAAATTTCGATTTAATGATGCAGTTCGGTTGCGTATTCCTAGAATTAACAGAAATCGGCGATTCGTTTGCACGGTGAAAGATATTATGGTGCCTCTTGTGCACGTAAACAGTTATGATTGCTTTTACAATCCTTAATTGTATGAGAGCCAGCAAAGCAATTTAGACAGGGTCTCAATTTTTTAACGACAATTTTCTCATCTACCTTCATTCTCTCAAACTTAGAGCACTGACTATAGTGTTGCTTGTTTGGTCAAAGCTTGAACGGATAATTTGCTAAATTTTAATGGTAGGAGTTAACCTTTGATTCATAACAAATTACCGTTCAAAACCTTTTGAATAATTTGAACATTTAATGTTCGAAATAGATTTAAGTCTTTGATAACGACTAGGTAGAAACTGGTCCAACTACTTCCCTTTTGGTTTTAATTGATTACTCCCAGACTGTGCGACTGTTAGATTGGGTGACAGATTATAGCTAACATAAACAAGAATTGAATAATTGCAGAGTGGAAATTTAGCCGTTAATGGTCCTTTTAAGTCCCCAGATTCAGAAAAAATATACGTTAGATTAAAAATAATACGGAGTTGACTATTAAAAAAAATACTTTTTTTCAAAAAGATTTTGTAAATTTTGTCATTCCGTTGAAAAGACGCCATTTGTTAACGGAGACCTTTTGGTTATATCTAGTTAAGATATATGGCAGTGATCATATCACGGAACGTTGACCAGAAAATGTAGTAACCGTTAAAAACTTGGGTGCCGCATGGAAGCAATCGAATTCCATGATCAAAATGGAGCTATGGAAAATTGTTGAAAAAGTCGACTAATTATGGCAACATTTTACATAAGTTTGATAAGAAAAACTATATCGCGCTTTTAAACCTTCTACTTTGCCACCATCGCTACCCTCTCCTCCAGCACCAGACGTTCTCTCAATCAAGACTAATAATCCAAATCTCCCCTCGATGTACTTTCAAAGAAAACGGTCGTATTTATTGATATTGACTCCGTACTAAACTCGGTTTAAAATTCGACCAATTTTGGCAAAGAAAAAAAATCTAATTGTGAATCGAAAATATTTTTGTAAAAATATAAATATTTATACGAAAAATCAATGAAAAACAAGATAGAAATTAGAGAAAAAAGTATAATACCATTTAAGATTATTGTTGCGAATTCAATCAACTATTAAATCAAGTGCATCGTGAAAATACCTAGATTCAGCAGAGGAAAAATTTAATTTGTTTTGTTGATAATAGCACACGATTTGTGTGGTTTGAAAAAAATGTTGATGAAAATATTCAAAGTAAATTTCATTCACCACAATTGTCATGCAATTGTTACTGTCAGTCTAATCCATCGAGAATATATTGCGCTTAAATGTATTAAGTAAGAAATTATAGTTAGTAGGACCGACTATAATTTCTTACTTGTTTTGAAAGACAGCCGCAGTTCAAATTTTAAACTACTTACCTAACATTCCCATGTTATTCGGATTACGAGTATTAGATAATTCATTTTGCACAACCAGTTTAAGTACTGTACAAAGTATGTCCGTATTGGAAGAATTAGTTGACTGTATTTGATTTGTATGAGAACACTGCACGTTTGGAGTGAAATTTCGATTTAATGATGCAGTTCGGTTGCGTATTCCTAGAATTAACAGAAATCGGAGATTCGTTTGCACGGTGAAAGATATTATGGTGCCTCTTGTGCACGTAAACAGTTATGATTGCTTTTACAATCCTTAATTGTATGAGAGCCAGCAAAGCAATTTAGACAGGGTCTCAATTTTTTAACGACAATTTTCTCATCTACCTTCATTCTCTCAAACTTAGAGCACTGACTATAGTGTTGCTTGTTTGGTCAAAGCTTGAACGGATAATTTGCTAAATTTTAATGGTAGGAGTTAACCTTTGATTCATAACAAATTACCGTTCAAAACCTTTTGAATAATTTGAACATTTAATGTTCGAAATAGATTTAAGTCTTTGATAACGACTAGGTAGAAACTGGTCCAACTACTTCCCTTTTGGTTTTAATTGATTACTCCCAGACTGTGCGACTGTTAGATTGGGTGACAGATTATAGCTAACATAAACAAGAATTGAATAATTGCAGAGTGGAAATTTAGCCGTTAATGGTCCTTTTAAGTCCCCAGATTCAGAAAAAATATACGTTAGATTAAAAATAATACGGAGTTGACTATTAAAAAAAATACTTTTTTTCAAAAAGATTTTGTAAATTTTGTCATTCCGTTGAAAAGACGCCATTTGTTAACGGAGACCTTTTGGTTATATCTAGTTAAGATATATGGCAGTGATCATATCACGGAACGTTGACCAGAAAATGTAGTAACCGTTAAAAACTTGGGTGCCGCATGGAAGCAATCGAATTCCATGATCAAAATGGAGCTATGGAAAATTGTTGAAAAAGTCGACTAATTATGGCAACATTTTACATAAGTTTGATAAGAAAAACTATATCGCGCTTTTAAACCTTCTACTTTGCCACCATCGCTACCCTCTCCTCCAGCACCAGACGTTCTCTCAATCAAGACTAATAATCCAAATCTCCCCTCGATGTACTTTCAAAGAAAACGGTCGTATTTATTGATATTGACTCCGTACTAAACTCGGTTTAAAATTCGACCAATTTTGGCAAAGAAAAAAATCTAATTGTGAATCGAAAATATTTTTGTAAATATATAAATATTTATACGAAAAATCAATGAAAAACAAGATAGAAATTAGAGAAAAAAAGTATAATACCATTTAAGATTATTGTTGCGAATTCAATCAACTATTAAATCAAGTGCATCGTGAAAATACCTAGATTCAGCAGAGGAAAAATTTAATTTGTTTTGTTGATAATAGCACACGATTTGTGTGGTTTGAAAAAAATGTTGATGAAAATATTCAAAGTAAATTTCATTCACCACAATTGTCATGCAATTGTTACTGTCAGTCTAATCCATCGAGAATATATTGCGCTTAAATGTATTAAGTAAGAAATTATAGTTAGTAGGACCGACTATAATTTCTTACTTGTTTTGAAAGACAGCCGCAGTTCAAATTTTAAACTACTTACCTAACATTCCCATGTTATTCGGATTACGAGTATTAGATAATTCATTTTGCACAACCAGTTTAAGTACTGTACAAAGTATGTCCGTATTGGAAGAATTAGTTGACTGTATTTGATTTGTATGAGAACACTGCACGTTTGGAGTGAAATTTCGATTTAATGATGCAGTTCGGTTGCGTATTCCTAGAATTAACAGAAATCGGCGATTCGTTTGCACGGTGAAAGATATTATGGTGCCTCTTGTGCACGTAAACAGTTATGATTGCTTTTACAATCCTTAATTGTATGAGAGCCAGCAAAGCAATTTAGACAGGGTCTCAATTTTTTAACGACAATTTTCTCATCTACCTTCATTCTCTCAAACTTAGAGCACTGACTATAGAGTGTTGCTTGTTTGGTCAAAGCTTGAACGGATAATTTGCTAAATTTTAATGGTAGGAGTTAACCTTTGATTCATAACAAATTACCGTTCAGAACCTTTTGAATAATTTGAACATTTAATGTTCGAAATAGATTTAAGTCTTTGATAACGACTAGGTAGAAACTGGTCCAACTACTTCCCTTTTGGTTTTAATTGATTACTCCCAGACTGTGCGACTGTTAGATCGGGTGACAGATTATAGCTAACATAAACAAGAATTGAATAATTGCAGAGTGGAAATTTAGCCGTTAATGGTCCTTTTAAGTCCCCAGATTCAGAAAAAATATACGTTAGATTAAAAATAATACGGAGTTGACTATTAAAAAAAATACTTTTTTTCAAAAAGATTTTGTAAATTTTGTCATTCCGTTGAAAAGACGCCATTTGTTAACGGAGACCTTTTAGTTATATCTAGTTAAGATATATGGCAGTGATCATATCACGGAACGTTGACCAGAAAATGTAGTAACCGTTAAAAACTTGGGTGCCGCATGGAAGCAATCGAATTCCATGATCAAAATGGAGCTATGGAAAATTGTTGAAAAAGTCGACTAATTATGGCAACATTTTACATAAGTTTGATAAGAAAAACTATATCGCGCTTTTAAACCTTCTACTTTGCCACCATCGCTACCCTCTCCTCCAGCACCAGACGTTCTCTCAATCAAGACTAATAATCCAAATCTCCCCTCGATGTACTTTCAAAGAAAACGGTCGTATTTATTGATATTGACTCCGTACTAAACTCGGTTTAAAATTCGACCAATTTTGGCAAAGAAAAAAAATCTAATTGTGAATCGAAAATATTTTTGTAAAAATATAAATATTTATACGAAAAATCAATGAAAAACAAGATAGAAATTAGAGAAAAAAAGTATAATACCATTTAAGATTATTGTTGCGAATTCAATCAACTATTAAATCAAGTGCATCGTGAAAATACCTAGATTCAGCAGAGGAAAAATTTAATTTGTTTTGTTGATAATACCACACGATTTGTGTGGTTTGAAAAAAAAGTTGATGAAAATATTCAAAGTAAATTTCATTCACCACAATTGTCATGCAATTGTTACTGTCAGTCTAATCCATCGAGAATATATTGCGCTTAAATGTATTAAGTAAGAAATTATAGTTAGTAGGACCGACTATAATTTCTTACTTGTTTTAAAAGACAGCCGCAGTTCAAATTTTAAACTACTTACCTAACATTCCCATGTTATTCGGATTACGAGTATTAGATAATTCATTTTGCACAACCAGTTTAAGTACTGTACAAAGTATGTCCGTATTGGAAGAATTAGTTGACTGTATTTGATTTGTATGAGAACACTGCACGTTTGGAGTGAAATTTCGATTTAATGATGCAGTTCGGTTGCGTATTCCTAGAATTAACAGAAATCGGCGATTCGTTTGCACGGTGAAAGATATTATGGTGCCTCTTGTGCACGTAAACAGTTATAATTGCTTTTACAATCCTTAATTGTATGAGAGCCAGCAAAGCAATTTAGACAGGGTCTCAATTTTTTAACGACAATTTTCTCATCTACCTTCATTCTCTCAAACTTAGAGCACTGACTATAGAGTGTTGCTTGTTTGGTCAAAGCTTGAACGGATAATTTGCTAAATTTTAATGGTAGGAGTTAACCTTTGATTCATAACAAATTACCGTTCAGAACCTTTTGAATAATTTGAACATTTAATGTTCGAAATAGATTTAAGTCTTTGATAACGACTAGGTAGAAACTGGTCCAACTCCTTCCCTTTTGGTTTTAATTGATTACTCCCAGACTGTGCGACTGTTAGATCGGGTGACAGATTATAGCTAACATAAACAAGAATTGAATAATTGCAGAGTGGAAATTTAGCCGTTAATGGTCCTTTTAAGTCCCCAGATTCAGAAAAAATATACGTTAGATTAAAAATAATACGGAGTTGACTATTAAAAAAAAAAACTTTTTTTCAAAAAGATTTTGTAAATTTTGTCATTCCGTTGAAAAGACGCCATTTGTTAACGGAGACTTTTTGGTTATATCTAGTTAAGATATATGGCAGTGATCATATCACGGAACGTTGACCAGAAAATGTAGTAACCGTTAAAAACTTGGGTGCCGCATGGAAGCAATCGAATTCCATGATCAAAATGGAGCTATGGAAAATTGTTGAAAAAGTCGACTAATTATGGCAACATTTTACATAAGTTTGATAAGAAAAACTATATCGCGCTTTTAAACCTTCTACTTTGCCACCATCGCTACCCTCTCCTCCAGCACCAGACGTTCTCTCAATCAAGACTAATAATCCAAATCTCCCCTCGATGTACTTTCAAAGAAAACGGTCGTATTTATTGATATTGACTCCGTACTAAACTCGGTTTAAAATTCGGCCAATTTTGGCAAAGAAAAAAAATCTAATTGTGAATCGAAAATATTTTTGTAAAAATATAAATATTTATACGAAAAATCATTGAAAAACAAGATAGAAATTAGAGAAAAAAGTATAATACCATATAAGATTATTGTTGCGAATTCAATCAACTATTAAATCAAGTGCATCGTGAAAATACCTAGATTCAGCAGAGGAAAAATTTAATTTGTTTTGTTGATAATAGCACACGATTTGTGTGGTTTGAAAAAAATGTTGATGAAAATATTCAAAGTAAATTTCATTCACCACAATTGTCATGCAATTGTTACTGTCAGTCTAATCCATCGAGAATATATTGCGCTTAAATGTATTAAGTAAGAAATTATAGTTAGTAGGACCGACTATAATTTCTTACTTGTTTTGAAAGACAGCCGCAGTTCAAATTTTAAACTACTTACCTAACATTCCCATGTTATTCGGATTACGAGTATTAGATAATTCATTTTGCACAACCAGTTTAAGTACTGTACAAAGTATGTCCGTATTGGAAGAATTAGTTGACTGTATTTGATTTGTATGAGAACACTGCACGTTTGGAGTGAAATTTCGATTTAATGATGCAGTTCGGTTGCGTATTCCTAGAATTAACAGAAATCGGCGATTCGTTTGCACGGTGAAAGATATTATGGTGCCTCTTGTGCACGTAAACAGTTATGATTGCTTTTACAATCCTTAATTGTATGAGAGCCAGCAAAGCAATTTAGACAGGGTCTCAATTTTTTAACGACAATTTTCTCATCTACCTTCATTCTCTCAAACTTAGAGCACTGACTATAGTGTTGCTTGTTTGGTCAAAGCTTGAACGGATAATTTGCTAAATTTTAATGGTAGGAGTTAACCTTTGATTCATAACAAATTACCGTTCAAAACCTTTTGAATAATTTGAACATTTAATGTTCGAAATAGATTTAAGTCTTTGATAACGACTAGGTAGAAACTGGTCCAACTACTTCCCTTTTGGATTTAATTGATTACTCCCAGACTGTGCGACTGTTAGATTGGGTGACAGATTATAGCTAACATAAACAAGAATTGAATAATTGCAGAGTGGAAATTTAGCCGTTAATGGTCCTTTTAAGTCCCCAGATTCAGAAAAAATATACGTTAGATTAAAAATAATACGGAGTTGACTATTAAAAAAAATACTTTTTTTCAAAAAGATTTTGTAAATTTTGTCATTCCGTTGAAAAGACGCCATTTGTTAACGGAGACCTTTTGGTTATATCTAGTTAAGATATATGGCAGTGATCATATCACGGAACGTTGACCAGAAAATGTAGTAACCGTTAAAAACTTGGGTGCCGCATGGAAGTAATCGAATTCCATGATCAAAATGGAGCTATGGAAAATTGTTGAAAAAGTCGACTAATTATGGCAACATTTTACATAAGTTTGATAAGAAAAACTATATCGCGCTTTTAAACCTTCTACTTTGCCACCATCGCTACCCTCTCCTCCAGCACCAGACGTTCTCTCAATCAAGACTAATAATCCAAATCTCCCCTCGATGTACTTTCAAAGAAAACGGTCGTATTTATTGATATTGACTCCGTACTAAACTCGGTTTAAAATTCGACCAATTTTGGCAAAGAAAAAAAATCTAATTGTGAATCGAAAATATTTTTGTAAATATATAAATATTTATACGAAAAATCAATGAAAAACAAGATAGAAATTAGAGAAAAAAAGTATAATACCATTTAAGATTATTGTTGCGAATTCAATCAACTATTAAATCAAGTGCATCGTGAAAATACCTAGATTCAGCAGAGGAAAAATTTAATTTGTTTTGTTGATAATAGCACACGATTTGTGTGGTTTGAAAAAAATGTTGATGAAAATATTCAAAGTAAATTTCATTCACCACAATTGTCATGCAATTGTTACTGTCAGTCTAATCCATCGAGAATATATTGCGCTTAAATGTATTAAGTAAGAAATTATAGTTAGTAGGACCGACTATAATTTCTTACTTGTTTTGAAAGACAGCCGCAGTTCAAATTTTAAACTACTTACCTAACATTCCCATGTTATTCGGATTACGAGTATTAGATAATTCATTTTGCACAACCAGTTTAAGTACTGTACAAAGTATGTCCGGCTGCAGTAACAACATTTCCTTAAGGCAAGCCATATAAAAGTTAATTAATGGCTTTGTCTTGAGTCGCATTTTTACAATGACCGCAAGGACTTCGTGATCCTTGCTGTTCTTGTTGCTTATATTAAAGCAAATATATGAAAGTAACTGCTGGGCAAATTTGACCAGCTTTCCATTGTGAATCCACAATTCTAAGCGCGACGTACAAAGAAAACGCACCTCAGCCAGTCCCGCTGTTGTACAAAGAAACCTTAGAAAATTTCGCGTGTAGCAATCTTGTTGTTGGCGTTTGTTCAACTGGTCTTTAATCATGTCTGTTACATATTTCTCCACGAACTGCTCATTCTCCTCGAATCGATTCTCGACAACGGTTGTACAAAAACCACTATTTAAGCTACCAAGTTCGGAGAGCCGCGTTGTTACTGAATCAGCGCCATGCACAGAATTATCTCCAGAATCACCATCGTCAATTCCAAGAGATGGTTGCAACACCGGCACCGTAATATCGGAGCGATGTTGAGAAGGTTGACAAACGCCAGATTCCGACTGCAGCTGAAGACTGTAAGTAGGAGTGCGCGTTTGAAATACAGCGCAAACGTTTTCAGTAAAGGGCGTGCATAGTTCGTTATCGGCCCAGACGCGTTCATTTATTGCGTCATCGACATAGATACGCAGAAATATTTCCGGCCATTGATGTCGCTCGTCGTAACCACGCGTCAGTAGATTCGTGACTAGCACATGTGAGTGAGCGTTATAGCGCGTCTTAGAATTGGAACCTGCTCCGTCACGACGTAGCACGCTGACCAACGCGGAAGTTACAATCTCGTTGCTGAAAAACACTGGTCGCAGTTTAGCAATTAGAGCAAGCGACAGAAGAAGTATGGAATCCGGCTTGACATTTGCACCACCACGAGTTGGTACTGCAGATAGAGCAGCAATTGCGCCACAAAGTAAACGCAGTACCATTTCATTGTCGTGTTGTTCTATTGCAGCGTATACCGTATCAAAGAGATCTATAGGATCGCATTCAGTAGCCATCTGTTCCCACAAATCATGTACTATGTTTGTTAATCCGACATCGCCACTCGAAATGCCACGTGATCCAACTGGATTGTGATGTATTTTGGTTTTCTTTGCAACATTGCTAATGCTGGAGCTTGCTTCTCTTTTTCGTTCACCAACTGTTGACGTAGTGACAGCCGAGGGGCTAGCTTTTATTGGAAGGATTTTTAGCTTTGTATCATCGCGTGCGCCGCTGCTGCCGCCTTTTGTTCCTAATGCAAAAAATTCGTTGCCCAAATGTGCAGCTGATACTTTCTTTTGACTCCGGTTCGAGTTTGCTTTGCTGCTTCGGTCCATCTTGGTTGTCCATCTAACTATTTTTTTCCTTTAAATTCACTGAGTAACTTTAACTCGTAGAGGTGGGAAAATCGAGATATATTGTTGTTTGACAGTGTTGTCAGACATTTAAATTTGGTCCTCATAAAATCTCCAAAATAAAAAAAAGATTATAGAAATACAATATTCTTACACTGTGAGCAGAATATTGAATAGAGTAACTACAAACTTAACTACGTTGTGAAGGTAATTGAGAATCGAATGTGTTATAGAAAAAGCAACAAACCAGATATTTGGTATTATGTATCAACTTTGCCGTAAATATTTTTGATTATTTCTGTGTCAAGATTATAATATATTCGACGCCTTATGTCGAATATTAAAAAAATAGCGAAAACATTTTTTTATGGAATGACTTTTTTGTAATATTTATTTATTAAGTTATGTTATAATGAAGGTACACACAGTTTACGCATATTTGTACTCATCACGTACGGTTTGCATAACTTATGTAAATCCAAATTGCATGTTTGAATTTGTTTTACATTCAAAATTGAAATACAACAAGTGGCACACCTCAGACCATGTTTTTCAATTGTGCTATTTAAAATCATCTGTTCAATAAACTTCTTCTTTAATAAATGTTTTAAATGTATTCTACATTTAAATTTAGAAGTTGAATTTAAAATTAGCTTTAAATTTGATAAGTGAATTTTTAAAACACTGCTTTGTTTACATAAAATTTGTTTTGTTTTTACAGCTGAAAATAAAAATCCTCGATGAGTCGTATTTACGGCGAAACGCCATTCAGTCGATCATTTTTGCAGTTCGCGACGGCGCCACTTATTTTAGTACAAAACAAGAAATTTATGAAACCGATTAAAACAGCTTGGCTTATTTTTTAACTAATTCTTAAAATGTAACTAGCGAATGCCCGACATGCGTGCAATGCCACTTAAAAAAAAAATGTTTGCAGATCTTTCCGGTATTCTGAGTAACAGCGGTGAAATTAACGACAATAACCATATAAACTCGGAAATCAAATTTAATTATAATTTTTTCGTCGTAATGCAATCGTACATGTTTACGATATTTTAAAAATTTTGAGAATAATAAGTGGGCGCTACAAATTTAGAATATCCTGTTATTCTTCCCGTTACATGTTTTCTATATAGAGTATTAAGTTTTTGAGCAATGGTGGCAGGCGAAAAATTGATCCAACTTTTTTTTAATATTGGGCATTAAATTGATTAAACCACTCCCATTTTTTTTTTTTTTTGAAATTATCGACAGTGCTTATACAAACTTAGATACCAAATTTCAGATTTTTAGAAGCAATATTAGAGAAATAATCGAATATTTTTACTTAGTTTTTCAAATTTTGGGAGTAATAGGTGGGCGTGGCAAACTTAATTTTCCAAAAACCAACCATGGCGTAAGCAAAGCCTTTCCTCAAAATTTCATCCCAATCAGATGAATTGTTTAGACGTACAGAGGGTAAAAATAATGAGAGATATAAATAAATATAGAAAGAAAGATTTATAAATTTTTATATGAATAGATTATAACATTTCCATATATTTTACGGAGTTTTAGCAAGGTGGGTGAAAATTTGCGAGTAATTTAATAATCGGCGTTTTTACAGTTAACTTCCTTATTCAATGGGTATTATGAGGGTTGCTCACAATTATCATACAATCAGTTGCATACCTTATCCAATAATAACTTATGATTAACTGTGAGGAAGGGCGTAAAGATAAATTCGACGCGAATTCTGACGTTTAGCAAAGACACAAACCGCATAATATTTTAATCCGCTTGCACTCGACAGCGGAAAATCACATTTATAGGTGTGCGTTTTTGGCTATAACTTGAAAAGTTATGATTGTGTGAAATGAAGCGTGAAATTAAGCTATTAAAGCCCTTTGATTGTGATGTAACAAAACAAATAGGAAAGATGTGCGTGAAGTTAACAACGAATTTCAACAACGAAAGTTGCATCCCTGGTTCTAGGTAGACGGAATGGGAAATGAAACACATAATTCCAATTCAAAAGAGTTCCTATGGGACGAGTGACGTTTCGTTGTTAACTTTTGCAAATTCGTTGCTAGAATGTTAGGTTAAATAGAATCTAGTAGGAGAAAAAATAATTTTTTTTTTCAGCATTTAATAATACATAATAACAATTACCGGAAGAGCATTTCACATTATTTTTCAAAACTGGGCGATTATTAAATTTTATATAAATAGATTTAGCTCTTCCGGTCAACTACTTGATTAATTTTCAGATAATATTTTCAGTGGTGGTCACTGCCGGCGCAAATAACTTGAATAGGAGGAACAGTTGCGGCATATGTAGTACTACGTCAAGTAGACAACAGGTACACGCAACTTTTGACAGTAATCTCTTTGTTGGCCAATTTTTGAATTTTGAGAAAATTTTATTTTTGTATTTTAATGATAATTATATTTTCAGTGGTGGCCACTGCCGGCGCAAATAACTTGGAAAGGAGGAACAGTTGCGGCATATGTAGTACTACGTCAAGTAGGCAACAGGTATACGCAACTTTTGAGAGTAATCTCTTTGTTGGCCAATTTTTAAATTTTGAGAAAATTTTTTTTTTGTATTTTAATGATATTTATATTTTCAGTGGTGGCCACTGTCGGCGCAAATAACTTGGAAAGGAGGATCAGTTGCGGCATATGTAGTACTACGTCAAGTAGGCAACAGGTATACGCAACTTTTGAGAGTAATCTCTTTGTTGGCCATATTAAATTTTTTTTTATATTTTCAGTAGTGGCCACTAAAGGAGGAAATAACTTGAATAGGAGGAACAGTTGCGGCATATGTAGTACTACGGTTACAACAGGTACACGCATCTTTTGTGATCAATCTCTTTGTTGGCCAATTTTTGAATTTTGAGAAAATTTTATTTTTGTATTTTAATGATTTTTTTATTTTCAGTGGTGGCCACTGCCGGCGCAAATAACTTGGAAAGGAGGAACAGTTGCGGCATATGTAGTACTACGTCAAGTATACAACAGGTACACGCAACTTTTGAGAGTAATCTCTTTGTTGGCCAATTTTTGAATTTTGAGAAAATTTTATTTTTGTATTTTAATGATATTTATATTTTCAGTGGTGGCTACTATAGGAGGAAATATCTTGGAAAGGAGGAACAGTTGCGGCATATGTAGTACTACGTCAAATAGGCAACAGGTACACGCAACTTTTGAGAGTAATCTCTTTGTTGGCCAATTTTTGAATTTTGAGAAAAATTTATTTTTGTATTTTAATGATTTTTTTATTTTCAGTGGTGGCCACTGCCGGCGCAAATAACATGGATAGGAGGAACAGTTGCGGCATATGCAGTACTACGTCAAATAGGCAACAGGTACACGCAACTTTTGAGGCCAATTTTTGAATTTTGAGAAAATTTTAGTTTTATATAAAATTTTTTTTTATAATTTCAGTGGTGGCCACTGAAGGAGGAAATTACTTGGATAGGAGGAACAGTTGCGGCATATGTGGTACTACGTCAAATGTCAAACACGTCTACGCAACTCTTACGACCATTCTCATCTTTCGCCAATTTAAAAATTTTGAGAAAATTTATTTTTTCTATTGAATGGAGTTTTCCTAGATTAAAAAAAAAAATGCAACGCGAAACAAAATAATAAATAATATACAAAAAAATTTTATAATAATGGTATTTATTTCAGAATTTAAATTTAAAAATTGTTATTTATAACATATGTAAATTTGAATTAACCGCCGGAGATTGTTTTTCCAGAGGCGTCTTTATGAAGGATTGTGCATCAGCCCACAACCTGCAGTAAACTTTTTTCTATACGAAAGTAGTGGAATGAAATTAAAAAAAAAATCATTAAAATAGAAAAATAAAATTTTCTCAAAATTCGCAAAGTACACATTGCCGCGCTTTTAGCATTGGTTCGACTGCCATTGCTTCAGTCGTCTTTAATTGCGGATAATTTAGAGGCGGTTTGCAGCTCAAATAAAAACCAGCATTTGGTTATAGAGGCGCTTAAATGACATTTGCTTCTTTAGTGGCCACCACTGAAAATATAAAAAAATCATTAAAATAGAAAAATTAAGTTTTCTCAAAATTCAAAAATTGGCCAACAAAGAGATTGGTCACAAAAGCTGCGAGTACCTGTTGTCTACTTGACGTAGTACTACATATGCCGCAACTGTTCCTCCTTTCCAAGATATTTCCTCCTATAGTAGCCACCACTGAAAATATAAATATCATTAAAATAGAAAACTAAAATTTTCTCAAAATTCAAAAATTGGCCAACAAAGAGATTACTCTCAAAAGTTGCGAGTACCTGTTGTCTACTTGACGTAGTACCACATATGCCGCAACTGTTCCTCCTTTCCAAGTTATTTTCTCCTTTAGTGGCCACCACTGAAAATATAAAAAAAAATTAATATAAAACTAAAATTTTCTCAAAATTCAAAAATTGGCCAACAAAGAGATTACTCTCAAAAGTTGCGTGTACCTGTTGTCTACTTGACGTAGTACTACATATGCCGCAACTGTTCCTCCTATTCAAGTTATTTGCGCCGGCAGTGACCACCACTGAAAATATTATTTGAAAATTAATCAAGTAGTTGACCGGAAGAGCTAAATCTATTTATATAAAATTTAATAATCGCCCAGTTTTGAAAAATAATGTGAAATGCTCTTCCGGTAATTGTTATTATGTATTATTAAATGCTGAAAAAAAAAATATTTTTTCTCTAACAAGATTCTATCTAACCTAACATTCTAGCAACGAATTTGCAAAAGTTAACAACGAAACGTCACTCGTCCCATAAGTACTCTTTTGAACTGGAATTCTGTTTCATTTCCCATTCCGTTCACCAAAAACCAGGGATGCAGCTTTCGTTGTTGAAATTAGTTGTTAACTTCACACCCGTCACAGTGCTGCCCATTTGTTTTAGTTTTCGCTAAAAAAAAAAATTAACGAATGATCATACGAGTATGCCCCTGATGACCAACTCCTTGACTTTTATATCACTTTGCTGAAAGCTGAAAAAGGAGAAAGACTTAGTCACAAAGTTATTGCTGGTTCGAATTTTTTCTTCTGGATCTTCAAATTTCCCTGTCGATTGCCGATTTTTTTTAAAAGGAGTTCTTCCACTCAATCTTTTCCAACAAAATATTAGAAATTCGAATAAGGAAGTAGCTGATTCGAATATCTCTTGATCCGGGTATTATCAGAGCAGAGTAGCTTTATCCTGACACCAAATTTTGACACTAAACTGCTGGACACCGGATTTTATTATGGTCAGGTGAATCCAAATAAGTGTGTGGTCCATGAAGCATTGTGTAAAATTGCTCAAAATTGTAGAAAGTACGTTTGTTTCAAAACCTTGTAAAAACGACAAAATTATATGAAATACCCCACTAAATTTTGAAAAAACATAACTCCATTTTGTAAAATAAATTTCGACAATTCTGTGAGGTTCTCGAACCATCTTAATTTTGATTATGTGCAGCCATGTTAATATGATTTAACATGCAATCCAACTAATTTTATTTTGCATAGAAAAATAAATATTAATTAAAATCCAGCGGAATCAATACTAATGAATAAATCTGAATCTTTTGTAAATGTTCATTTAAGAAAATTCTCATGCAAAGTTAGTTTTAAGTTTATTTTTGTAAATTTTTTTTTTGTTAAGTAGGATTGCAAATATGTGTTATATCTTGTTAATTTCATATAAAATTTATACGAAAAAGAAATTAAAAAATTTATTCAGTTTAGAAATTTTATGCAACCTATGTAGGAGATTCCTGTATGGTGTAACCAACCCTTTTTCATCGTATGCCGTGTTGTGGCCAACTAGCTCATGAGATCGGGCGTGAGATTACTTAACCCGCCACACGGTATCGAGGGGGACAAAACTATATTTATATTTTAATAAAAAAAGACAACAAAAACTCAACAACCAAAAATCTCCAACAAAATTATCTCACAAAATAAATTCCCAAAATCCCATAAACAAAAATATACTAAAATTTTACGTTACAACAAACACAATGCCAAGTTCCTAAAAGAGAAAACGGGGGTTACGGGTCTCCCCCAATGTGACCCACTCTACCTGTGTTGCTATAAATTAGTATCATAACACCCACTTAATTGCTTTAATTAAGTGTGTGCTAAAATTTCACGTCCACATCAATTTTTCACGCATTCCAACACTGTGAAATTCCTCCCACAAATTATAAATTTAGTAATTCATTTTTTTTTATATTTTGTTAAAATTTAACGAAAAAATAACCGTGTGGCAACTACACAAAACACATCTAAGTTAATTGGACTTCGTAATATAAAATACACTTAGAAAATACAAAAAAAAAACGTTAAACGTTTTATAATATGTGCCGATGCGGTCGCGCATTATAAAACAAAAGAAATAATAAGACTATAAATATAAACAATAAATACAAGTGAATAATAGCGGGTAAGTTATGCTTTAAACATTATAGAAAATAAATTTAAATGAATATTGAACTAACTGGTTAACTTGACATTTAAACAAAGGCCAAAACACGTAATACAAAAACAAATTTTAATTTCAAAAGAAAAATGTAATTAACTACACCCTGATCATCCCTATCCTAAAGGAGCTCTTTTAAGATGGTAAATATTATAAATTTATAAAAAAAAGGATTGTGTTTATGGGTTAGAAAAATCATGGGTCCTGTAGAAACTACATAGAAAAGACATTAAGTAATTTTTTTTGGTTTCTTTTTACGAAATAATATTGATTATGTTTGACCTAAATTGAAATTTTTGTTATTACTTACAAATAGCATTTTTTTAATTACTTATACATAACTTAATATGACATAAAAAAAATTATTATAAAATGTTAAAAAAAAAATATGTTTTGTTTTGCGTTAGCTCGAAATTTTATATGCGGCAAATAAAATGATGGCGAATTCAACATGGAGTTTTCAATATATGATGGCGAATTCGACATTTATTTGGAGGCGAATTCAACATGGAGCTGTTAATTTTAAAATGGAGGCGAATTCATAATGGCGGTTTCTTTGATATATAGGCGGATTCATTTATGAGGCAAATTTAATTTAAATGTTTCATCTTAATATGGAGGCGAATTAATCATGGTGGTTTCGCTTGAATTATGTCGCGGGAGCCGCCAGTACTATTTTTAGTACTTTTTTATTTCGTACTTATGAGATTTCCTACCTTTTTGTTAACTTCTTAGGAGTGAAAACTTTTAGTGTGGGCTATCAAACGAACTCTTGGTGGCCGCTTCCCGGGTAGTAGGCGTCTCCTTGTCTTCGGACGTTTTTGGACGGATCGCCTGGTAAATCCACGAATGAAAGGGCCACAGTTGTAAGATTCGTTATATATGTTTGAAATTAAAAAAAAATTAAATACGCGACAGCCCGATTAAGTAAACCTCCTTAAAAGAGATTGTAAATTTAATTTTAACACTGTATAATAGTTTAACTAATTAATTAATTCACCTTTAATATTGAAGAACACACCCGAATATCAATATATATATTAATGGGATTAAAAAAAATCGAATTTTATCCAAAGAAATACTAAAATTTAAGAACAAAAATTAACATTTTATTTTTAATTCTTATATAAATTACTTTTTCACTGAATTTATTTTATTACAGAAAAGAAATTTGTCGACCGGTCTTTTCGAAAGTCACATTCGATTTAAAGTTTGCAAACTTGCCAGAAATTTTCCTATGTCTCAATTCATGGTACCATATATCTTAGTACATAAATCAAATGAACAAAATATATTACATATATTTTAATAAATTGTATGCTCATCGACCTTTTTGCTTCCTTTTGATCCTATTTCTTTTCATTTTTCAGACATATATGACATTACCATTTTCACCTACATGTCAGACAAGGATACACTATATATCCTTGTCAAAATCTGGTTTTAACTGCGCATTCGCAGGGTTTTTGAGGTTATAAAATTTATACGCAAAAAAAGATTACAAAATTTTTAGTCAGTTTAGAAATTGTATGCAACTTATGTAGGAGATTCCAGTATGGAGTAAAATTTTAGTTTAGCTAACTTTTAAAAAGTTTGGATCAGGGTTTTTGAGGTAAGGGATTAATAACCAAATTCAAATTTTCAATCGATAGTATATACAAGGTGGCGCAAAAGAAGTCATCCGATGTTGTTTGGCTTTTATTTTTTTTTCTAAATAAAAAACTTCGATTCTGTTTTTTGATTATGTTTATTTAGACCTTTAGAATGAATTGTGTTAAGTCAAGAAGATGATATCGGATAAATGGGCGCCGTCACAATTGATTGCCATACGGGCTCGTTTTATGGCAGTTTCCATCACTTCGCCGAGAGTTTCGGGCGATAAATTCTCGCATTCGTGTCGGATATTTTCCTTGAGGGCTTCCAAGGTCTCAGGCTTGTTGATGTAAACACGAGACTTCAAAAAACCCCATAAAAAGAAGTCCGGGACCGTTAAATCGGGCGATCTGGCGGGCCAGTGCAAATCGCCAAAACGCGAAATTAAGCGACCCGGAAACGCGGCCTTCAGAATGTCGGTTGTGGCTCGTGCAGTGTGTGCTGTTGCTCCGTCCTGTTGGAACCACATGTCCACCAGTCCTAATTCGTCCAGTTCGGGCAGAAAAAACTCGTTCAACATTGCCCTATAGCGCGCACCGTCCACTGTTGTCGTTTGACCCGCGGCGTTCGGCCCGATGACTCCTCCAGCGTGAACAGCGCACCACGCAGTCACTTTTAGCGAATGTAATGGTTTCTCGTGCATCACTCGCGGATTTTCGGTTCCCCAGAAGCGATAATTTTGCTTGTTCACGTACCCGCTGAGGTGAAAATGAGCCTCATCGCTCATTATGATTTTTGCCAACACCACAGACGAATTGTTACGCAAAAAAATAGACACAATTATTCCGCGTTCTTGGGGAGTGTATCGCTCCATGGCTTATTCACTTGTATTCTGTATCTGTCTAGTCCACAAATGTCAAAACAGATTTGACATTGGCGGCCATTTGCAAAAATGAGAGCATCTTCCAATAGGGTGATTAATTTTGCGCCACCCTGTAGGTATTTACGGTAGGCACATAAATTTCTAGTAGTTGCAAAAGTTGGTAACAATTTATTTTATTTGAAAAAAAAAATATCGGGTAAATTTATTTTAATTATAAATATACTTTAATACTAAAAGAAAATGAAGTAAATTAAACTATATTAAATGTAAATTAAAACTTAAATTGAAATTTTTTGTATTATTAAAATGTTTATTTAAGAAAATTCAATTTAATAAAATGTTTAAATTATTGAATTTGAAAATAAGTTTTTGAAGATTTCATATAAAAAAAATGTCTAACAAAAGTGAAGGTAAATTGAGTGTGGTTTAGGCGATCGTCAAATGTGGGATAAATTCAATTAAAAAGGCAGAATTTATCATAGGCTCAATTGACATATTGAGTTGTGGGTGGGCATGCTGATCAATCTGCTGTGCGCAATCGGTTTTTTTTTTTTTTTTTTGTTTCATTTAAAGTTTTTGTTATTCTCATTATGTATAATGTTCTCTTAATTAGTGTTTTTGCGTTATAATCCTGGCATGTTTTTTTTAGTAACTTGAGGCAACACATATAGGGGCATATAATTTGTTAACCGTTCCACGAATCCGACGAGCGGAGCCCGCGCTATGCAAGCATGTCACCCCGACATATTATGTGTGCCATGGTCAAAACACCAGACCCAAACCCAATGTTTGCCACACACGTAGTTAGTTATATTAAGGCCACATGCTGGTTTAAGAAAGACCCTTGAGGAAAAGTGAGGTGCAATTTTAGTTCCGGCGGTATCACAATGGGTCTTCAACAGGCCTAGGTACGTCGTCAGACAGCAACTCTACCTAAATACATACCTACATTCTTACCTACATTCTCTGATAGAACATTCAGCGTAATTTTACTGGTTTCACTGTCTTGCTTATTCAGCAAATTAATTCGGATATCGAAATCCGACGATGACTTCAGTCCCTTTACAAAAATTTAACATTTGAACTAAAGAGTCAAATCATTTAATTATAAATTTTCACACTGTTTGTTTACAATACCTGCATACGTGATGAAGTCCGAAGTTAGTTCTGTACATAGCTGCAAACGGTTGATTCTTATGTTTTGAAGTCGGAAGAGAGTATTTAATTTCTCCACTATCGTAGCAAGTTGATATATTTACGACGTCATTTGGATTTTAGGGTACAAATGACGATTGAATAATTTTAAACGCAAGATGACAATTTAATCAAAATTTAAAATTAAATAGGAAATTTTTTGATTTTAAAAACTTATTTGACAAAGTTTAGGCGATAACAGAGTAATGTTTTTGGATAAATTTTTTCAAATATGAAACAGCTAAAATTTAATAATTTTGTTTACTACAATATTGATCCGCAAGGTAATTAATAAAAAAAATACCAGTAAATTTGAGTTAAATAAATTATCTCAATATAATGTAATTAATTTAAGAAAAAATCTCTAATTTAATTTTATTACTAGATACTTGCATGCATTTGACTTCGACGTAATGAAATTTCCGTTGACAATCGAATGTAGTTGAAGATAACTTCTGATAGTCGAACAATATAATAGGTAGAATATTTCAACTATGCCATAATTATATTTATTTGTCAAATATATTAAATACTTTAATATAGTTTTATTTAACAACTTTTTTCGAAAATTAAAAAAAAAATTATTTAATTTTAAAGTTATGTTTATTTTATACAATAAATAATGCATTACAGCGCGAAAATGATTTGTACAAAACGCCTTTGATGATAAATATTAATTATATCATTGTTGCCGTACTCAGTCAGACAGTGACGCGGTAAACTGAAAAAATTTCGAAAAGTTTATTAATTCAAAAAGCTTATTCTTATTAACTTACGTACCTGCTGGTTAATTTTTAAAGTCAACATTAACTGAAATTTTTTTATTTTTGTAAAATTTGACATTCTTCTGAACGACTACAGTACAGGTTAAATTAGAAAATATGTTGAAAATCTACTTGCTACAAAATGAACTCAATATTGCTTTGACTTTTATGTTACGCATTTGTATTTGATTTTGCTGTTCGAAAATGAAAACTTCGTTTTTCGTTTGTTCTACAATTTGTAACTTTCGCGTTTTATTTTATTGAGTGGAATCCTAAAGACCTCCAACAAAATATAGTGGATTTCGTAAATTTTTCATTTACTAGGAAAAAAATTAAATAGTTACTATATTTTGCTTTCAGTGTACATTTGTTGTATGACAATCTAAAATGAACTTTTGGTATAATAATATCATACTTCATATCATATGATACCAGCCTTATTATTATTATTATTATTATTAATATTATTATTATTATTATTATTATTATTATTATTATTATTATTATTATTATCATTATTATTATTATAAAGGGAATTGTAATTCTTTTCTTTCTTTATTTTTTTCTACATTTATTTTCGCTTGTTCCGTTTTCACGCCTAAATGGTTGTACCGATTTTTTTAACTTGGAACATTTATTGAGATGGGTCTAGAATCTGCAACGCCTACAACAAGTGACATTCAATATACATATTTCTTTGTATCGCTAATATTGTATTACTCTAAAAATTTGGTATTTGAGTAGACATGACCACTGTCGACAACCCCTTCCAAAAAAAGTGCTCTGTTGAATTAATTTAACGCCCACCATCATATGTATCTCAGGAAAGTAATGATATTCTGTGATAAAATTTTGTAAGGAGGTATATCTATCCATCTTACAAAAAGTGGGCGTGGTTGGATCAAAATAACGACTACCACTGTATCTAAAACGGAGTGGTCTATTGTGATACAATTTGGCAATGGTTGGTTTAGAGATACAAGGTGACTATATCTACCAACTTACAACGGGAAGTATCGAGAAGTACTACTTACTTACTTAGGTGGCCATTACAACCCGTTATCGAGTTACGGCCGACCTCAAAAATTTTCGCCAGGCGCCTCTGCTTTGCACGCGCCTTCTCCAATTTGTTATACCAAGCATAGACAGGTTCTCCTCGACTTGGTTTTTCTATCGGAGTCGTTGTCTTCCCCTTCGTCGTCCTTCTTTGGCTTTCGCTTCGAACACCTGCTTCGCCGGAACTTCTTCGTCCATACGTACGAAGTGTCCGAGCCAGCGCAGACGCTGAATAGTGATGCGCTGGACAACATCAATGTCCTCGTAGAGCTCATACAGCTCGTGGTTCATTCGTTTACGATAGTCGTCCCCAACACGAACGTACCGAAGATTCGCGAAGTAATGTCCTCTCGAATACTCCAAGCGCGACTGGATCCGTCTGCGACACAACCCATGCTTCTGCGCCATATAAGAGCACGGCTAGGATGAGCGTCTTGTAGACCGTTAATTTTGTCGATCGGGAGAGGGCTCTGCTACACATTTGCTTACTGAGTCCGAAGTAACACCTATTGGCAAGTGTGATCCTTGGCTTAATCTCCAAGCTGACATCATTCTCGGTGTTTACGGCTGTGCCAAGGTACGTGAATTCCTTGACAACTTCGAAATTATAGCGGTCCGCTTCAACATGGGATCCTAGGCGCCGCGTATCCCTATTCGTAGACAGCATATATTTCGTCTTGCCCTCGTTTACAGCCAGACCCACTTTCGCTGATTCCTTTTCGATGGCAGTAAATGCAGCAGTAACATCTCGCTTGCAACGTCCAATGATGTCAATATCATCGGCATATGCAAGGATCTGGACACTTTTGTAGAAAATAGTGCCATTGCGATGTACACCGGCTTTTCCCAGTACCCCTTCCATAACGAAATTGAAGAGGTCACACGATAGAGGGTCGCCTCGAACGGTATTGAAAGGTTCGGAGAGGTCCGCTCCTACCTTGACAGAGCTGGTGGTGTTGCTCAATGTCATTTTGCAAAGCCGTATCAGCTTCGCAGGAATACCGAACTCAGACATGGTGGCATATAGGCGATCTCTTATCGGGCTATCGAATGCAGCTTTATAGTCGACAAAGAGATGATGGGTGTCGACCTACTTCTCGTGAGTCTTTTTCAGGATTTGGCGTAGTGTGAATATCTGGTCTATGGTGGACTTACCAGGTCTAAAGCCGCACTGATAAGGTCCAATCAGTGTCTTGGCAAACGGTTTTAGTCTTTCGCACAGTACGCTCGATAGGACCTTGTATGAAATGGCAATTAGACTGATTCCCCGGTAGTTGGTGCATATCGTCGGGTCACCCTTCTTCAAAACAGGACAAAGGACACTGAGGTTCCAATCTTCGGGCATTCTTTCCGCTAGCCATATTTTGCAGAGGAGCTGATGCATGCACCCTATCAGCTCGTCGCCGCCGGCCTTAAACAACTCTGCTGGCAGTCCATCAGCACCGGCTGCCTTGTTGTTTTTGAGTCGCATTATTACAACTCGGACCTCGTCATGGCTAGGTAGTGGGACGTCCACATCATCGTTGATTGGTGGTTTAGGGTTGTTTTCTCCAGTGGCGGAATTTGAGCCGTCATCGCCTGCAAGCAGCTTGGAGAAATGCTCCCTCCATAATCTCAGTGCACACTGCGTATCTGTAACCGGCATCGCGCATGGAGTTTGATATATGTGCCCAAAGTCCGCCAGCATCATCAGGTAGGGAGTTGGGTTGGTGGAGCAAATCCGATAGTTGAGCAAAGTAGGCTTCGGCCATCCGTTGTGATTGCAGCTTAGTGACGTCCAGCTTTCGTTGCGCACTGGAACGTACGTTATTCTGCACAGCCGCATGCGTACCTTGGCTGCAACAAGATAGTGGTCGGAGTCAATATTGACTTCGCGTAACGTACGTACATCCAGCACGCTTGAAGTATGCCTTCCGTCGATCACAACATGATCAATTTGGTTGCGTGTTCGTTGATCAGAGGACAGTCAGGTGGCCTTGTGGATGTCGAGGTGTTGGAATCTGGTGCTTGGGCAGCGGTCATATGTGTCCTCGAGTCTCGCGTAGGACGCATCCTTAACTGCATCGTCCTTCTCCTCCGTCGGGGCGTGCGCGCAAATCAGGCTGATGTTGAAGAATTTAGCCTTGACGCGGATTGTAGCCAGCCTTTCGTTCACAGGAGTGAACCGGGAAACATGGTGGCGAAGTTTCCGACTTACTACGAATCCGAATTCGCGTCTCTCCGCATGGCAGCTTTAGTAGATATCGCATCTTGTTTGATTGAAGCAACCTTGACCTGTCCATCTCATTTCCTGGATGGCGGTTATGTCAGCCTTTATTTTTTCGAGGGCATCCGCCTGTTGGATAGAGGCACCTTCCCTATTGAGGGTCCGGACATTCCAGGTGCATATCCTTAAATCGTAGTCCTTTTTCGTTTTGCGGTGGTCGGCAACGTTAGGGGGTATCTTATCCGAGGCTTGTCTTGTGGTCTTCACTGGTGGTGTTTTTACATGGCGGGACCCAAACCCTACGGAAAACCGTTTAGTGTCCGGGTGACTCGCTGCACACATTAGCTCACTATCTAGCGGATGCTATGATATCTACCCAGGTGACGCCGCGGGGAGGCTGTGAGTCAACTTGCTAATCTTTGTAACAGAGATCACTCTGGCGGTTACCATGTCGACCGCGATCAGAAGCTTTACACTGTACAAAAAAAGCCAGGCCATCGAGAATTTCTGCATTAAAATAAGGTATAAAATTACTTAATTAATTAAATATTCCCACCAATATATTTAAAAAAAAAAATAGGAAAGCATGAAAATTTAATATTATTGAACAAATAAACTGAGAGGCATATGATAACTATATCTAAAAATCCACAATTCCAATATAATACAATTTTTGTGAAAGTATCAAGTTTCCTATATATAAAATTTCCGGACACTCGAAACACTTATAACCGTTATGCCTCTCACAAACAAACTAAACATGCTGAAACTGAAAACATACTTATGTTCGTGACGAGTGTATCAACATAACGAAACAAAAAAATTTATAATCGAATGTAAAACGTTGCTCGCGAAATTTGAAAAGTCACCTTACTTTTAGAGCACACCTCCGGGACCGACGGGTACTTTAAGCTAGTTCTTTATAAAAACCAAACAGTTTTGTGCATATAAAATATAAATTTTTATAATATATATTTATACGACTTATTTATATAATTTTTTTTATTGACATGTGATTTGATCTTTAAAAACCCCATTTATTAAATGGGTTTTTATGTTTTCGATTTTTTTCTTTCTGGCAACACTGCTGAGGTACTCAATTTGTGTTTTAAAACTTTTTTGTGCAATTAAGAAAATGAGTGGTGCACATAGAGAAGCTGTTCAAAAACAGATTCACCAAGATTGGGCAAACAGAGAGTATATTGAAGTAATTACAGCCAGTATTAAGCGCATTACGGATTTCCTCAATTCCTTTGGTTAGTATTTATAGCATATGTTCGAAAATCCTATTAAGTATTATAGTAGTAGTTTAATATACTAATTCGCCGGAATACTGCACGTTACACACCCTGACTCATTTACATGTACTACTTTAAAATCTGACTGGAAAATGCTACTATAAGTTTAGTTACATACAAACGCGAATACTTGGGAGGTTAACTGCAACAGTTATGAAACTCAATTTAGAGGTACATGGTAGCAATATTGGGTGGTCGGAAAAGTCTTTTCGTATTTCTAATCAAACTTCAACTCATTTTTATTTATATTTACAATGAACTTTATTGAACCAAATATGTACCATTTTGGTCGACCACCTTTTGCCATTTTTCCGCTAGAGACATTATTCCATCAGTGTAAAACTTCGGTGGTTTCTCGGCGGAAAACTGCGACAAGTAATTTTCACAGGCTTCTCTTGAAGCCAACTTTACTCCATT
The DNA here is from genome assembly GCA_949127995.1 of Suillia variegata. Lineage (NCBI taxonomy): Eukaryota > Metazoa > Arthropoda > Insecta > Diptera > Heleomyzidae > Suillia > Suillia variegata. Next base: position 23,131,871 of record OX421842.1, read on the forward strand.
AAGGGAGTTCTGCATTGACCGAAACAAATGGTAGTCCGATGGTGCAAGGTCAGGGCTATATGGTGGATGCATCAAAACTTCCCAACCAAGCTCTCCCAGGTCTAGCGTTGTCGTGATGGAAGATGACGCCCTTTCTGTTGATCAGTTCTGGCCGTTTTTTTTCGATTGCCTGCTTCAATCTCATCAGTTGTTGACAGTAAAGTTTAGAATCAATCGTTCGACCAGGCTGGATCAGCTCATAGTGCATGATTCCTTTCGAATCCAACCAAATACTCAACATAACCTTTCGAGGCGTCAATCCTGGCTTTGCGATTATTTGTTGAGCTTGCACCATGATCTTTTTCGCACATTATTGTCGTATTTGATCCACTTTTCGTCTTCTGTTACCATTCGCTTCAGAAATGGTTCGATTTCATTTCGTTTCAGCAAAGAATCGCAGATGTTAATTCGGTCCATTAAATTTTTCACAGACAATTCATGTGGTACCCAAACATCGAGTTTCTTTTTGTAGTCAGCCTTTTAAAAATTGTTCAAAACCGTTTGATGATGAATGTTTAGTTCCTTGCCGATGTCACGGCTGCTTATGTGACGGTCCTGGTCAATCTTTTCCATAAATTCATTGACTTTTTCTACGATAGGTCGACCAGAGCGAGGTGCATCTATATACAGGGTGGCGCAACAGAAATCACCCTATTGGAAGATGCTCTCATTTTTGCAAATGGCCGCCAATGTCAAATCTGTTTTGACATTTGTGGACTAGACAGATACAGAATTCAAGTGAATAAGCCATGAAGCGATACACTCCCCAAGAACGCGGAGTAATTGTGTCTATTTTTTTGCGTAACAATTCGTCTGTGGTGTTGGCAAAAATCATAATGTGCGATGAGGCTCATTTTCACCTCAGCGGGTACGTGAACAAGCAAAATTATCGCTTCTGGGGAACCGAAAATCCGCGAGTGATGCACGAGAAACCATTACACCCGCTCAAAGTGACTGCGTGGTGCGCTGTTCACGCTGGAGGAGTCATCGGGCCGAACGCCGCGGGTCAAATATATATATATATATATATATATATATATATATATATATATATATATATATATATATATATATATATATTTATATATATATATATATATATATATATATATCCTTACTTCCTTACTAATATTATAAAGGAAGGTGTATTTATTTATTTATTTTTTTAGTGTATGATGATGAAATTTACCATCTCAAAAAAAGTGGGCGTGGTGGGATTAATTTAACGCCCACCGTGTATGGTGACTAAATCTACCATCCTACAAAAAGTGGGCGTGGTCGGCTCAATTGAACGCTCAATTGAACGTTGCAAAACTCAGTTTATAGGTACATGGTGACAGTAGTTACAAACACATAACGTGGAGTAACGGGAAGTTCTGCATACAGATTTGGTATAAAATTATCAAATTAACCAAAGTTTATTAATCTTAATTAACAAATAAGACTTGATTATATTAAAAAAGCATCCGGGCACCGCCGGTTATTTAAGCTAGTATAAATTATATACAGCTGTGTTCATTGAAATACCAGTGCCACACAAGCGAAAATATATTAATGTTTTTTTGCATACTCCTTTTCGTTAGTTGATCGTTTACATATTGGTTTTGTTAAATTAAATATAGAGATAAGAAATAAGCAAAAACCCCATTAGATTTGATAAGTTTTTGTGCTTTCTTGATATTTTTACACGTCCACAAATTTTTGGCTGTTCACTGAAATAGCAGTTTTTAATTTTCTTCCACGAAATGTTCCCAAAAAATTTTCAAATTTGTGAATTGTGAGTTTGATTAAGTTGATTATTATAATTTATATGACAATACACTATAACAATAGAAAAATTTAAATTTTAATGGGTATAGGACCTCACTGCTTCAAGGAAAAAATTTATTGATCGTTGATCTAAAAAAGAAGGGGAAAACATAGAAAGAAATACAATGTTTTTTTAAAATGTTCTGCCAAGATGGTATGCAATTCCATAAATTATGAACTGAAGCTCGAAAAACGTGATGCCATACGCAAAACTACAAATTTAGAGGACCGACTCATAGTGCGCTTCAGCAAAGCAAATCCTTTTGCATCCCCTAGGATTATAAAAGCGGAGCTGAAGTTGGGGATCAGCGATGTAACCATTCGACGACGACTATTGAATGAAAATCTGTATGCGCGAAGCCCACCAAAGGTGCTATTACTTAATCAAAGACATATCAAAGCCCGATTGGAGTTTGTCAAAAGTCATTTGAACTGGCTAATATCAAAATGGCGTAATATCCTTTGGGCAGATAAGTCCAAACTGATCTTGTTTGGTTGTGCAGGTTCTAGACAGTATGTCCGTAGGCTCCCGAACACGGAGTACCTTCCAAATTATTCGGTCAAGACAGATAATCTCGGTGGCCTTAAAATTTTGGTATGAGCCTGTTTTTCGTGTAGCGGTTTGGGCCTAATACATTTGATCGATGGGATCATGGACAAAAATGTGTACGTGAATATATTAAGGAACGTTATGCTGCCAAATGCCTGTTGAGATATACAGTGGCTCACAGCTTATTTCAACCAGCACCTTCCAAATAATTCAACAAGCTGTAATAAGTAAACTAAAAGAGATATCAAAATTTTATAAATGCAGTTTCTTAGCCTAATGTTTTAACTTATCAAATATGACTTCATTTATTTTTTATGCATTTTTTTTAAATATTTTTTAACAATTAAAATCGAAAAAACAACCAAAAACAATGTCACAGCTTATTTCAACCAGTTAATGGAAATCATTATTAAGTTGAATTTATGGCATACAAAATTATTTATATGGTTAGTATGACCACCTTACTGGTCTATATAAAATAATTTTAAGAGGACATAAAATCAGGTATACCTTTTAAAATTGTCCAAGGAGCACTTTGATCATGGTTTTAGATTTTTTCAATCTTTAATTTTGACTTATCAGCAAATACAACGGTATTCCAAATTCTAAAACCATGATCAAAGTGCTCCTTGGACAATTTTAAAAGGTATACCTGATTTTATGTCCTCTTAAAATTATTTTTGCGTGCTAGTTTGGTATTAATGCCCTGCTTCCGAAGAACACATGGAATAGTTTTTGGTTGATAAGACTTACTCAACTCTGCCTCCACTTCACTGACAACTTTTGGTGCAGATAGTTTTAGGGTTTCCCGGATTTTTCGGACATTATAGCGCTAATCCGTTGAATTGCATATTTTGTTGAGATAATTTCTCCCCTTATTTTGCAATATATTTTCTAGACAAATAAGTAAAGGACGCTTTTGACTGTGAAGTTACTCAGTACAACCATTTTACCAATAAACGTGATTGAAATTTTGTGGGCTATTTTGGATATAAACATCCGAAAACGAAAAATATCCAAAAAAAGTCCGATCTGAAAACAGCTTTAGTTGAGGAATGAACCACAAACACGCTGGAAGTGATCTAAATGTCGGTTGAATCCTTTCTAAAGATGCTTAAATGGGTTATAGACCAGTAAGGTGGTCATACTAACCATTTAAATAATTTTGTATGCCATAAATTCAACTTAATAATGATTTCCATTAACTGGTTGAAATAAGCTGTGACATTGTTTTTGGTTGTTTTTTCGATTTTAATTGTTAAAAAATATTTAAAAAAATGCATAAAAAATAAATGAAGTCATATTTGATAAGTTAAAACATTAGGCTAAGAAACTGCATTTATAAAATTTTGATATCTCTTTTAGTTTACTTATTACAGCTTGTTGAATTATTTGTAAGGTGCTGGTTGAAATAAGCTGTGAGCCACTGTACCTTTAAAATTTACATTTTAGAAGGATAACGATCTAAAACACTCTAGCAAATTGGCTAAATATTGGTTTAACTAAGAAAGGATCGATTCAATGCCATGCCTCAGTCCCCAAATCTCAACCCATAAAAAACTAATGGGGGACATCAAACACCATGCCTGGAAGCAATCCCCATCTTCAAAGCTGAAGCTTTGGCAGATTTTTCAATAGGCATGGTCGCAGATTCCCCTTAAACGTTGCCAGGACTTGGTCGACTCCATGCCACGTAAATGCGAGGCTGTAATAGCCAATAAAGGATACACCACTAAATATTAGGACATAACCAAAATGTTAGTTAGTATTATTAAGTTTATAAATGAGTTACGTAAAATTTTTTTTGTTAACACTGCTATTTCACTGAACATCACAATTTATCGTTTTTATTTTATTATTCAGCCATATTTGAAAAATATTGAATAAATAAATAAAAATAAAATGTTAAGTTATGTGAAAATAAATACATTTAGCAGTTATAAAAAAATTTTGTCTTTATAATAGGATTTATCAATCTTAAAAGTGTAGGTCATCTGCACTGCTATTTCAATGAACACAGCTGTATATAAAGGAAACTTAAATTTTTAATAACTTCAAGCTAAATTTAACCTCATCGCTAAAATGTTATCGCCGAGCACGCAAAACACTTCTAACCGTTATGCCTCTCACAAACAAACTAAATATGCTATATAACTGAAACTGTAAACATATGTTCGTGACGAGTGTATCAACATAAAACAACAACCGATAATTGAATGTACGTTGCCGCGAAACTTGAAAAGGCACCATACTTTTTGAACACAGTCAATATTACCGCAAATGATATACACAAACTGTAACGACATAATACGTCTATTTAATTGAGATTTCAAGTCAATAAGGACGTAGAAAAGGAATTGGTTCATGAAATTTTTTTTTTCTTTTGATTAGGTTCACATCAAACGTAAATAACAGAAAAAAATATTCTATTTCTGTTCTAGCAGTTTAAAAACGTGACTGCAGAGAAAGTTTCGTTTTTGCTTCATATAAAAAAGAATTTAAGAAAAAAGAAAAAAAGGTATTGTAGTTCTTTTTTAAATTTTTTTTAAGTTAAATTTGTTTAATAAATATTAATTTTTTATTATTTATTTAAATTTAACTTAATTTTTCAATCCAACTTGAACTCCAGTACTTTTTACCTCGCTACTGCTATTGAAAATATTGTATTAATAGATTTAAATTAGATGTCCAGATTGGTCTCCCTAATAAAAGCAGTTAAGGCTGCAAGGACCGCCTCCTCCTTTGATGACAAGCTTTGTATTAAGGTGTTGTAAAGGCAAACAAATTATATTTAGGTCTGAGATGATTAATGATTTGCATAAATTAGAGGATTCAACTTTAATTAAAGAAAGGTAGCATTTATCATAACAATGTCCAGTAAATAAACGGTTTAAAATTTTAACTTCTGATGTTAAAGATGTTTTGCGAAACCATGGTCGAGTCAATAAATTCGGAGAGATGCCAAAGAAAAACTTGCCCTTGTTAGCAGATGTAGTCTCAAAATCACCTTGTCATACTTCTCTGAGCTCATTACGAACCTTCCGAAGTGCATCAGTTGGAGTAGATAAGATTAGATTTGTATTCATTAAATATAATTGCATTTCAATAAAATATAAAAAATAATTTAAATTGCGACAATAATAATTTATATTGTGTGTCGTTTAAATATATACTTATTCTAAAATTTTTTTTTTGCTTGTTTAGGATTCAACAATTGAATTCATTTATTATAAGTTCTCTATATATTTAAGGGAGTACGATGAAAATTCATAAAGCGCTTTAGAGTTTGCATCGTTTAAAATTTTCAAAACTTCAGCAATTCCAAGAAATTTGTTGCCAAACAATCTTAGTCGTATATTACAAAAATAGGACAAACACCAATTAGGTGAAATGTATTTTCTATTTCATCCAGATTACAAATTGAACAAGAACTTGGTAAATTTCTAAATGATATACCATTTAAATCAAGCAGCCCACATCTTGCTTTAAACACAATACTAGCAGCATATGCTGATTTACTGACCATGTAGTATGGAGCAATGTCATGACTTAATTTTGAGTATAAGTCATGATATTAGGAATTTACTGCACACGAGACATGTTGTTGATGTTGATATTTTTCAAAGTTTTTCAGAAAAAACTCATATGAGCATCTAGAGTAGAGGGAGAAAAATCTTGAGGCATATTAATTTCTATCTTCGCGTGCAATTTATTCCAATCATCTGCAAGAAGACACCTTTTCTTAAAACCTTTTTGGCTAGTCTCAATGGTAATCTCTCATGATTCATGGCAAATACTCTTTTTATGTAGTTAAAATGCAAACGTAATGTTACCGTAAATTGTGTTTTAAGACCAGTTTCTAAATGTAACATAAAGTTAGGCGTATTCGTTGGGAGAAGCAAAAGTTTTAACAAAAAAGCGAAATAGTTTTACAACTTATTCATAATGTTTGTAACCCCAGATCTCCGCACTGTAAAACATTATGGACCTTGACGCAGAATAAAATATTTTTAATTTATTTGCTATCGAAATTTTAGGGTTGTTGATGTAGCTTAACCACGTAGCATTGATAGCTGTTTTTGCTGTAGATAGTATATTTTCTAAATATCTGGTAAAAGAGAGGTTATAGCTTAAAATAACACATTTATATTCATTTACTTTTTCTATTTTATTTTCCCCATATGACCACGTAAGTATCTTCGATTTGTTTAAATTTACCGAAAACCCCCACATTTCACAATAACCATATAAAGCGTCTATCAATTGTTGTAGTTCCTCTGGTGTTGTGGCAAGTAAAACTATAACAACAGCATACATTCATACCTTGATAGTCGAACCGCTTTTATTTACTCCTCCTGGTAGGCATGATTACCTAGTCATTTAAATACAAAGAAAAAAGGACAGGACTGAGAAGCCAACTTTGTTTAACTAATAAATTATTGGTAATATTAAAATTGTTTTATCATTGCATAAACAATCCCCTTAAACCATCAGCATAAGTATTTGTAAAGCCTCCGACGGCCTGTTGAAGGCCCATTATGATACCACCGGAACTAAAAATTTCACCTTACTCTTCCTCTGGGTCTTTCTTAAACCAGCCTGTGGCCTTAATATAGCTAACTACTTTTGTCAGTTTGATATCTGCTACTTCCGTGATGTTGTCTAGAAAGTAGAGTCCAAGAAATTGAAACCTTCTACTCAGAGCCATGCACCTGCATAAAAGATGTTCGACATTCTCTTCCTCATCTGCGTCTTGACAACTCCTACAATAGTCGTAAAAAGGTGCCCCTAATCTGTTGGCATGTCTCCCCAAGATACAGTGTCCAGTTAGGACCCCAATTAAAATTCTAATGTCTTTCCTGCTGAACTTCAGTAGACGAGTTGTTCAACCCATATTCAATTCTGGCCACGTTTGTCTGCTAGGTACACAGGTTATTTATTTTCTCCAGCGAATATTGGCGATCTCAATGGTATATTTATTTATTAATAGTTTGCATGTTGCTAATGGCATATGTATATTTTCTTTGTCGGGACAGATTTGTAGCGTAGTACCCAGTCTAGCTAACTCATCTGCCTTACAATTTCCTTCAATGTTTCTATGACCTGGTACCCAAATTAGATTTATCGTGAAGTATGGTGTAAGCACATCTAGTAGTTCGTGACACTCCTTCACTGTCTTAGATGTGTATCGGAATGCTTTTAATGTCCTCAGAGCCGCCTGACTGTCAGAGTATACATAAATTTCTTTGGAGGTGAAAACGCTCTTACATAGTGTTAGTAAACTTTCTTTAATGGCCATAATTTCTGCTTGGAAAACACTGCAATGATCAGGTAAGCGGAAGGAGATACTTGCCTAACTTTTCCGAGTAGACGACTTCCTCCCACTTTTTCGTTTAGTTTAGAACCATCAGTGTAAATACTGATACCTTTATTAAAATTTATTATACCATTTTCCCAATCTTCCTTTGAAGGAATGATCGTGGTAATATAATTGAATAAGTGTGGCCTAGCCGAGTCACAGGAGTCGGTAGTACTGGGGATACAAGGAAACTTACTGAGTATACATAGATGTCCCTTATTATTGGAAGCTAGAAGGGATAGTTCCCTAAGACGTAGTGCCGATATAGCTGCTAGTTGTTTTCCATACAGGTCAATCGGTACTAGATGCAGTATGATTTTCAACGCTGCTGTGGGTGTTGTTCTAAGTGCTCTGCTAATACATAGACTTGCTGTCCTTTGAATACTTTCCATACGTTTAACCGTGTTTTTTTTTCTCGAGAATTGGTCTTACCACTGCTGTATACAGCCAATGTACTATTCGAGGGGCCCCACCTTACACCTATTGTTCTTTTGCAAGAGTATAGCGCTATAGCTGCTTTTCTTACTCTATCCTCAACGTTTAATTTCCAAGAAAGCTTTCTGTCTAAGATAAGCCCTAGGTAACGTGCTTTGTCAGCGACCGAAAGTGTGATACCATTCAGTTTCGGTGGTCTGAAATCCGGAAGTCTATGCTTCCTAGTGAAAAGAACTAATTCTGTTTAAGCCCGTTTAAGCCCAAACCACAGGATTTAGCCCAAAGATATATATTGTTTAAAATACCTTGCATTAAGTTAGAGAGAGTGTCTGGAAATTTTTCTCTTAACACTACAGCGACATCGTCTGCGTAGGCCACCACATGAATCCTCCTTTCCTCTAGATTTAACAATAACTTATTCATTGCTAGAATCCACAGTAAAGGAGAAAGCACACCGCCTTGAGGAGTACCCCTGTGGACAGATCTGCGTACCGCTGAGACCCCTAATGTCGAATTCACGAACCTGCAGAGTAGCAATTGTTCTATGAAATTCACAAGGGCCCCAGAAATGTTCAAATCTGACAACGTGTCTGTAATGGCCTTCGGCAGGATATTGTTAAAAGCGCCTTCGATATCTAGGAAGGCTACAAATGTATATTCTTTCTCCTCAATTGATTTCTCAATTTCTGAAACAAGAGAGTTTAAAGCTGTCTGTTGATTTCCCTTTACTGTAGGCATGTTGCGATTTCGCAAATTGCGATGTAGGTATATAATTTCTGATAAACATATCTATTAACCGTTCTAACGTTTTTAGTAGAAAAGATGATAAGCTGATTGGCCTAAAGTCTTTAGAACTTGTATGTGAGTTTTTACCTGTCTTTGGAATAATAACAACCTTAACTTCTCTCCATAGAGAGGGAACATTATTCAATTTTAATACACTTCTGAATATGGTTAATAACCAATTCAGTTGCGCTGGGAAGATACCATCTGGTCCCGGCGACTTATATGGCTTGAAACTATCTACAGCCCAAACAATGTTAGCTTCCGAGATAGTTTCTAAGATATCTGGTTCTATCAAGGTCTCTAAATTACGCACAGTTTCCATGGCTCTATTGTCTCTGTTTGAGCTCCCCCAATAAATTCAGTGCTTCTTCACTAGATGTTGTCCAGGTGTTATCTGATTTCTTCAGATAACCAATGGTTTGTGTTGATTTAGCTAATATTTTCCTAAGACGAGACGCTTCAACAGTAGTCTCGATATCATCACAAAAAGATCTCCATGAAGATCTCTTTGCTTTTCTCAAATATTTTTTGTAGACTTTCAATTTATCATAATAATAGTCCCATTCGATTTCTACGCAAAAGTACTTTGCTTTATTAAATTGATTTCTGCAATCCTTCCTTAACTGATTAAGCTCAGGCGACCACCATGGTCGTTTACTTTTCCCCCTATGCATAATTAGTGGACAAGCTTTCTTTAGCGATAGATTACAAGAATTGGTAAATGACTACAATATTGTCTAAGTCCTTTACATTATCAGGATTGTAATAGGGATTATTAGGAAGCCTCTTCTTCAGCTCGTGTGCGTACACTTGCCAGTCTGTTTTCCTAAGATTCCTATTTAAGCTTGGGCGAGGAATTTCCTCTTCTATTGTAAATTCGATATAACGGTGATCCGAAAACGAGTGCTCATTTAGCACCCTCCATTGAATCAATTTGTCTATTAAAAAGTCTGAGACTAAGGTAATATCAAGTACCTCTTGACGGTTTCTTATTATGAATGTGGGTTCATTTCCACGATTACATAATAGCAACTTTGTGTTTAAAATATAATTGAAGAGTAACTCACCCCGTAGGTTGATGTCAGAGTTACCCCAAATGGTATGATGTGCATTCGCGTCGCCTCCCAGTATACATCTGCACTTGGAAGCTTCGCTGTCCGATACCACCTCTTTCAGCAGCTGCGATGGTATAGGGTCATCGTACGCAAGGTAGAACGAGGTTAGCCGGTAACTTCTTCCGCCGGTTTCCCAGCTAATTGTGGTTATATCCTCATTACTATAATGGTGTAATAAGAAAATATTAAGTTGTACCTTGGACATTATACATGTCCTTATTTTACCTTCGCTATTAGCAGCAGATAATTTGTATGACGGAGTCCTCAGTCCGCATATTTTCCCTCCATTAACCCATGGCTCCTGAATAAGGACAAAATCAGGCTGGTCTACTGCCATGCGGTTAAGAAGGGCAGCCGAAGCAACTTTGCTATGGTGAAGGTTTATCTGTAGGAGGCGCATTTGTTATGGTGTCATCTGCGTCATCCTCTCCCAATAACTCCTCCGAAAATAATTTGATGAGTCCTGCTGTCGCATCTGACCCAGTAGAAATATGCCCAATGCTTTCGCCATCGGACTCGTGATAGTCGCTTTCATTATCTTCGTCTTCTGACGCTAGATTGTCAGCTAAGTCGGCTCGGTATGTTCTCACCTTTACCTTACCAACGGTTCTAGTGAGTCGTCAGAATTTACGAGCAGTATCAGCTTTGTGGCCCTTTTCGGCTCCACATCACCTACTGCGTTGTTATCAAAAGTCTTGACGTATCTCCACTTATCCGTCGGAAGATTCGGATTGCTACCAGCTTGGCTCCGGGGTAAACTTCTCCCACTTTCGAAATTGCTATTTTATATAGCTCCACAGACCTTTCATCATCACAGGCTATCAATTTGATCTGCCCTTGATGCCAGCCTGCGTCGGTACATGAGAGTGGAGGACCAGGATTGCTTGCACCCACTTCCACTGCTGCCTAGGAATCTTCCCCTCTGGATCGCCTTTATCCAGGACGCCAATTATTATGCGTCTTCACCTTTTTAGCTTTGGGTTTTTCTCCCTCCGCCGACCTCTGCCTTTTCGCAGCAGACGTTTCTGGACGCTCGAGTTGGAAGTTAGGCAGTATAGACTTCGCCCAGTCGATTGACTTCTCCAACTCTTTCGTCAACTCAGCTTCTGTCGGCGGAGTAGTATGGACTTTAGCAAGTAACCTGGCAACATTACGCCTCTCCTGGTAACCAGCTTTAGTCGGATCGGTGATTTTTACCGTTGGCCATTTTGGTTTTGGATTACCAGTCTTGTTTACCAATCTACTCTGACCGAGCTTGGCTCCTGTCGTAATAGTGGCATCATTAGAGCTCGTTTTAAACTCTGCTCTCTTGTCGGAGCTGGTAGCTACCCCCGGTTTATTAGCGGAAGAACCGGCCTCCTTATTGTTGTTTTTGTTTTTAAATTGTTGCTCCATATTTGAACCCACGAGTGTCGGAGAAAGAAGGTCCACCTGCGCAGAGATATGAAATACGCAGGTAAGGCTAGTTATTACGAAGGGCGCCAGGTATCCGTAAGCCCCGTTAGAGACTGAGCTATTTTTAGAAAGGGCTCTCAGCCAGGTTGATCTTCGGCACGGGTCACGCGTTACCTTGATCCAGCCCTTTTACCTCCAACCATAATAAGAGTGTATATTCTGATGCTGTACTATGAAAAAGTAACGAACACTAGACTATACATACTTATTTTAGCTAGATACCCTCCATAATAGCAAATTGCTCAAAATGGGGTGTCTGTGGTATCTATTACCAGCCGGCACCCTCGAGGAGGGTTCAGTTGAGGATTTTTGCCAACCAAAGCCTCCGTAAGTAGAAATATATTTGGAATACGATTATAAATCATTAGTGAGCGAATATTCCGTAAGAAGTTTTTTAAACAATGTATGATTTTCAGAAAAAACACGAAAGTCATGCGGAAGTTTATTCCAACATCTCGCAGTTCTAACTAATATTGATCTTTCAGAAATTGACAAATTTATTTTGGGAATTATTATTTGTGTATTTCTTGTTGAATGTGAATATGAAAACAGTTCTATTAAATATTAGGGTTTTTGTTTTTTAACAATTTTAAAAAATGTAAGTAACATTCGTATTTTAATATAATTACGAAATGTGCATTGAAGAAACTTCATAACACAAGGGGCGACATGTTCACCAACACGAATCCCATACACGTATCTTATTATTTTGTTGAAAATAGATTCAATCCTTTTTTGGTTGTAACCTACTGTACCATAATAGACTTCTAACCCATATGTTATATTAGACATCAAAAGCGCATGACCAATTTCAAATTTAATATGTAGTGGTAAATAAATATTCATGCTATATAATCTTTTCAAAACTTTCACAATTTTACTGCCTACTACATCAATTGGTGTTCAGAACATAAATATGGTGTTCGAGATAAACGCCTAATCATCTCATTTGTTCAATAAATTCGATTTTTTCACCAAGCAGCGTAATGTTTAGTTGTGTAAGTTCCAATCTTGGAGGACAAAATTGTATAGCCTTAGTTTTTTGTGGATTTAATCTCAACGAATTTGAAGCCATTCAAAAGAAAATGTTCGAAAGGTTATAATTGATAATATTGTTTAAAACATCAATAAATTGAGCTTCCTCGGAAAACAGAATTTGAATGTCATCGGGATTTACAGAAATCTAAGTCCAAGGAGTCAATAAGATCATTTATATACAACATAAAAAGTAATGGACTAAGTACTGACCCTTGTGGTATCCCGCACTTGACATCAAGTATACTAGATTCGATATTGTTGAAGTCTACAAACTGTCTTCGGTTATATAAATAAGAATAAAAGAGTTTACAAGCTGCATTTGAAAAATTGAAGCAATGTTTCAATTTTTTAACCAAATTTAAGTGATCTATAAATCAAATGCTTTCGATAAGTCAAGTGATACAAGTACGTTAATTGTATTTGCATTTAGGTTTTTTCTTATTGCGTCATTTAGACCGAGCAGAAGCAAAGTTGTACTGTAACCATCACGAAAGCCAGACTGGCAATCATGTAAGAAAGAATGTTCATTTGTCTATAATAAAATTTGTTTTTGATAACGTTTTGAACTATTTTTGAAAATGCAGGCAATATGCTAATAGGCCGGAGGTTATCTATACTACCAGAGGAATTGTTTTTTGGTATTGGAACCACTCTAGAAATCTTCCAGAACTTCGGATATTTCGAAGTAGTCAAGATGTTGTTAACAAAATAAAGGATATGTTTTTGAATAAATGGAAATAAGATTTTTATAAATTTTATTGGTATTTTGTCAAAGCCAATTGCATTCGATTTGATTACATCAATTGCGTCCCAAAGATCTAGGTAACATATATTACTAAACGAAAAACTTTCTGAATTATCCTGAAGTAATTCGTAATTCAAAGTCAATAAAACTGTTATTTGTGACAGGTCTATTTACTACAAAATTCTTTTTTATTATATTATTATCAACTTCCTGAATAGTTGTTGAATTATTTAAGCAGCCATTATTATTTTAAATTTTCCACATTTCTTTGCTACTTGCACCTTTGAAATTGGGACTAATTTATATAATTCAGTAATAACAAAATTAAGTAAAGAAAGCTGAATATTTACATCGTTAGTTTTGTATATAGGACTAAAATCCATACCAGAAAGTTTATATACTAATATCTCTAAATTTAATTTGTTGTAGTTACGATATTCTACAAATTGATCAACTCGATTCACTGAAATGTCAAGAGAAATAAAAATTAATAAATGGTGTGAAATAGCAGCACAAAACATTTCCCCAGAGTATTTAACATTATCTAGATTACTCAACAAGAAATAATCGATGAGCGATGTTGAATTGTTGTGGGCATCATAATGTGTTGGTAATGAGTTATGTGTGTATGACAAATTACAGCGCAAACAAAGAGATCGTAAAGTATTTGCTTTGTGGCTATTGAAAAGATCATTCTTAAAATCTCCCATGACAACAACATTAGAATATCTCACCAATAAATCACTAAGAGAATTATCAAAGAATATTACCTCGTGGAAAATACACAACCCCAATCAAAATCTTTGTGCTATTAGTGTTAATCTCAACAAAAATAGATTCGCAGTTTTCATCGTCTAAAGATTTGAATACTATTTTGAATTAAATTTTTTTTGAAATAAACATGGCTCCACCTCTACGGTTATGACGATCATTTCTACAAATATTATATCCTTCAATTTCGATTGCTTTATTAGATATATACGACTTGAGCCATGTTTCTGAAATTCCTACAATATCTAGATAAGATTCATTTAAAATGGATTTAATTTAATTTAGTTTAGTTGAAGTTACAGATGGCTTTATGGATTGTCCATTAAAGTGGCCAATGTTGAAATTATTTTTGTTTAATTTACTGCTTAATTCTGAATTATTGCTGACAATAGGGCCTAAATTTATATTATTTAAAATTATTATTTATTAGAAAGGGAATCCATATAAAACCTAAATATCTATATAAAAACATAATTAAAAACTTAATTATAAAATTTTAATTAATATGAAATTTATCAATTCGAAAAATATAATATTCCAAAAATTTAATTTTAAAATAACTTTAAAATGCAAAATAAGTCGAATTTATATAATCAAATTTGAAAAGAGTGAATATAAGGAAAAGACAATTTATAAAAAAATAATAAGAAAAATAGTAATACAATTTAAGCAATAACAATGGACTCGTTAGTTGCATGATCTTTGTTAGGTCTGCCTCAGTAATATTTTGGAATTTACCAACAAATCCAAGACATTCAAGGAGATTTAAAGTTTTTACGGTTCCATCATCGAATGTGAGCTGGGCTTCAATGTCGTTACTGTTGAAGACGCGGAACTTTGAAATTCTTTTCTCCCTTTTGAGTTTTCTGCATAAGAAGTTGATCTTCTTTGCTTTTGAAGTGGGATGATCTCTTAAATATATCCGGGTTTGAATTTCGCAATCGATGATATCCGCTAATTTCAATTTTGTAGAAGCAAAGTATGATTTCATAACTTCGTCCCTTTTGGCTATAGAGTTGAATTTAATTAACACTGCTTTATTGTTTCGTATATAGCAACATTGATTAAAATCAGATGGAACAGCATCAATTTTGAGAGCCTTGCATAGTTTCAAGGTACAGTTAATGAGGTTACTTTGTCCCAAAAGTAATCCACTAACGATAATGTCTGCTCGGTTTAAGCGACGCATTAGACTCTGATTTTCGTTTTCCAATTTTTCAATCCTTTCAGCATGTATTGTTTTGTTGCAGTTGTCAATCTCGTCCTGAACATGTTTAATTTCCACCGATAATTCATTTGTAACTTCATAAATTATCAAGTTAAACTTTGTTTGAATATCTGCCAATCCGCGTTTAAGATCCTCGCGCAGGCCCACGATGTCATTTTGTGATGGGTGCCACTATGTTATGCAGGTATAGCTAAAATTGTTTTTATTTGCTGATAAAAATTTTTATTGTTCCGAACTCACATGGACGCATGTTGCGTGAAACCAATTGCCACATGTTTCACATCCGACGCTTGCCTGAGTTTTTGAGATGTTCGCATTGCAACTCGGCAGTGCACATATCGATGTTGGCGCCATTTTAGGAGAAGGGTATTTTTTGGTTTGTTCTTGATTTGCACAGTTAATCGTACGCAGTGATAAGCAGAGGCAGCAACTTCAGTAAAGCAGCAACAATTTTTGTAGAACAGAAAATTTTAGTAGAGGCAGCAAATCCCAGTGTAACAGCAACAATTACAGCAGAACAGCAATTTTAGTAAAGGCAGCAAATCCCAGTACAACAGCAACAACTTCAGCAGAACAGCAATTTTAGTAGAGGCAGCAACAGCAGTATTAGCTTTATTAAAACTTTTCATTTATATCAGTTTTTATTGAAAATAATGGTAATTTTCAATTTAATTTTGTTTGCTCATGGAAATTTTGAGATTATGTTGCATCTCAAATTATTGAAAGTTTACTAACTTTAATGTTGACTGTGATTTTTATTATTTATTGTAAAAAAATGTTCTCCATAATCAGTTTATTATTATTTTTATAATTTGGCTTTAATTAAGTAATATTTTTCGATTAAATATTCACCGACTAAATGTTTTGTAAATACTCGCTCATGGCGTTGCCAGATTTATTTTCAATATTTATAGATATCCAGGAATTGATTCGATCTAGATCAAACCTGTAAATATTTTGTAACATGTATCTAATAGAGAGAGACCTCTATAATTAGTTACGTTTGGATCACCTTTTTTATACAACGGAATAATGACAGACTTACGGAAAGCTGAAGGAATATCATTACGCAAGAAAATTGTGTTAAAAATGTAAAGAAATTCTTCTAGGAAGCATGTAAGGACGTTTTTATTAAATTCGTAGGTGATCTAAGCCACGCGTTTTGTTGAGTTTAGACCGTTTCACAACTAGGCTGATGTCTTGCAGTTCGAACGGAGAGTCTAAGAAGAGGGTTAACAAACATTGGTAAAGACCAAGACATGGTTCGAACGTAGTGGTTTACTGAGAGCAGGATTTGAAAATGTGTGCAAAACTCTTCTGCTGACACTGAGTTACTAACTGCCGAGCAGTGGCAGATGGTCAAAAAACTCTTTAGATGGTATGGAGAAGTCTGTCACATATTCTAATAAATTGAACGAACTGGCACAATAATCTATAACTGAATACCCAGCGCCACTACAGAAGGTAAACTTTCCATCTGTATCACCTCGATGCCTGCCATTTCAAATAACAGCTCCAATGTTTTCAAACAAGCCTAAAATCTTTCTAGGCTCTTTCATAATGTAATAGAGGGTAATATGGCACCAAGTTTTTATCTAGTGACTGCGAGTTAGCAAGACAAGCATTCCGATCAACAATGATACAAAAGTTAGATGAGTTTAAATCTAAAATGAGATGTTCAAGTTTTTCAAAGTCTTTATTCCAATTATTACAGTTTAAGTACTGTGGTATGAAATAGAAAACGGTTTTTCTCAACTTTACTGATAGTACTGTAAGCACTCCGATCAACAATGATACAAAAGTTAGATGAGTTTAAATTTAAAATGAGATGTTCAAGTTTTTCAAAGTCTTTATTCCAATTATTACAGTTTAAGTACTGTGGTATGAAATAGAAAACGGTTTTTCTCAACTTTACTGATAGTACTGTAAGCA
Source organism: Suillia variegata (assembly GCA_949127995.1). Taxonomy (NCBI): domain Eukaryota; kingdom Metazoa; phylum Arthropoda; class Insecta; order Diptera; family Heleomyzidae; genus Suillia; species Suillia variegata. The sequence continues at coordinate 23,149,133 of OX421842.1, forward strand.
CTCCGATCAACAATGATACAAAAGTTAGATGAGTTTAAATTTAAAATGAGATGTTCAAGTTTTTCAAAGTCTTTATTCCAATTATTACAGTTTAAGTACTGTGGTATGAAATAAAAAACGGTTTTTCTCAACTTTACTGATAGTACTGTATTACCATGTAAGCAAACAAAATTTAGTGAAAACATACTTTGTTTGGTTTTTCTAAAACCAAAAAGGCAACCACCACTAGCACGACGAGCTTTAAGAATTTTTTTCGCATCATCCCAATGTAAAACATAATCACTTAAAAAACTTGAAAATACATTTCTATTATTATGAAGCACATGAGTTTCAAACAAGAAAAATATATCAAAACCATTTATATAAGAAAACAAATTACTATATATAAGTTTACTGTTTAAATTAGCTATATTATAAGCAGTTAAACGACACGTATCTGTTTGCTATTGCGTATTGGTGGAGCCAGAAGAACCTGCATTTGGCTTGCGCTGCTCTTTGACAATAATTTCACAGTCGTGTTTGATTGTTTCTAGAAGTTCCCGCAAAAATACTGCATCCACATCACTTTTAGCAACCACCTTACCGTCAAACCATGAAAATTGTTTGTCGTTGAAAAATCGCGAAGTCTCCAAGACGAACTTTGACATCCTTAAGCTCGCTCAGTTTCTTAGATAGCATTCTAAGGTGATACCGCTTATTGCGCTCTTCTTCGGTGTAGTCTTTTCTATGAAGGCAGCCGTTAAGTTTTTTTCTAGCAGATAGTACTACATAAAATTTCGCAATTGTCTTTAAAGTGAAAACAAACGATTCTCCTGACGAAAGTTAGATTGCATCTGACACCTCGACTGTTAAGCAAATTCGTTTTCAGCAGATTTCACCTCCTTTCTGGTAAGGCCACGTACAAGAAGTCGGCCGCGCCTGGTGCTTCTGTCTATTTATTCAAGCCTTTTACGCATCGAACTCATTTCATTCTTTAGCTTTGCATTTTCATTACGAAGCTGCTGAATTTCCATTTGCATGCCAACCAGATCGTCTTTTTTTTTGACAACATCTAAAATTTTCGAATCGAAAAGTTTGTCGAGCTTCTCATCGAATACACTCCAAGAGAAATCGTCAGCAGTTGAACCACTTTTATTCCTGCACATTTTTGAAGATTGCAAGGGACTACGGTTGGTTTTTTGTGACCGTATAAATGGAGACGAATTTCTTTTCGGATTGTTATTAGACGCCAAATCCGGTGAGGTTTGTATAAGCGATCTTTTTTTGTTCAACTCAAGCGATATAAATAGTGGGGCTGTATTAAAAAGACAGGTGGTTTTCAGAAAAAAAAAATTAAAATGCAAATAAAAATGTGTGAAACTGTAATGTCTACCAAGTAACATTAAATGCAAGTTTTGGTTCACTGGGCAATCACATTATTTTAAAAATTCATATGTTGTCATTGTGATAGGCCAGTATAAGAAAAAGATGTTTGTTTTTCTGTTTGTTTTGGTTCTCAGAAATCGTATGAAGTGCGGTTAATTATTCTGGCTTCGTTATGCCGACTTAATTTTTTATTTAAAAAAATTTAAAATATTGTGACTTACGGCGGGTTAGTCAATTCGATTATATTAACTTATCGCGGTAAAAAGTTTTGATCGGTGGCCCAGCGAACCAGTCAGATGAGATGGAGGCGGCTTAGCAGCAACGGCGAGGCAACAGCAGGACGTGGACGTTCCGGCTTTGCATATCAAAATAAAATTGCAAGTAAAAGGCACTTCGGCTACGAAATAGCAGACACAGGCTACAAGGAGAAACAACAACGGAACAGCAGTAAAAACAGCAACGACAAAACCGCAACGACGGCAACAGCGATTGGAGCACGATGTGGACGGACGGTTTGTGCAAAAGAGTAGTATGTATGTTTGTGTGTATTACTGTTCGATCGCCAATTTTAAATATAAAATTATTATAAATTCTTTAATTTGAATTTTAATAGAGTGACAATCAAACGCGAAGACGCCCGGTCAACTTGTTGACCCGATCATGTACTTTCAGAGAATTATTAGGCGTTTTTTCTAATTAAATTTGAGTTTTAACCGGAGCTCCCATATAAAGCGACCAATCTCTTTCTCAACCTCTCTCTCTCAATCTCTCTCAGTTGGAGTATACAAGATCGCTTGATGCAGATTTTGAAGCTTCGTCAGCCTTTTCAAGCATGACCAGGTATCCATTTGAAATGACATGTTTCAATACAAGTATTTTCAATTAAATTTATAATTTGAGATACACCGTAATTGTCACTAAAAAATTTCCTAAACAGACGAAAAAAATTTCCTAAAAATGGCTACTTTGGTAAAACAGCATAAATCACAGCACATTTTATGGTCAAGAGTTCCATTGAAAAGACGACATTTGTTCATTAACTTTATATTTGACAAAAGAGTTGGTAAACAGAGAGTAAGCAGCCACCCCGGATGACAAATCATTAACCGACGCATCCGTTGCAAATATTTTGAATTGATCAGCTAGATAAGTGTTCAAACGCTCAGTACACAAAGATCTTATGACATTCGGAGAAACATCCGATTTTTTACTGGCAATGCTTGCCAAGACGTCAATATGGAAGACAGATTTAGTGCTTATGCTGACATTTTTACAACGACCAATTTTTTTGAAGATATGCGCAAATCTTTAAAAGCAAATGCTATAACTAGATTTGAACGGTAAACCGGTCGCAATACATGTATACAAAGGAAAATTAATGAAAGAAAGTTTTACAATTTCCTTGGCTGTAAGGAAAAATGCACGCTGTTTTGGTGGCAACTCGCACGCCAAAGCATACAAAACATGCTTCGGGGTAGACGGGGTGCAACCCAAACTTCTTCTCAAATGAAAAGTTTGAATACGATTGTTAATGTAAGTTGGGGAATGACACATCGTGGTTCGGACTAACTTAATTTTTGACCTAACAATTGATTTATACAGATTTAGCGCTGGAGCAAGACCTCCATGGACATTGGCCATCATTCTTAATACATTGGAGTTGCTTGGTGATTCCTGTATAATTCTTTCATAATGATCATAAAAAGTAAGACTATTGTTTGAGGTTCTGCCAAGAAATTTCCGAGATTTAACCTGTTCAATATCAGTATTGTTAATTTTCAAATGAAATACTTTTTTTGAACCATTAGCAAAGTACATTTATTTTTTTTTTCAACCTTAAAGGTAAGGTTCAAATCAGCACATTTTTTGTAAAACAAATTGGCTTTTAAATTCAGATTTTGAACCGCGTTATCTAAACATTTGGAAAATACAGAATTATAAAGTCGTCTGCATATTGAAAGATAGCAGTATTATCATCCTCAAGTGAATGTAATATATGTTAAAAATAAAAGGGTTGCGGCACGAGCCTTGAGGCAAATCATCGAAAACCCTAACTGACTCACTACTAAGCATGAGCGTTCTCTCTGAGAAAAAATTAAAAATCCAAGAGGAAATATGAATGGGACAATTACAAGACTCAAAAACAGATTTCAGATTAAATAAATCAACAGAATTGTAGGCCTTATTTATATCCAGAGAAAGTAACAAAACTTTGAAAACATTGATTTATTATTTAAATTTGTATGACTACGCACAGCCGACCAAAATTCACGACAATTGGATGAGAGACTTAAATCTTCATGAAAATTTAAAGAAAAAAACGTTAATTTGAAAAAAAATTATAAGTATCACGAGAAAATGGTACCTTAACTACTAATAGCAGTGAATCATTGAAGTTATTGCTCAATACCCTATTCCCGGGTTGCTCAGAATCTTAAGACAACCTGGAGATGGCCAATATGCCTTCTGTATACAACCCTTTAAAGATTTTTAATAAAAACAAGCTGAAATAGGCAATAGAGGGTTTTAAACCAAATAAGTTCCCTGGACCGGATAGAATTTATCCAATCGAAATTCAGGAATCGTTAGAATTACTATTCCCCTGGGTACTGATAATATACAGAAGTATTCTTGATCTTAATCACATTCCCAAATTGTAGAAACAGGTGAGTGTAGTTTTTATACCGCAGGAAGTAAAACGCTAACATTAGTCTTTCCTCATTTTGTTGAAAATTCTATAAAAGTTTATAGATCTTTATCTCAGGCAGAAACTGGTAATTAAACCATCATCGCCTTGTCAACATGCCGACTTAAAGGGTAAATCTGTGGATAGAAAGATCTTTACAATTAAGAGAATTTACCATGGTTGTTTTTCTTGTGATAGAAGATGTCTTTAACAACATTGAACCTTATGCCATTACCAATGCATTGGCTGATCTTGGAGTGAATTTAGCTTTGAGAGACTAATAACTCAAATGCTTACGGGTATAATTATTAATGTACGACTTGGAGCTACTTCAGCTCAAAGATCAGTTAAGAGGGGAACACTTCAGGGGGAATCCTGCATTTATGGTGTAAATTTCTGTTGAATGATTATTTGTGTCGGCACATAAACCGAATACAAATCGCAGAAATGAAAATGCCTTTTTGGTGTCTAATTGACTACTGAATTAATTTATTGTTTGTATCGTTATTTATACAATTTTTATGCTTAGCTTTATTATTTAGAAATTAACCTTGACAATGCACCTTCGGTGCATTTTAATTCTCACCAAAATTTCTGGTCGCTTCAAACGGAAGTGTCGTATTTCCGTCTGGAGCGACAAACAAACGCATACGCTGCACTTTTTTCATGGGAATCATTTGACCATGAAAACGCTGCAGCGTCAATGCACTGCCAAGGCTAAATCAAACATACTCCTCCACGTTGACTGAAGGTCAACTTATGGAAAAGTTGTTTCAAATGTAGACGAGTCGTCCGACGTCTGGAGTCTGGTTCGCGGCTGAGGTGTTGGTGGTTAAATCAATTATTGACGTCTGATTTTTCACGAGTGATAGTAAATGCTGTTCGTTTGTTTGAATCGCCATTATTGTTTCTGACATTTTTTTGTCATATTCAGAGTCCAATACTCCAAACAAGGAATTGGCAACATTACCAATCACATTGATTGCTCCTCTCTTTTGTCTAGGTTTAGCCAATAGGTCGTTGTCAAGACGTAGTTCGGCTTCAGAATGTTGGAACTGTGTAACAATATCTTCACAAAGTGATTTTTGTTGAAGTTGTTGACATAAATGCTGCATCACTGTGATGCCATTTGCCAACGCCTGTACGTCGGCCATTAACGGTGATAGATCGTAGTAGCTAACAAGATTCCATTCGCTTGAAATTATGCTGCTCGAACCTATTTTCTCAAAATGCATTCCAGCTTTTGGGTTGAATTTTTCTATTTCAACCGAACCGCAAAACACGACTGGTAACATCAAACAGATTGCGATTATGGTCATAAAATTATAAAGTGATGACGTTCGTTTTCTTTTAATGACTGTTGGCTCTTTGTTTAGAGCTCGTTTTTCAGCTGGTATTATGTCGATTTTGTGTTGAGCGGGTTCGTCTTCAGTGTTTGACAATGGAAGAGGCGCAAGCTTGTGGATTGGTCGCTTTCGTATGCCAGCAGCTGTATGAATCTCTGCAACTCTGACTGCGTTATCATGGCCCTTGTAAGTTTTTATAATTCTACCAAGCGGCCATTGCAGAGGTGGTAGGTTGTCTTCTTGGCATATCACCATCGTGCCTGGCTTAATGTTGTCCCTCTGCTCCTTCCACTTCTGCCTGAACTGCAGTTCGTTCAAATATTCTTGTGACCAACGTTTCCAGAATTCATGTTTGATGTGTGATACCATCTTCCATCTAGTTAGCAATGATGGTTTGCTGGGTGCTGCAGTTGTATCAATCTGAGCGGTTAATGGTTCGCCAATGAGGAAGTGCCCGGGAGTTAGAGCGCGTAGGTCAGTCGGATTAGATAATGTTGGGGTCAAAGGTCGAGAGTTTAGTATGGCTTCGATTTCTACCATAACTGTCTCCAACTCGTATATTAAAGACGCATTTGAAACGCTTCTAACGAAGAGACTCTTGGCTGATTTGACTGCCGCTTCCCATAGCCCACCAAAATGTGGAGCTCTTGGAGGAATGAAGCTAAATTTGATGCTCTTATCGCTGCATATCCTTATGATAGCATCCTGCGCCTGTTTAGTGTGGATAACTTCTTTAAGGTCAGCCAGTTTATTTTTGGCGCCTACAAAATTTGTTGCATTGTCACAATACAGATTTTGGCAACGTCCCCTTCGAGCTATAAATCGTTTTAGGCACCCGATGAACGCATCTGTTGTAAGATCGCTTACTATTTCCAGATGAATTGCCTTTGTGGCAAAACAACAGAAAACTGCAACATAGGCCTTGTGTGGTCGTTTTCCTCGAACCCTATAGTGAATCCAGAACGGTCCGCAAAAGTCCACTCCAGAGTTAATGAACGGTCGTGCTGGCTGGACTCTTGTTTCAGGTAGACCTCCCATTATTTGGTGGAACAACTTAGGTCTTGCCTTGGTGCATCTGACGCAATGGTGTACTATTGATCGTGACATAGATTTTCCTTTGATCGGCCAAAATCGTTGCTGAATGTGAGTTAAAAGAGTCTGTGGTCCACAGTGATAATGCTCTTCATGACACCATTTTAAGAGTAGTTTGGATAGCGGATCGTTATATGAAATTAACATTTGATGCTTAGCGTCGTATGTGCTAGTGGCTAATTCGATACGTCCACCAACTCGAATGAGTCCTTCGTCATCCAGAAAAGGTCGAAGGCCGCTTACTGGACTTGTTCGGCTGACACATTCGTTTCTTTTGAGAGCCTTGATTTCATCCTTAAAATGCATAGACTGCATGTTTCGAATTATGATGGCTAGAGCTTGTTTGAGCTGTAATTTGTGTTAATCGGTCTTCCTGCCTTTTTCGGGAATGCTCCTTGAACATGAGCATGTAAGCCACAATGTATAATAAAAATTTGAATGAATTTTTATTTTCGATTTCATAAATGATATTTGAGTTGCTTCTGGCCACCACATTCGCCGCTACCACCTTCTGTCTTCTTTCGATGGCATTTTTGTTTGCAAGTTCCACAGCATACTCTTGAGGCCATTCAGTAATTGTTCCCTGAAGAAATGCCAGTCCATACCACCATAAGCTGCACGACATAAATTCTGTGGGGCACAACCCTCTGGACAACACATCTGCTGGATTTTCTTTCGAACTAACATGTCGCCACTGGTTGGGTTCGGACAACTCCTGAATCTGTGCTGTCCTATTAGCAACAAATGTTACAAACGATGTAGAGCTGGAGTTGATCCATGCAAGAACAATTTGCGAGTCGGTCCAAAAGTAAGCTGGAGCATTTGGAACTTTTAGATCCCGTTTAACTCGTGCCAATAATTGAGTGCCTAGAAGTGCAGCACAAAGTTCTAGTCGGGTATCGATTGTGCTTTGAGGGGCGCCACACGAGATTTTGCGCATAAAAGTCGTACAATAACTGACCCATTATTGCAAATTGATCTGATATAAACTGCTGCGCCATATGCTCTTTCTGAGGCATCAGAAAATGAATGTAGCTGAATCTACCTTTTTATATCTTGTTGAAAGACGTGTCTAGGAATTTGTGTATTGTTTAGCTCTTTTAGACTGTTTCGAAGCTGAGCCCATTTCTTTTGATGACTTTTTGGAAGCTCTTGGTCCCATGATAGTTTTATTTGCCACAGCTCTTGTATGAGTATTTTTTTTTTGTAATACCACAGGCCCCAGGATTCCCAACGGGTCGAAAATTCTGGCTACGTCAGATACTATCATTCGCTTAGTAAATTGAGTGGGTGCAGTAAGGTTTACTTTTATGCAGAATTGGTCGGTTTTCGGCAACCATGTCAGTCCTAGCGTCTTGACTGCGTTGTTGAAGTCGCTGTTAAAGTCAAGATTGACCTCCTGGTCTTCCATTGGAATTGATTAAAGCAATTTCGGATGATTGGAGCACCATTTACGTAAACGAAATCCTGCGCCCAGTAAAATTTGTGTAAGTTGTTTCTGCATTTCAACTGCTGTTGTTAATCTGTCAGATCCAGTTAAGCAGTCATCCACATAGAAATCGTCACGAAGTATTTCGGCTCCTAGTTGATGTTGAGAGATAGCTTCTTTGCTTAACTGTTGTAAGCATTTTGTAGCCAGGTATGGTGCTGATCTTGTTCCATATGTTACAGTGTTAAGTTGGTAACATTGCAGATCTTCCCTTGTATCGTTCCTCTAGACGATTAGCTGATACGGTCGATACTCTTTGTTCACCAAAATTTGTCGGTACATTTTTTGGATATCTGATGTAAATACAAATTTTGGAGGTTTTTGCAGATGCATCGAGAACAACCCTCAGTTTTGTTGAGCTGCTTTCCGGCCTTATAACACAATGATGCGGAATGAAATAGCATGGCGATGATACCTTGCTTATAGCAAAACATATATTTTTCAATAGCTACTGTCAAAATAAAAATACAACATTTTTTTTAAATTTTTTTTAAAGGTATTCAAGTCCTTTATTCAAAAAAAAGTCCTTTGTTACATAAATGATACATTGCCTGAAAAGTGCAAAAAAAGAAACAAATTAAAGTGAAAGGTGATATGAGCGGAAACAGTTGCAATATCGATTCCTTCAGCATTACAAAGATACTCCACGGAAGATCCTCTTTCTTTCTTCATAATTTCTTTTTCACTTGGAAGCTTACAATTTGGTATTCTATTCCGTCGAATTGTTCCAACACTGAATATTCCTTCATTTGCCAAGTATGCGAGCAGTGGTATAGAAGTAAAATAATTGTCAAAATAAAGCCTAAAGTTTTGATTACGTGGAATTATACGTGACATTCTCATGACCACATTTGAAGATGCTCCTAAGTTCGGCTCGTTGTCAACTGCAATATTTTCTTTCCCGGTTTCTGGCTCAATTTTGTAAGCAAATCCTGTAGAGCCGCAGAGAACATATATTTTATAGCCCCATTTATGAGGTTTATTTGGGAGGTATCGTTTCAAAAAGTTTCGGGCTTTAGTAGAACACATTTGTTCGTCAACGCATAGATGTTGTTCAAGAGGAACTTTTCCGAAATTTTTATTCAACTCTTCAATGATCAGGCGTATTTTAAACATTCTGTCGTGGTTCTTATCAATTGATGGTAGATTTCTGGTGTTGTCGTTGAGGTGTATACAACGTCGTATATTTTCAAATTTTTTAACAGGCATCACTTCTTGAATTGCCTTTGTTCCAATTTTGCTACTCCAGTGACTTGCTGCACTGGGAAGTTGTACTAAAGACATCATATAAACAACACCAATAAATTGTTGAATATCAATTTCAGACACACGAAAAGTGTCACTGACGTTTTTTTGAACAGTATACAAATTTGTTTGGTCAGCAATTAACTGTATTAGTTCTTTTGAAAAGAAGTAAAGAAAATATTGAATTGGCGTATCAAGTTCCTTTATTACATCAGGCAATGATATATTTCCTGCAAAACGCAATTGTTCCTCCTCTAAAGCTATATTTTTCTTTTTCCAAAGAAGATTAGTGTAACGGGTTTTTTCGGGTTTATTACTAACTGCTGTGTTTGGCAGAATGTCACATGATAAAATATCTGTCGGTTCCGTATTTTCATCATATGTAGTTTGGTTCAAGTCTCCAGCAACATCAATTTCTTCCAAGTCTATATTATAATCCGGATCAGATGATGATAGTGTGCATCATCAAAATCTAGCCCATCTTCACTCTCGTCAAGGACTTGTAATATTTCAGCATTGTTCAAGGGCTTCGACATACTGATAAAATATTGGCGCTATAAGGCAATGTGACCAAAATGTTACAAACGGAAAATAACCACACAAAAGTTATTTATCACTTACTTTCAACTACACACTCGCTAGGAATTAATAAGTTATCTGATTATACACTGTATTTAAAGAAAAACTTAATTTATTGCGATATATACACCTTTTTTACATCAGCAAACTTCAACACATGCTGCGCTGTCCGAAAAATTTTTGGCTTAAGCTTTTGGTGCGGAAAAAATGTAAACAAAAGGCTGTTTCGATCTATCGCATAAGCTTTATATGATGCACAATTCCTTTTCAGATATGTGAAACTAGCCAATTTGCCTTAATTTAACCATAATAGAGAAATAGAGTCAATATTAGGGTATGTAACATTACTGTCACATGGCCCGATAAAGGGTTAAGTTGTCGTCTTCTGTCGTACATACTCCGCATGTGGCCAAATTTGATTGACTTTCGTGGATCCTTCCTGCTAGTACCCATCTGAAAACTGTATTTTGTAAAGTTGAAAGTCCTTCGTTTAAGGTGATTTTTCCTGTTGCCAATATAGTGTGATAAAATTCAGCACCGATGAGCAAATCAATTTTTCCAGGGACATTAAACATTGGGTCCGCCAAAGTGACATTTTTCGGAATGCTCCACCTTGAAGTGTCCAAGTTCTGCATTGGCTGTTGTGTTATTATTTGAGGAAGTACAAAAGCCTCCAGTCGATTTGAGTACTTGTTGATTTTTGATTGTAAATTGACATTTAAACGACTGCGGGCTTCTTTCTTTCCATTACCGATGCCTTCAATTGTCATTGCAGCTGGTTTTAATGATAATCCCAATTGTTTTGCCAATCTTTCAGTCATTAAATTCACCTGCGACCCTGAGTCCAAAATCGCTCTGCATTCCATAACTTGACCATTGTTTGCTACCAGTTTAACTATAGCTGTGCTGAGAAGAACGTATCCTTGTTGATATGATCCTTTGGATGCTGCCAGAGCCATAGACTGTTGTGCAGGTTTACTAGAAGTTTCAGTTCCGGTCGCTTGTGGGCTGCTCTCAAAATGAACAAGTGTATTGTGTTTGTGGTTACACATGGAACAATTTCTTGCTACACAATCTTTTGCAAAGTGTCCATACTCTAAACAATTTATGCGTTTTTAAATGTTGTATTCTTTTGTTGACTGGTAGCTGCAAAAACTTCTGGCGTGCATAAAGTGGATGTAACTTTTCATTGCACAGTTTGCATTTTTTTAATTGTTTGTCTATAGTTGTAACCGATGTCAATGTTTTTGCTGATGACGGCCTTTCTTTTTGACCAACTGCCTCTAGTGACTGGAACCTTGTTTCCAGGAACTTCAGGAAATTATCGAGTCAAGGCAGCTCCCTTGGTTTTTCTAATGACTGCTCATACAGCATATGCGTGCTCCTGTCCAACTTCTTGAGAAACAAATGCAGTAGTATTGGATCCCAAACATGTTTCTACTCCAATGTTTTCCAGTGCTAACAACGTCTCTTTCGTTGTATCGTGAAGACTCTTTAACGGTGCCACCGATGGAGTGTCAGAGGGATGCTTTGGTTGTCCTAATAGCTTTTCCATGAGTGACGCGGTTATCAATCGTTTATTGTTAAATCCGTCCTGCAACATGGTCCAAGCTGTTGTGTAATTTTCTTCCGTAAGCGAGAGATGTTGGATGAATTTCTCAGCTTCCCCGGAAAGATTTGTTTTCAGGTACCACATCTTCTGTATGGTAGGCATTTCCTTCTTATTGATCATTTCATTGAAGAGATTTTGATTGCCGCCACTTCAGGTAATCTCCGTCGAATTTGGGGAGCGTTACCTTTGAAAAGTGTTGATGGACTGACGACTGACTCTGTGTTGTTGTCGATCCATCTGCACACTTCTCGTGTATTTTAAGGATTTTATTTGTAATATCCTCTTCGGTTTTTAAATACGATTCCAAATCGTATTCTGCTGAGCTGAAATCTGAAATTGCATGATTTGATCATGCCAGCCTTGAACTGTACTCCAGTGGTGCTCAATGATTTTAGCCTTACTGGAGTAGTACCGAATTGGATGAGATGATGCATCGTTTATGACATCATCGAGCATCCGTTGTATAATACCAATTATTGTATTTTGTTTTCCAATAATGGTATATACTGGACAAGCGATCATTAATTTTGAATTAGCCGCTGATGGTCCTGATAATGTAGACCCTGTTGCAACTCCTGATGGCGTCGACTCTGGAGCAGGTCCTGATTCCGTTGACTCTGGAGCAGGTCCTGAAGCCGACTGTGTTTTGAGCAACTTCAAGGTCCTTGCAATGTCATGTTGTACCTCGCTGTATTTTTCACCGATTGTTGCGTGAAGATTTTTTATGAAGTAAGGGTGATCTTCTGTTGCAGTCGGATCTCGACGAATTATATTGTCGAGCCGTTCGAAAATCGACCATAATTCGTAAATTTCCTTCCTTCGTTTTTCCACGTACTCCAAGGTTTTACGTTCCCTTGGAGTTTTTCTGTAATTTGCAATTGCCTTCTGCAAATTTTCTGCATTTTGGTCCTGCTGTACCACAAGCTCGTGTAAACTTGCCATGATGTCCTGGACAATGGTTGTCCGAATACAACACTAAAACGCGAAGTCCTTTGAAGTATTTGGCAATTTGGTTGTGCTGGCACATAAACCAACCACAACACCGTCGGGCTGCACTCTTTGATCAAGTCTAGGCAATTTGGTTGTGCTGGCACATAAACCAACCACAACACCGTCGGGCTGCGCTCACTGACCAAGTCTAGTGAGAGGATGAAATCTCTGCAACTCGTCTGGGGCGAAGCTCTCGCCGGGGCCTCCAAATGTAAATTTCTGTTGAAATATTATTTGTGTCGGCACATTAACCGAACACAAATCGCAGAAATGAAAATGCCTTTTTGGTGTCTAATTGACTACTGAATTAATTTATTGTTTGTATCGTTATTTATACAATTTTTATGCTAAGCTTTATTATTTAGAAATTAACCTTGACAATGCACCTTCGGTGCATTTTGGTTCTCACCAAAATTGCTGGTCGCTTCAAACGGAAGTGTCGTATTTCCGTCTGGAGCGACAAGCAAATTCTGCATACGCTGCACTTTTTTCATGGGAATTATTTGACCATGAAAACGGTGCAGCGTCAATGCACTGCCAAGGCTAAATCAAACATATGGTAAATATCCTTCCGCCATTAGAAACTTAATGCAGAATTGTCTTAATATTCTTTCTAACTGGGCCACATAATGTGAATTAAATGTAAACCTTCAGAAGACCGAGCTAGTGCTCTTTACTAATAAACATTGAATACCAGACTTGCACCCCTCAAAACTTAAAGGTACTCGTCTAACATTCTCTGATAGAGCTAAGTATTAAGGAATTGTTCTAGATAGGAAACTAAACTGGAAACTGGATACCGAAGAGCGGGCCAAAAAAGCTAATATAGCTCTTGTAACAAGGCCATTGGTAAGAAATGGGGATGGCAGCGTAAAATTACCCATTGGCTATATACGGCCGTAATTAGGCCTATTATGACTTACGGTATATCTGTCTGGTGGCCATCACTAGATAAAAACACTAACTCAAAAATACTCAAGAGTTCAACGATCTGCGGCATTGTATATTAGTGGTGCTTTGCGTACCACACCCACCATGGCGCTGGATGCCACGTTCTACCTGCTACCCATTGACATCTTTGGCAAACAACTAGCTGGAAATACAGCTACTAGACTGCGGGCCTCATTACAATGCAGAACGGGAAATAAAGGACACTTATCTATACTTCAAGTAACAATACTGAATCTAGTAGACTACATCACACCAGTGCTTATATTTGATAAGTATTTCAATGTATCCAACCCCTCAAGAAACGAATGGGAGCAAGGCGATCCTCTTTCAACTCAAGCTTTCCAAATTTACACTGATGGTTCAAAACTTCTTGAAAGAGTAGGGGGTGGAGTCTACTCTAAATATTTCATTAAGGCTTCCTGACCACTGCAGTGTGTTTCAAGCTAAAATAGCCGCTACCCACGAGGTAACTTCTTGGCTTCTGGAGAACAGAATATCAGGTATCGACATCCATATTCTATCAGACAGTCAAGTTGCTCTGAGAGCCCTGGAATCAGTTCAAATTTTATCAAAAACTGTCCTCAGCTGTTGCAAATCTCTCAATGAGACTGCGAAGCAGCTACAAATCAAACTATGCTGGGTTCCTTGACATAGGGACATTCCATGGAACTGTAAAGCTGATGAACTCGCTCGAGAGGGTACAACAAAAGAAATTCTACCCATCAACAAGGAATATGGTATTCCTCTATCTACATGTAAACCAGATGGATGGGAAGTAGAACATGCAACATTTCGCGTATGATATGGCCAAAACTGAATCAAAAACGCTCAATCGATCTAATCTCTCTAAGTAGGTTTCAAATTAGCACCATAATAGGCGTGCTAACAGGACATTGTGTCATAGGTACTCATGCAAGAAGACTAAGTATCTTCGCAAATGACTTCTGTAGAAGAGATGAGGAGGAAAAAACTATAATACAAGGTGGCGCAAAAGGAATCACCCTATTGGAAGATGCTCTCATTTTTGCAAATGGCCGCCAATGTCAAATCTGTTTTGACATTTGTGGACTAGACAGATACAGAATACAAGTGAATAAGCCATGGAGCGATACACTCCCCAAGAACGCGGAATAATTGTGTCTATTTTTTTGCGTAACAATTCGTCTGTGGTGTTGGCAAAAATCATAATGAGCGATGAGGCTCATTTTCACCTCAGCGGGTACGTGAACAAGCAAAATTATCGCTTCTGGGGAACCGAAAATCCGCGAGTGATGCACGAGAAACCATTACACCCGCTCAAAGTGACTGCGTGGTGCGCTGTTCACGCTGGAGGAGTCATCGGGCCGAACGCCGCGGGTCAAACGACAACAGTGGACGGTGCGCGCTATAGGGCAATGTTGACCGAGTTTTTTCTGCCCGAACTGGAAGAATTAGGACTGGTGGACATGTGGTTCCAACAGGACGGAGCAACAGCACACACTGCACGAGCCACAACCGACATTCTGAAGGCCGCGTTTCTGGGTCGCTTAATTTCGCGTTTTGGCGATTTGCACTGGCTCGCTATATCGCCCGATTTAACGGTCCCGGACTTCTTTTTATTTGGTTTTTTGAAGTCTCGTGTTTACATCAACAAGCCTGAGACCTTAGAAGCCCTCAAGGAAAATATCCGACACGAATGCAAGAATTTATCGCCCGAAACTCTCGCCGAAGTGATGGAAAATGCCATAAAACGAGCCCGTATGGCAATCAATTGTGACGGCGCCCATTTATCCGATATCATCTTCTCGACTTAACACAATTAATTCTAAAGGTCTAAATAAACATAATCAAAAAACAGAATCGAAGTTTTTTATTTAGAAAAAAAATAAGAGCCAAACAACATCGGATGACTTCTTTTGCGCCACCTTGTACATATTCTTTGTACATGTATGTCCCGCTTTGGCTACTAAACGATGTATACATCAGGGGAAGCACTTCTTCGTAGGCCTAGTAGATATATTCAAATCGAATATAATTAATATTCTTCAATTTATAAACAGTACAGGATGGTTCAGTTAGCGGTATAACTCGTATACCGCATGGCATCACAAAGGGTTCCAACCCTAAGTGGGTCTCTTATTAACTAACTATTAGGATCACGAAATTTCGCGTTATTGCGACGTACAAAGAACATGGAATTAGCTTTAGGTATGATACAATATAGATGTTGGCAAAAATTAACTTGCAACCATGCAAGACTTCTAAGTCCAACATTTCCATTAAAACTTTCAAAGGCGTATTTGCAATAAAAAACGAAAAACATTATTACTATTAAGTTTTGAAAAAGTTATATGAAATTTTTTTTTAATAATCAGGGAATTATTACAGCCCCAACTATATAAATCGTTTTATACCCACGTGCAAGTGCACGTTCCGTATGGTATATTGAGTTTTTTGTTCCGTTGGTAACGAACAGAAGGGGCGTGATAGGTATGACAAAGTATATATATAAATGATCAGCGTCGGATTCTGAGTCGATTTAGCGATGTCCGTCCGTCCGTCCTTCTGTCCCAATGATAACAGCCTCAGTTTAAGAATTATCGAATTTGGTATGCTAGTTCTTATTCTCCATGCCGTGACAAAGTTCTTAGGTGGGCAAGATTGGAATAAAACTTCTACCCCCTCCCATACAAACCATCCCTTTCCATACGAAAAAAAAAACAATCAATTAAAATAGTTCCAGTGCAGATATCTTATTATCCAGATATCCAAATTCGATAATTAGCACTTTAGAAATAACACAAAATTGCTAACAAAAAATGGGCGTGATCGGATAAGAACCACCCCCTCCTCCCATACAAACCACCCCTTTCCATGCGGAAAATATGATTAAAATTAGCTAAAGCGCAAATAACCAGTTTAAATTTTAACACTTTGGTAGGAACACTTACCAAAAAGGGGCGTGATCCGATAAAAACAACGCCCACTTGTAATAGAGATATGTAACACTTATGTATGTGCTAAAAGAAGCACATTTTTTGCTTTCACTGAAATGGCTGAAGATAATTCTGTTACCAGTTTTATTTTTTTTTTGCCATTGTGCAAATGGAAAGTTTCTATTTATTTACTTAAGACTAGACGGAATATTTGTACAATAAGAAACATATACTTTTGTAGTACTTAAATAATATTAGATAAATCAAAAATCTAAACTTAATACTAAATTTTTAAGACTTAAAATACAATTTTAATGGTTTTAATTAAAACAATAATAAATCAAAGTTTAATGCAATAATTATTTAATTAGATAGCTGACCTGAAAGAAGATAGGAAGAGGATGAAAAGAAATGTTTTTTTTGTGAGAAATGCTTTATTACTGAGAGCTTAAAATTCTCATTGTTTTAGATACTAATAACGTTAATGAAAAATAATCTTAATATGTTTACGTAGTTATATTCAGGATTTATTAGGTTATGCGTTCTAAAAGACAAACTAAATTTTAATTTTTGATAAAAGTAAAAAGGAGTTTGTGATTTTTTCAATTTGTGCAAAAATATAAAATTTCTGGCATTTATATAATTCACTAAAGAACAGCAAAGAATTTTACTTTTCATGCGCGATATATGATAAAATTTTCGTAATCCAAATATCTGCTGCGATAGCATTTGAAACTTGAATAACTTTTGATGTGGACAACTTTTTTTATTTGTTTTTGCACAAACTTTATTTGTTGCTTTCTATTTTATTTCCATCATGTTTTGAATACAATATCCAACAAATGACTGCCTTTATTTTTGATGCAAAAAGATGCCCTTTTTCGTGCATTTTGTATCACATTTTCCAACGTCTCGCGATATTTCCCGCGAATATTGGCTTTGAGCTGAGCTTTGGTCTCCGGCTTGTCGATGTAAACTTTGCTCTTCAAATATCCCCTCAAAAAGAAGTCCGGCGGCGTCAAAATGGGTGAGCGCGGCGACCAGTCGAAATCGCCGTTTTTCGATATATCGATATATTTTGTCTCGTCGCTTCTTAAAATATTTCGCCACTTTGTTTCGCCTTCAGGACCTGATAAATTTGAGCGACCTCAAGCAAAATTTAACCTAATCGCTAAATTTTTATGCCGAAGCAAAGTGATCCATCTGGCAATTCGTCAAGGTAGATTCTTCCTTTGTAGTCGTCGGCTGAAAGATACCACATTGTCGATATCCGCCGCAATTAATTTGGATGAGGTAAAATGATCCTATTTGGCCAGAGCAACAATCCTGCTATCCGTTGTTACTGATGTTTTTCGTGGCCTGCCACGTCCCATTAATTGGGCATTTTTATATTTTCCAATTGTTAAAAAATGTTGGTATTAGATGACAATTGATACATGCCGCAAGTTAATATCCAGTATGTCCAAAAGGATTGCTAAAGTGATTCAAAATAAAGGTGGATATGCAGGATATGAACAAAGCTAAGTTAATAAATTTGAATACTTATCAAAATGTAAGTAAAATTAATGTTTTCTTTGACAGAAGCTGGATGGCCATATTATTTTGTCCAGCTGAATTATGACCAAATTCGCCTCAACTTTTTGTTTTTGTTTTGTCTGCTATTATTGCCTTATTTTTATATTAACACAATGTAAATCATATAATTAAATTTAAGTTTTATTTAAAATATATAAATATTTTTTTCTGTTAACAATTAAAGTTCAAAAAATCTTGGCCTTATTATTTTGACCATGAGTGTATATTGGTAAAACATATGATTTAAAGAAAATTAAAAACAAATCAATTTTAAAAAACCAGATATATATATTATTTAAATCTTCATTTATTCGGCAACCATCTTCTAAAAGGCCAAGTCGTCTGGACATACTCGTATACAACTGAATATCATCAATATAAGCATGATTTGATACGTTATGACATACGAAAAATATATTTTTTATAAACATCCTTACTAATATTATAAAGAGAGGTGTATTTCTTTATTTATGTATTTTCGTTTGTACCGTTTTCACGTTATATCGGCTGAACAGATACTCTTCAAACGTGGAACATATATCGAGATGGGTCTGGAAGGAATGATAGGCTATATGAAATCTGCCACGCCCATATATTACGCCCACAAGTAGTCAAATTAAGTCAACAAAATCGATTATTTCTATTCCAAAAAATCTCAAATTTGGAATTTGAGTTGGTATAGTCACTGTCGACAACTCCACCAAAAGTGGGCGTGGTTGGATCAATTTTACGCCCACTGCAGTAACTCCGGAACGCGATGATCTACAATGATAAAACTTGGTATGTAGGTGTATGGTGACGAAATCTACCACCTACCAAAAAGTGGGCGTAGTTTTATCAATTTAACGCCCACTGCCGTAACTCCGGAACGCGATGGTCTTCAATAATAAAACTTAGTATGTAATTGTTTGATGATGAAATCTACCATCTTACAAAAAGTGGGCGTGATCGGGTCAATTGAACGCTCACCGTTGTAGCTCAGAAACGTGATACTGTACGATAATTAACTTTAGTGTGAAGGTGTTTGGAAACTATATCTACAATCTCACCAAAACTGGGGTATAATTAACACCTACCGCCATAGCTCAGGAACGTGATGTACTACTATGAAGAAATTTGGCTTATAGTAACTAAATCTGACCGTAAAGTGCTACTTCAATTTTAGTTTTAGCTATTGCGAGGTTATTGGGAGGTTAACTGAAACAATTGCGAAACTCAGTTTAGAGGTACATGGTGACAATATTTACAAACACACTACGTGGAGTAACGGGAAGTTCTGCATACAAATTTGGTATAAAATTACCAAATTAACCAGATATTCATACAAATATAATTCCAAAAATGGTGGGCGAGGCTGGAAAGTTTATTAATCTTAATTAACAAATAAGCTAAGACTTGATTCTATTAAAAAAGAACCCGGGCACCGCCGGGTAATTTAAGCTAGTTTTGAATATATTAAAGATAAAAAGAAATTCGGTTTTATATATTAACGGGATGCGCTTACTCATCTCAGCCTTGCCGACATCTAGAACTGCTATCTTTGCTGTAGGTCGCTCTGAGTTTTTACCGTCGCCCTATGTACTTGACCGTCTTTCGCCGTTACTGTGGATACGATGATGCCTTTGGGCCAACAGTTGCGAGAAAGATTTTCGTCTAAGATGATCACTACGTTGCCCACTGCTAGCGGTTGTTGCTTATTGAACCACTTACTTCTGCGTGCCAGAATTGGCGAGTATTCCCTGACTCATCTACGCCAGAAACGGTAAGCGAACGCTTGAGTTTGTCGATAACGCTCGAGAAGAATAGCACCATCGTCGCACATCGGTTTGTAACCACCAGACGACCCAAGAAGCAAGTGATTCGGCGTTATGGCTTTATCGTCGCAGCACTCTAGTGAGACGAAGATGAGTGGACGTGAGTTGATGATGAACTCCACCTCCCACAGTGCGCTACGCAAACTATCGTCGTTAAAGTTTATCGATGAGCTAATGGCGTACAAAATAGTTTTTATCGAGCTTTCCCAGGCCCCACCCATGTGCGGTGCATATTTAGAAGCGATGTCTGGATACTTAATATTTTTGCACTCTTCTTGTATAATTCTTTCAGTCGCTTTGAAGTTAGTGCAATTATCGCTGTACCGCGTGACGCAAAGTTGCGGATGGCCATCACGCACGAACTTGTATCCAAACTGTGGGCAACTTCGACGTGAACGGCTCTTAAAGTTAGGCAAATAAATATTACGCCTTCTGTCAACCGCAACATAAAACGTAGGTAAATGGACGCTCTAAACAAGCTAAATGCGCCCGTGGTAGTGGCGTTTTTTTAGATTTCTTCTATACGATTCATTTCAAATTGTTAAAATTTCCTTGGGTCCAAAGAAATCTTATCAATTTTTTTTTTGAGTCCGTCCAGTAAAATTTTGAATTTATGGGTATCCGACAAATATTTAGTATGGTAGCTGCCAACCTCACACCAATAACAGCCGGGATTGAGAATGTTTTAAGTGGAGACACCTTTGACTTTGCGGCAACAATTTTTACGACAGTGTGATAGCAAATAGCGGCATACGCATTTCCACCAGCATCTACAAATGTATGTAATTGATTGTCGCGGGCGCTCTTTAAAAATGTTGAATAGCATCTTGGAATTTTTACATTTGCTATAGCGGCAAAACACATTTCCACTAGTGCCACTTGGAGTACAACTCTTCAGATAATTCGTCGTCCCAGCCGATACCTTCACGCCATACGTCTTGAAGTAAAATTTTCAAGCAAATTGTCAACTTGTTTTTGCAGCGTCTGGCGCAGAGCTGGATCTTTATTGAACTTCTTATGTAAACACATCAAGCGCCGCAATGCAGTCGAGTAGCTATCCGGCAGCTTAGAGTTTGCGTTTCGCCAAAGTAGTCTGACTTCAAATCGCACATTTCGTGGTTGATATGTAGATTTTAAAATATCGAACGCCTTATTGTCAACTGGTGAGAGTAATGACCTTGTTGTCGATGACTCAAAATTAAAATGCTCTTTAACCGTTTCGTGTAGTTCTTCATAGCGTTTTTTGCATTCGCATGTGTGCACGTTGAGGTGATGCATAGCTGCACTGCTAGAACCGCCGCCTTGAATTGCCCAACCGAGACGAGATTTTGAAGCGATTGGTTGGCGCCTAGATTCCTTGCGTATCTTGAGGGGAACAGCCAGCTTCCAGTTGTCGGCACCAATTAACAAAGTAGGCTTAGCGTTGTCGTATGATTGTATGGGTATACCCGCTAAATATGGATATTTTTCAATCATCCCTTTCATATTCAGCATCTACGTCGGCAGACCAAGGCTCGCCACTGTATGCGCTCCTTCCAGGATAAATTTAGTGTCATTATGCGCATTAGAAACATGCAGCGAAGTTCTTATTGAAGAGCTTTCTTGGCTCGTGTATCGCCCGTCCATCGCAGACAAAGGGGGCCTTTAACGCCTGTTAAATTTATTTGTTCAAAAATTTCATTTTCAACAAGAGTGACAGGGGAGCCTTCGTCTAAAAATGAAAAGTGTTTATAAACGTGTTTTTGAAGTGAATACGGATTGGAATTATTCGAAAATACGGCCTTTCGATCTCTTGGGCTTCGCTGTGCGAGTTGATAACCCTGCTAAGTACTTGATTTGCACTGTGGTTTGTACTTACGGTTATGTTTTTGCTTTGCGCTTGGTGCGAGTAGGTATCGTACCTGTGTAGGAACATCATCAGCTACGCCTTGCAATTGTTTATTCCACATTCTTTGTTTACATAACATTTTCGACGATGTGCGTTCAAGCATTGCCGGCAAAACTTCTTTGTCTTTACTGCTTCCCATTTGTTATCAAGCGAAAATTTTATATTAAGTTGTTTTGTGATGAGATTCAAAGAATATGTAACTATTCTTAGGGTGAACACAATGTTTTGTTGTGTGGTGACTTTAATGCAAGGGCTAGAAATTTTGAAGATTCTATAAACTCGGCTAGAGGTACTGAACTTGTTAATATTTTAAAATATTCAAATTTTTTTTGCTTGAACAATGGAAAATTCACACATTTTTGCACGAGAAATGGAAGAGAGGTTGAACGCGTATTGGATGTTACCTTTACAAATTCACTTTCTCTCCAGTTTTCGTGGGATATTTCATATACATATTTAGGTAAAAGTCACCACAAACCTATAATTTTTGAATCGATGGTAGTGAAATTATTTCGGTTTCATAAATTTCTTTAAAAAAATAAACTTCTTCTAAATTTATCTAAAGAAAAATTATCTTCAAATTTATCGGAAATTGAAAATACATTTAAAGAAAACATTGAACTGACTATGGTAAAAACGGATGCAAAGTCTAAGTTTCAACCTAAGTCATAGTGAAAACAAAATGAAAAAAGAGCAGAAAGGGAGGGTACAAATAAGCATTTGGAAGAAATTGAAAAATCAGTTAATAATAAGGTTTTTTGGAATACTGTTAAGTCATATAGGGGTATATACAATTCTGGGAATAGTTCCTAAACTGTAGTGATGAAAATTATGAAGATTTTTTGAATCACTTAAAAAATGAAATTCCTTTTGATCAGAATTCTGTAAATTTAAATGATATAAGTTCCTCTAATCCGTCTGTTTGTCCTGTCCCTTTCTTTTTGTCTGAAATAAATTTTGTCTTGTCTAGAAAAAAAGTCCGCTGCTGGGTGGGATGGGGTAAAATATGATATGCTTAAAGCTTTGTCTGTTGATAGTCTGAAATATCTGTTGTCTGCTATAAATGAGTGCTGGGTGAATTTTCGAATCATTGATAGTTGGAGGGTTATTAAAATTGTTCTGATTTACAAAAGACGCAGAGATCCAAATAATGTTCTAAATTATCGTCCGATTTCTCTAATTTCAGTCTTTGTCAAAACTATAAACCTAATGGTTAATGAGAGGCTGTATAAGTTTTTGAACACCACTAAAATTTTACCTAGACGTTCTTTTGCGTACAGAAAAAACAATATGTGTCTCAACGAATTAACGCATTTAGTTTTAAGAAGGATTAATTTAGGTGATAAAGTTGTTATGTTGTCGCTGGATATTAATAAGGCATATGACTGTGCTAATTTGAAAAAGCTTTGGGAGATTTTTCAGACTAAAGATGTTCCCCTTGAACTGAGTTTTTGGATTGATAATTTTTTTTGCGGAAACAACACTTATGTTGGGATCTCATCTTGTTAGTTTTAATGGTGGCCTTCCTCAGGGTAGATGTCTGAGCCCGCTTATTTTCAATCTTTATACAATTACTCTGCACTCACTCCAAGATGAAAATACAGCTGTTTTTGAGTATGCTGATGATTTTTTGATTGTGGCTTTTGAAAGAAATTTTGATGATGCTGTCAGTAATGTAATCATCAAAAGTAATCAATTTTTTAAATTGTGTGCTGATTTAAATCTTTCTTTCAATCCGGAAAAGACCAACTCAATTTATTTTGCAAAAGCAAATTAATTTGAAAATTAAAAGTGTACCCGTTAAACAGACAAACTCTTTGAAATTTCTTGGTAGAAATCACTTTTTCTGAGCATTTTGATAGGGTTATTAGTGAATCCTCTAATGCCATTAAAATGACAAATGCTTACGGGGGTGTTCCACCACAGTCTTCTCTTACCCTTCATAAATCTATTGTTCGTTCGAAAATTGAGTCTGTCCGTAGAACAACCTGCAATTCCCCACAGTACATTGATAATCGTATTCAAAGGTATCAAAATGTTGTACTTCGTAGATGTATTGGCCTAACGCCATCCACTCCCAATCATATTTGTATGCTACTGCCTGTGAACTTCCTCCAAAGTATAGAGCATTGTATTTGACTGCTTAAGAATTAATGAAATTTATGTTCATTAATTACCCCTTCTTCAAGAAAATATCTAATGATACCCAACAAACATCATATCTAGACTGATTTGATTCGTGCTGTAGTAACTTTTCCAATGTACGAAAAGCGTGCAACTATTGATGATTGGCCAGTGCAAATTGAGGTGTTCGTGAAAGTCAAAGGAGGATATTTCGATTGAGTATTTGTTTTTTGTATACGAAATATATTACTTACTTAGGTGACCATTACAACCCGTTATCGAGTTATGGCCGACCCCAACAATTCTCGCCAGGCGCCTCTTCTTTGCGCGCGCCTTCTCCAATTTGATAGGTTCTCCTCGACTTGGTTTTTCCATCGGAGTCGTGGTCTTCCCCTTCGTCGTCCCTCGTCGGCTTTCGCTTCGATCACCTGCTGCGCCGGAACTTCTTCGTCCGTACGTACGAAGTGTCCGAGCCAGCGCAGACGCTGAATAGTGATGCGCTGGACAACATCGATGTCCTCGTAGAGCACATACAGCTCGTGGTTCATTCGTATACGATAGTCGTCCCCAACAAGAACGGGACCGAAGATTTGCTAAGTAATGTCCTCTCGAACACTCCAAGCGCGACGGGATATTAATAAATATAAAAAAATAAAACTCATTATTTGTAATTTTATATCATAAAATGTGTGGAATAGTATTTGTTGAAATTAAACCAAAGAATCCAAACTCCGTATTGACTCTAAATTAACCCCAACACGAACGGGACCGAAGATTTGCGAAGTAATGTCCTCTCGAACACTCCAAGCGCGACGGGATATTAATAAATTTAAAAAAATAAAACTCATTATTTGTAATTTTATATCATAAAATGTGTGGAATAGTATTTGTTGAAATTAAACCAAAGAATCCAAACTCCGTATTGACTCTAAATTAAGGTACGGAGTTCAAAAATTCCTAAATAATATACATTATTATATATTTTTAATTTCAATATTATGCAATGGGTATCCCAATAAGAGCGCAATTTTTAATTTGTTAAAAAAACGCAGTTTTTTCGGGGATTTATAATATTTTTTCAATTATAATGTCGACATATATGCCCTCCGCGATTTAACGCCTTGCTGGGGTTTTGTTAAATCTCAGGTCTATGCCAATAAACCGCAAACATTTCCTGAGGCTGAGATCTAACGTGTCATCGGTGAGATAGACCTGAAAATAAGTGAAAATGTTATCGAAAATTTCATTAAAAGGGCCAGGCTCTGCCGCCAAAGCCGCAAGGCCGAATATTCTATTCCATACTTCATCGCAACATGTCTACTTTATAATTCAACTAGCGAATTCCCGGCATGCGTTGCAATGCTACTTAAACTTAACTTCCTGGTACTCGCCATTATAGCGATTCTGAGTTACGGCAGTGAAATTATCGGTAGTTACCATATAAACTCAGAAACAAAATCTGAAATGTGGTCAATTGTGCCTTAACAGACTCAAAAGCCGAATTTCAGATTTTTAGGAGTAATATTAGCAATGAAATCATATATTTTTCTTTTGATTGAACCTCGCCCATTTTTGGAGAAGTTGTCGACAAAGCCTATACAAACTCAGATACCAAATTTTTAGGAGCAATATTAGCGAAATAATCGAATATTTTTACTTAGTTTTACAAATTGTGGGCGTAATATGTGGGCGTGGCAAATTTGTCTTTGTCCATTACACATTTCTATTGATTTTATTTAAATTTTCTTCAATTCAATTAAATTTCTATGCAGTATTTTTATTTTCGACCACTGCTGCTGATTCATGCGTAATGGATTGCTGGAACCCCACGGAATTCATATTGAAACGGATAAAATGTAACGAGTAGCGAAAGCGGAATGTTGAACACCAAAAAACATATTCTATGCGGAATAATTTCGATTTATTGCGGAAATGAAATGTAGTACCTACCTTATTAACTAAAGAAAAATATGAAAATACAAATTTTATTTTCTGTACACCTGACTAATCCGAATTCAAATTGATGTTTTCGGAAATGCATGTAGTATTCTTAAATTTTTTTTATATTAACTGAAGTACCCTTGACTATTCAAAAGTTCATTTCCTGAACTTTGACTAAATTTTAATCAAATGATGATATCTGAAGTACATGTGTAGTACTGTTGGAAATGATGTAGAAATGTCTATTTTTAACATAATTATGTATGAATTATTATTTTTTATCGAATTTTTTTTTAAGTCTGCTTGTACAGGGTGGCGCAAAATTAATCACCCTATTGGAAGATGCTCTCATTTTTGCAAATGGCCGCCAATGTCAAATCTGTTTTGACATTTGTGGACTAGACAGATACAGAATACAAGTGAATAAGCCATGGAGCGATACACTCCCCAAGAACGCGGAATAATTGTGTCTATTTTTTTGCGTAACAATTCGTCTGTGGTGTTGGCAAAAATAATAATGAGCGATGAGGCTCATTTTCACCTCAGCGGGTACGTGAACAAGCAAAATTATCGCTTCTGGGGAACCGAAAATCCGCGAGTGATGCACGAGAAACCATTACACCCGCTCAAAGTGACTGCGTGGTGCGCTGTTCACGCTGGAGGAGTCATCGGGCCGAACGCCGCGGGTCAAACGACAACAGTGGACGGTGCGCGCTATAGGGCAATGTTGACCGAGTTTTTTCTGCCCGAACTGGACGAATTAGGACTGGTGGACATGTGGTTCCAACAGGACGGAGCAACAGCACACACTGCACGAGCCACAACCGACATTCTGAAGGCCGCGTTTCCGGGTCGCTTAATTTCGCGTTTTGGCGATTTGCACTGGCCCGCCAGATCGCCCGATTTAACGGTCCCGGACTTCTTTTTATGGGGTTTTTTGAAGTCTCGTGTTTACATCAAAAAGCCTGAGACCTTGGAAGCCCTCAAGGAAAATATCCGACACGAATGCGAGAATTTATCGCCCGAAACTCTCGCCGAAGTGATGGAAAATGCCATAAAACGAGCCCGTATGGCAATCAATTGTGACGGCGCCCATTTATCCGATATCATCTTCTCGACTTAACACAATTAATTCTAAAGGTCTAACTAAACATAATCAGAAAACAGAATCGAAGTTTTTTATTTAGAAAAAAAATAAGAGCCAAACAACATCGGATGACTTCTTTTGCGCCACCTTGTAGTTGTGATGGTGGTTGATTTTAATCAAAAAAATTAATTTTGTATGTATTTTTTTTTAGATATGTCGTGCCGTTCTCGTCTAGCTGTACTAAGCGAAAAACTAACAACTTTGGAACGACGAATTGACTATTTGGAGGCCTGTGTTACACAAGGAGAAACTCTAACATAACTAATTTTAATTATCTATCGTGTCCACTTATACATATTAATTATGCGTACATTAAATTTCTTTGTATTTTTTGACTAAAGATCATTAATCAAATAATTCTCAGGAATCGATATTTTCATATACAATATTTTATATTATATTTTCAGATATGTTTGTCCTAATCACTATATACAAATCAATAATTTACGTTCGTAAAGTCTTAAAAAAATATGAAATAATTTTAAGTGTTTAAATTTTTTCGTTTTATTATGCAACTGTTTCCCGCAGCTTTGCCTACATTCTCATTTATATGCATCATTTTCTAGAGCTCGGGTGGTAGCATTGCGCAATCTTTTTTCCTATCTTTGCACTACTTATTGTTGTTGTGTTATTTCGTTCTTACCCTACGGGAAAAAATTAAAGCGCTTTATTTCCATTTTAAATGATATAATAACACTGCAGCTTTTAAAGAAGAGTAGAAATTGTGCTTTATGATACGAGGGGAATAGATTTAGATTTTTTATTCATTAGATATAATTACATTTCAATAAAATATAAAAATTAATTTAAATTACGACAATAATAATTTATATTGTGTGTCGTTTAAATATATACTTATTCTAACATTATTTTTGTTATTTTAGGATTCAATAATTGTATTCATTTATTAAAAGTTCTCTATATTTAAGGGGGTACGATAAAATTTCATAAAGCCCTTTGGAGTTTGGTTCGTTTAAAATTTTCAATACTTCAGCAATTCCAAGAAATTTGTCGCCAAACAATCTTAGTCTTATATTACAAAAAATAGGACAAACACCAATTAGGTGAAACGTATTTTCTATTTCATCCAGATTACAAATTGAACAAGAACTTGGTGGTAAATTTCTAAATGATCTACCATTTAAATCAAGCAGCCCACATCTTGCTTTAAACACAATATTAGCAGCATATGCTAATTTACTGACCATGTAGTATGGAGCAATGTCATGACTTAAATGTGAGTAAAAGTCATGATATTGGGAATTTACTGCACATGAGGCATGTTGATATTTTTCAAAGTTTTTCGGAAAAAAAAATTCATATGAGCATCTAGAGTAAAGGGAGAAAAATCTTGAGGCATATTAATTTCTAACTTCGCGTGTAGCTTATTCCAATCATCTGCCCAGAAGAGACCTTTTCTTAAAACCTCTTTGGCTAGTCTCAATGGTAATCTCTCATGATTCATGGCAAATACTCTTTTTATGTAGTAAAAATGCAAACGTAATGTTACCGTAAATTGTGTTTTAAGACCAGTTTCTAAATGTAACATATAGTTAGGCGTATTCGTTGGGAGAAACAGTTTAGTTTAGAAATAGTTTTTCAACTTGTTCATAATGTTTGTAACCCCAGATCTCCGCACTGTAAAACATTATGGACCTTGACGCAGAACAAAAGATTTTTAATTTATTTGCTATCGAAATTTTAGGGTTGTTGATGTAGCTTAACCACGTAGCATTGATAGCTGTTTTTGCTGTATATTAACTCCTCCTGGTATGCAATCATGCAAGTCATTTAAGTACAAAGAAAAAAGGACAGGGCTGAGAAGACAACCTTGTTTAACCCCCTGGTTGGATGGAAAGGACGCTGATAAAGATACCCAAATCTGGCTTGTTGTGTTACTATAAAGTAAAATAAGAGTTTTAATGATTTTACTAGACAGACCAAGGACAGAAAGTTTATAAAATAGTGAATTCCTTGGGATTGTATCAAAAGCACATGAAAAATCCACAAATATGAATAGAAGTTATGTTGAAAATGTTGTAAACCGTCGAGTAGCCTTTGCGAAAACCCGCCTGGTACTCGTTCATAATGTTGTTTATATATATCCAGGAATTAATTCGATCTGGGATCAAACCTGTGAATATTTTGTAACATGTATCTAAAAGAGAGAGACCTCTATAATTAGATTGGATCACCTTTTTTATATAACGGAATGATGATTGACTTACGGAAAGCTGAAGGAATATCGTTACGCAAGAAGCATGTAGGGGCGTTTTTATAAAATTCGTAGCTAATCCTATCTAAACCAGGCGCTTTGTTGAGTTTAGACCGTTTCACAACTAGGCTGATGTCTCGGAGTTCGAACGGAGAGTCTAAGAAAGGGTAACAAACATTGGTAAAGACCAAGATATGGTTTGAACGTAGTGGTTTGCTGAGAGCAGTGTTTGAAAATGTGTGCAAAACTCGTCTGCTGACAGTGAGTTACTAACTGCCGAAGACGATTTTTTCATTGAGTTAGCAAGTTTCCACCAATCACTAATGTTTTTAACCGTATTCAAAAGAATAATATTGTTATTTTCATACAAAGTTATTTATGTTTGCATAGTTGTGTGTATTTTCTCTTGCTCGCCGTATATTGGCACCTATAAAACTCTGTACAACGCTTTCTAGAAATATTTAGTTGGTCTAACATCTGTTATGAGCAATTGCGCATTCAGTATCAAACCATTTACTTCTTGGCTCAAACATTTTTTTTCGAGCTTTGACTGCCCGAGGCGACTAGAATTTTATTAAGCAAAACTGAAATTTTTTCATCAATCAGTAAGTCACCACGAACATAATACTCGAGCTAGCAGTTAAAGCGTTACGGTATTTATTTACACGGTATTGTTTCCACCGGTTTTTTGTGGAAGTTAATTTTGTGTTGTATTACAAAAGAATGGTACAGATAAATTAAGCACTAGTGGCAAATGGTCAGAAAACTCTTTAGATGGTATGGAGAAGTCTGTCACATATTCTAAGAAATTGAACGAACTGGCACAATAATCTGTGGCGCCTAACAAATATTCATTTATTAATTTTCAGTTTTATAATTTAAATGTACTTATTTAATACTAAATGTTAAATTACTTTTTTGCTACACAACAACCCTGTTATTATAAACTACACGACAACACTTTTTATAAAAGAAATTGTTCTTCGTTTTCTCTCGCCTTCAGCAAACAAAAATATTTAAGCTTGTCATTGTAAAATCTTTAGAGTCTTAAAATTTAAAGTTTAAATTGTTTTTATTATTCAATGACACTACAGAAGGTAAAATTTCCATCTGTATCACCTCGATGCCTGCCATTTAAAATAACAGATCCAATGTTTTCAAACAAGCCTAAAATCTTTCTACCTCTACTATCTATTATTTTATCTTTAGAGGCTCTTTCATAATGTAATAGAGGGTAACATGACACCAAGTTTTTATCTAGTGACTGTGAGTTAGCAAGACGGTCTTTCAGATCACCGATGATACAATAGTTAGATGAGTTTAAATCTAAAACGAGATCTTTAAGTTTTTCAAAGTCTTTACTCCAATTATTACAGTTTAAGTACTGTGGTATGAAATAAAAAACGGTTTCTCTCAACTTTACTGATAGGACTGTACTACTATGTAAGCAAACAAAATTTAAAGAAAACATACTTTATTTTGATTTTCTAAAACCAAAAAGGCAGCCACCACTAGCACGTCCAGCTTTATGAATTCTTTTCGCAGCATCCCAATGTAAAACATAATCACTTAAAAAACTTGAAAAGACATTTCTATTATTATGAAGCACATAAGTTTCAAACAAGAAAAATATTTTAAAACCATTTATATAAGAAAAAAATTACTATATATAAGTTTACTGTTTAAATTAGCAATTGCGTATTGGTGGAGCCAGAAGAACCTGCTTTTGGCTTGCGCCGCTCTTTGACAATAATTTCACAGTCGTGTTTGATTGTTTCTAGAAGTTCCCGCAAAAATACTGCATCCACATCACTTTTAGCAACCACCTTACCGTCAAACCATGAAAATTGTTTGTCGTTGAAAAATCGCGAAGTCTCCAAGACGAACTTTGACATCCTTAAGCTCGCTCAGTTTCTTAGATAGCATTCTAAGGTGATACCGCTTATTGCGCTCTTCTTCGGTGTAGTCTTTTCTATGAAGGCAGCCGTTAAGTTTTTTTCTAGCAGATAGTACTACATAAAATTTCGCAATTGTCTTTAAAGTGAAAACAAACGATTCTCCTGACGAAAGTTAGATTGCATCTGACACCTCGACTGTTAAGCAAATTCGTTTTCAGCAGATTTCACCGTGGCTTTACCAGCACACGTACAAGGCCGCGCCTGGTGCTTCAGTCTATTTGTTCAAGCCTTTTACGCATCGAACTTATCTCATCTTTTAGATTTGCATTTTCATTACGGAGCTGCTGAATTTCCACTTGTATGCCAATCAGATCGTCTTTTTTGGCAACATCTAAAAGTTTCGAATCAAAAAGTGTGTCGAGCTTCTCATCGAAAACACTCCAAGAGAAAACGTTAGCAGTTGAACCACCATTATTCGTGCACATTTTTGAAGGTTGCAAGGGACTACGGTTGGTTTTTTGTGACCGTATAAATGGAGACGAATTTCTTTTCGGACTATTATTAGACGCCAAATCCGGTGAGGTTGGCATAAGCGATCTTTTTTTGTTCAACTCAAGCGACATAAATAGTGGGGTTGTATTTAAAAGACAGATGGCTTTCAGGAAAAATATGTAAAATGCAAATAAAAATGTGAAAAACGGTAATGTAGACCAAGTAACATTAAATGCAAGTTTTGGTTCACTGGGTAATCACATTATTTTAAAAATTCAGATGTTGTCATTGTGATTGGCCAATATAAGAAGAGGAAGATGTTTTTTTTTCTGTTTGTTTTGGTTCTCAGCAATCGTGTGAAGTGCGGTTAATTATTCTGGCTTCGTTATGCCGGGTCAATTTTTAATTAAAAAATCTAGAAATTGTGACTTACGGCGGGCTAGTCAATTCGAGTAAATTAACTTATCGCGGTAGAAAATTTTGATCGGTTGCCCAAGGAACCAGGTGGAGGCGGCTTAGCATCAACGGCGAGGCAGCAGCAGGATGTGGACGGACGGAACGGATCAGCTGCGAAATAGCAGACAAGGCAACAAGAAGAAACAGCAACGACGTCAACAGCGATTGGATCACGACGTGGACGGACGGTTTAGTGCAAATGAGTATTATGTATGTATGTGTGTATTACTGTTCGATAGCCAATTTTTAATTTAAAATTATTATAAATTCTTTAATTTGAATTTTAATAGAGTGACAATCAAACGAGAAGACGCCCGGTAAACTTGTTGTCCCGATCATATGCTTTTTGAAAATTTTTAGGCGTTTTTTCTTATTAAATTTGAGTATTAACAGGAGCTTACATATAAAGCGACCAATCTCTCTTTCTCTCTCTTCTATATATACGAGGGGAATATTTTCAGAAAGAAAATAAGAAATTGTTTTTATCCCCGTAATTTTGTAGTCATAAATTCTTCTTTTTGATTTTGTGGAAGTACATGGAAATCAGCAAGTAAAGTTTAAAAACGTATACCTGCTTCTGCAACTTTAGTTTGAATATGAATTAAGTTTTCGTTTTATTTGTGATATTATTGAAAATTTGAACTTCCATTATAAAAGCACACAAGAGAGAAAAGACGTGTATACTTACGCAAATACAATCCGTATGTCCCGACGGAAAGTATCTGCAAAAACATATTGCGATCGGAAGTGTGTTTTTAATGTGCCAATGTCGAGCTATACGCCGCAATAATAGTCATCCACTAAATACCGCAGGTGTATTGATAACGTTATCGTGAATACGTTTTTTCTTCTCTTATCTATATGTATAAAAATTAATTCTTCTTTCTTTCTTTAATTCTTTCTATCTTTCTTTGTACCAAATGGGCGTCTAAACCATTCATCCGATTGTGTATGATTTGTTAAAATCCTATGTTCTATTTGTGTGTTCGGATAAATGTAAAATTGCCGTAAATTATTTAAAAAAAGAACTTCAATCGGACAGATGTCTTGGTCATTTTGATCCAAAGTTAAAAACAAAGTTAATTGTCCACGCTATCCCAGTCGGCGTTGGTGCGGTTTTACGCAAATTGAAGGAATTGAATTCGAAATTTCATTATATGATTTCGAAATTTCACATATTAAATCAAAAACAAATGTAGCTGATTATATTTCTAGGTTTCCGATTGCATGCAATTATATGAGTACTTATACGTCTTTTGATAAATTGCATGATGACATTTATATGAATTATACAAAAGAATTCAAAGAAGGTGCTGTAAACATCGAAAAGGTTAAAATCAAAACTCTATCGGACGACGTACTACAAAAAATAAGTACTTTTGTTTAAACGCAATGGCAGGAAAAATGCAATGATAACATATTAAAGCCATACTTTAATCGTAGATTAGAATTATCGTAAAAAATTGCTGTTTGTTTTGGGGTTTTAGAATTATAATTCCAGTAATATTACAAAATGAAGTGTTACAATTTTTGCATACATCTTACATTGGTATCAGTAAAATAAAATCGATGGCGCGAGAAGATGGCGCAAAACGAAGATTTAGAAAACATAGTTAAATCATGTGACTCGTGTTTAATATCCCGATCGGATCCACCATAACAGCAATTGATCACTTGGAAGTAGCCAGAAGAACCATGGGTTAGGGTTCATATTGACTTTTTTGGCCCATTTATGAATCGTTGGTGTTTGGTGGTTGTCGATAGTCAAAGCAAGTGGATTAAGTGTTTGGACATGAGAAAGAATACCACCAGCAGTGCAACTATATTGAAATTAAAAAAGTTTGTAATCGTCGATTATAGTTTGGGTTGCTTAACTAAATAAGCAAACATATTTTTCGATAGTAGGGTACATTCGCACGTGCTGGTTTGTCTTTGCTAGCTCTCAGGGGGATATGGAATAGGATCTTGTACCACTACCGATATAACAATTACAAAAATAAATTCACGTGCTAAAACTAAAAGATTAAAACGGAAACAGGGCTATTGTAAGATATTCAGTGCATTTATAAATTTACGACACAGCAAGAAGATCAGGGGTAATTGATCTTACCTTGCGCAGCCCACCCAACCAAGTAGTTCTAAATAAAAAGGTACAATTGATTAGTATAGAACTCCCTTACGAAACCCACTACCTCAGACCAAAAGATATGAAATTACCAAATTTTTACTCCATATTCAAATATAATTCATATTTATTATATAATCAAACAAATCAATAACAATTCACAATGATGAGTACATACTTCTATGTACTTCATCATATATGTTTGTTATAAAAAACTGATAAACAAAGTAAGTATTTAGTAAATTAGGAAGTTATAATTAAGTTTACATTTAAGTTTTACCAATTACAATAAAAATAATGAGAAAAAATTTAAGTCGTTTTGTTTGAATGTTCGTTCGTGGCTCTCAATTTTTAATTAACACCGATCGAACATGCAAACACAACGATGCAACTTTACACTTTTTTGTTTGTTGTTGGCAATTTGTCTTTGTTGGTAAGTTTTGGTCATAGCAGGTTAGTTTTTATATTTATATGTAAGTAGTAATTGTTGTTGTGTTAAACTGTTATTTTGTTCTAATTTTTTGTAAATTTTGGTTTTGTTCTAAATCGATTTCGATTTACTCACTCATTTTTTATTTCCATCTATCCATCGACGAAAGACCTCTAGTAGAAATGATGCGACGAATTGTAGCAATACGATATATGTGTTTTTCTTTTTATTTTATGTTTGTTTGTATGTCAATAAGTTAAGTCCGGTTTTAGTCATTTTAATTTCGTCAAGGGTTCAAACTTATAATTCAATTGACTTTACTTAACTTAATGCTATAAAATTTAGAAACTACAAGGTTTTGGAATGATTTAAATTTAGAAATAATGAAATTTTAAAACTGTATAGAGTTTAGAAATAAGGAATTTTTTTTAAATTTAATAATGATGTAATTTAAAAAAAAAACTTATGTAACACCAACTTATTGGTTGTTTTGCAATTTTGAAAATTAATTACAAAAATAATTAAAAATTTAAAAACAAAAATAATTTGTGCTCTATTTTAGCCAAAAATACACGTTGTTCAGCATCAATAGTGCATCAATTTTGCTGTTGAATGTTGTTGATGGTAATTTTTGATGATATTCTTGAAATCTTGCATTTAGGCTGGTGTTTTTGCAGCACTTATACGCAGGAACGCATGTTTTCCAAAAAAATATTATTGCCGATAAATTTGCTAATAAAAAAATGTAATTTAGAATAATAAAAAAACAATTTATAACCCTTTTGACCTTGGCTAGATGAAATTTTAAACGAAAAAAAAATGTAATTTGGATGACCAAAAATGTGTTTTGCGACCATGTGCTTGGTGTGAAGCACCTATGTTGCCGCGGCGCATCGCACTTTACCTACAAAAAAAAAAATGTTTGCAATATTCATAAAGAAATATACTTTATATTAAAAATAATGAATTTATAAAACTACGAATTCTTTTACCTTGAGAATTCAAAAAAAAAAAAAAAAAACAGCTGAAGAAAATATTGAATTTAATTATGTTTAACTTAAGTATAAATTGTACATTGTTACAAAAAAATATCAAAGATATTTGTACAATTGCTTTTGGTAACTGTACAAATTCTATTTTTTTAGCACGTAGTAATAAAAAAAATGCTCGTAATAAAATTGTTGCACTAAGTGCAAGTGCGTATGGTCATGATCACGTCAGACAAGGAGGATAGGAGGCGACACTCGTCTTCTTCTTCACTTGACAGTTCTATATATGTTTGCATTGGTGATAAGACAAAAAATTTCAGAGGACTATACTTTTCGAAAAATTAAAAAAAAAATTTTGACAAAATGAAATATTAATTTTAATAATAAATGTATTATATGTAATATAAAATAAAAATTTTGGAAAATTTTGACATATTTTAAAAAAAAATGTATATAATAAATTAATAAATACGTTAATATAGTTAATATATTAGGTGTACAAATAAGTTTCCGCCGTTTTTTGTTAATAAAATAATATTTAAACGATTTTAAACGATGTGAGACTGCTTGCTGAGTGACTTTTAAACTAAGTGCAAGTTCCTTTTGTGTTTGAGACGAATCTTCACCCAATAATTTCTCCAAATCTGCATCATCGTAAATTTTCGGCCTTCCACTGGATCTTTGTCTTTTATGTCAAAATCACCTTTTTTAAATTTTTGAAACAACTCACGACATGTTCTCTCACTCAAAGCATCCTCATTATATGCTTCTATGAGCAATCGATGCGACTCAGCAGCAGATATTTTTAAATTAAAAAAATAAATTAAAAGTTCCCGCAAATGACACTTAGTTGGCTCAAATTAAAACATTTTTAGATGAAGAAAAATATATGATGCTAATGCGAACTTAATAACATGATAAGGTTATTTATTTATGTTTTGTAGGCTTTTCGGTCTTATTATTTTAAAATGCGAATAAAACAACTTTATTCCATCTTTTATCCCGACGTTTCGTTGAGGTTATTTCAACTTCTTCAGGGGTTTATTGAATCTATTATAATGAAGAATATACAAATAACATTATAACACTGACAATTTCAACTAATTTTTTAACTTTCGACTTACATTATTGCTTTAAATTACATTTATACATAAATATTGCATCTCTCCGAACGGCACAAACACAAATTTAAACATAAATAAAACTAAAATTACAAATAAAATCAAATTTAAAAAAACTAATTAAAATTTTATTTTATTTGATGGTGGCAGCGTAGCATAAATTTATTTTGTCTTTGTCTTCTTTCGTGTTTATTGTTGTTGTTAGTTTTTGTTGGATCCTTAAGCTCTCCAATGTGTACCTAGTATTTTGTTTCTTTTCTCTGTCTAATATTCGTACATTATCAAAATCAGCTGAGTGTCCACTTTCGATTATATGTTGTGCTAATGCTGTCCCCAATTTCTCCCTTTTGATGTCAGATTGATGTTCTCCCATTCTCACGGCGAGTGCTCGTTTTGTTGTTCCTATGTAAACAAGATTGCATGTTTCGTTGCCTTTTCCATTACATCCTATTTCGTAGACGACGTTGTGTTGTTGTTGTTTGTCAATTGGAGTTTTTGTGTTTGTAAAGATCGTGGAGAGTGTGGCGTTCGATTTGTGAGCGAAGCTTATGTTGTCCCGTTTTATTGTTTCGTGCATTTTTATGTTGTCTGTCAGTTTTGGAACGTATGTAACGCTGAAATATTTTTGTGGGCTGCCAGATTTTTCATTTTCAATTTGGAGATTTTGTAGTTTTTTGGTGATTAGATTGTTTGTGAGATATGTTGGGAAACTGTTATTGTAGAGTATGTTTTTTATTTTATTTATGTTTTCATTTTTAAATCGGTTGTCGCTGATTTCAAAAACTGTATGTATTAAATTTTTTGCTGTATTTATTTTTTGTTTCATAGGTTGAGTCGAGTGATAATTTATTATTCTTCCTGATGCCGTTGGTTTTGTGTACCAATTGAGTAAAATTGTATTATTTTGTCTGTGTAGTTTTGTATTCAAATACGGAAAGCTGAAGTTTTTTTTCTATTTCAACTGTAAACTGTAGTTTATTGTGATATTTGTTTAGTGTATTTAGTATGATATCTATATCTTTTTTGTTAATTATTGCAAAAATATCATCAACGTATTTGACTAATAGTTTTATTTGTATGTTTTCTTGTTTAAGTTTTTCTATAGTATCGTCTAAAAGTGTGTCAAGTACAATATTAGCAATTGTTGGGGATAAGGGATTCCCCATT
This sequence comes from Suillia variegata, assembly GCA_949127995.1. Classification (NCBI taxonomy): domain Eukaryota; kingdom Metazoa; phylum Arthropoda; class Insecta; order Diptera; family Heleomyzidae; genus Suillia; species Suillia variegata. The sequence goes on from OX421842.1 coordinate 23,186,785, forward strand.
GGCATTCCAAATGTCTGGTGATAAAGTTTGTTGTCATATTCAAAGTAATTATTGTCTTTTAAACAAAATTCCAATATTTTAAGAAAGTCTGTCTTTTGAATATTTGTCTGTTTTGTTAGTGTTGTCCATTGTTTCATTATGTTTTTTATAGCTAAATGTATAGGTATGTTAGTAAATAATGAAACTGCGTCAAAAGATACTAAAATTTCATCTTCATCCAATTTTAAATTTTTAACTTTTTCTTTTAACTCAAGGGAATTTTTGATGTTGTATTCGTCTGAAATTATATTTTTAAGAATTCCGCCAATGTGTTTGGAAAGTTTATAGCAAGGAACTCCAAAAGATGATAATATTGGTCTCAATGGTAAGTTTTCTTTGTGTATTTTTGGTAAGCCATAAATACGTGGTGCTGTTGCTGCAGAACACATTAGTTCTGATTTTTGTTTTAGGTCTATGAATCCTTGTTTGTATAAATTATTTACGATGCTGTTGTTCGATTTTTGTAGTTTAATAGTTGGGTCTGTTCTAATTGTTTTGTAGGTATTTTTATCGTTCAATAATTCCATTAATTTTTTGTTGTAGTCCTCTTTGTACATTATAACTGTCTTATTTCCTTTGTCTGCTGTTGTGACAATAATTTCATCTTTATGTTGTTTAATAAGTGTTTTAGTCTTGTTGTAAATTGTTAAAATGAATTTTTCTAATGTTGTATTTTTAAGTTTTCTTCTATGTTGTGCTACTCTATTAGCTATTGTAGATCTGGCAACTTCTTTATGTTTATCTTCTTCTATGGTTTGTATACATTGTTCAACGTCTGCTATTATGTGTATGGGTGAGAAGTTTTTACCATTAACAGGGATAGCAAATTTTTTACCCAATGATAATAACCACTTACTCTCTTCAGCAAATTCAATGTTAGTTTTGTTAACAAACCAATTTTCATTGTAAACAATTCCCATCTTTTGTAAGTTTGAATTTTTTAAATTTTGTAATTTGGATGAATGTGTCATGTTAGATTTTGAAATTATGTATAGATGCATATAATGTTGTTTTTGAATAAATGTTGTAAATTCTTTGTCGTTAAGTCTGGTTTTCATTTTAATTTCCGCTTGATATATATATTCTTTGGTAGTTTTAATAGTTTTGTTTGTTTGTGAAATTTCAAAATTTAGTATTTTTAAAAGGAATAAATTTATAGTTTTCTCTGCTTCTATTTTTATGGTGTGTGCTGTAAATAGTGTATATATTTGCCTTGTTGTGTTTGTAAGATGTTTTGGTACCATTCCGTATTCTCTGCATGTTAATAAAAATTTTAGTCGCTCTTGTTGTTTTGCCAGTCTCTTTTTCTGTCTGCAGTAATCTTTCAATGTGATGCAGGTGTCTGTGTCATATTTGATTTTGATGTTGTTCTGGAATAAACAAACTAATTTTCAAGTAGGTTACCATCTGCGAATTCCAACGTAAACCTCGTGCCACGCCATCTTTCTCAAAACGGCGGAAACTTATTTGTACACCTAATACAATTTATAATTAGAAATCAATAGATATAATGTATATAAGTTAACGTTGCTTTTATTTCTACATATTTCATGCAATCATTTATTTGTATTTTTCTCGAGAATAATAATGTTGCAATGTTGCGAACATTTAGCGCAGGCATTAGGTCAGCAAAAATGCTTAAGCGTGGCGGAAATGCAAGCCAAAGCAAAACCTGCAAAATTAATATTCTCGACAGGTTACGTTATAAATAAATTTAAAGTTAAGAATCATTGTTAATCAAGCAGTCAAATAAAGAGCTTCGCTCAAAAGTTAAAAAAAAACAAAAATTAGTTTAAATTAATTAAACTTGCGCCCGAGCAATAAATTAAGCAGTCGTGTGTACGGATCGAAAAGTTTAAGGAACAATAAGCCCTCAAGTAGTGCAAGTTTCCACGCGATCGATAATACAGTTCGCACAAAACAATTAGAGAAGCACCACGATTGCAGGAGCAAATCGTATTCCACGCCTGTAGTGTCCGCCCGCAGGCCACTCCGTGACAACGCCGTAGCAGCCCCCAGTAGCAATTCAGCAAACAGGACAATCTGCAAAGGATCAGCGAGGGATTAGAGGAATCATGCTTCGCGTATTTTTGTAAGTTAGTTAAGATAAATTGTGTGAAATTTAAGTGAATGCTAAAAAGCAAAAAATTAAAATTATAAAATTTAAGTGAAATACTAAAAACAAAATTTAAAGTCGTAAAATTTAAATGAAAAAAATATACATAAAATTAAAATCGTTGAATTTAAGTGCAAAGTTAATAAGCAAAAATTATATTTGTAAAATTTAATTGAAATGCTAAGAAGCAAAGATTAAAATCGTTAAATTTACGTCAAGCGCCAAAAGGCAAAAAAATCTAAACAAATTTTAAATAAAATCTAAAGTGCAATTTAACAAAATAAATTTTTTTTTAAGTAAAATTTTCAAGTCCACAAATTCTAGAATCTGTGTAAAAATTATCGAAGTTTGCAGGACATAATTGTTACTTAACAATTTTTTAATTGAAAGCCTAAAAAGTCAAATTTAAATTTTTGTTAAAAATGGCCAACCCAAATAATCTTATTAGACCCCCTATCCTAATCCAACCAGCTCAAGCAGAAAGAGACGAACAACATATTAGGCAGTTAGTTGATAGAATATTTAACGAAAGAATAGCCGGAAGGAATGAATTTGAAGGAGATATAGTCATTAACGAGGGAAATAACTTAGGCGATCTCGCGAATTTTCCGGAACTCCAGGTGAATATGGATCATGGAAAAAAAGCGTTGAGCGTATTTTTCAAATATACGAACCAACTCGCGGAACAGCCAAGTATTACGGTATTCTAACAGTTATTCGCAATAAAATAATTGGACATGCTGACACAGTTTTAGAATCATACAATACGCCACTGAATTGGACCGCGATTTCTCGATGCCTCACAACTCACTACGGTGATAAACGCGACCTCGGTACACTAGAGTACCAAATGACTGTTCTCATTCAGGGAAATCTCACGATACAAGAATTCTACCAAAAAGTTTATGCCCAACTATCTCTTATTTTGAACAAAATTTCTTGCATTGACGCCGGACGTGAGTCACGAAATTTATTGACCTCCACATATCGAGATAAAGCTCTCGACACGTTTGTGAGAGGACTAAATGGTGATCTGCCTAGACTACTCGGAATGCGTGAACCTACAGATCTTCCACATGCACTTCAGCTTTGTCTTAAATTAGAAAACCAAACATATCGTAACAACGTCGTACATAACACTAATTCAAGAAAATTTAATAACTCGACTCAATTCACTCCTCCTATTCCACAACGCAAGGGTAATCATGAACTAAATCGTCAACAACCATTTTATCCTCACTTACCTAACTGGGGACAACTCCCACAAAGAAACTATTTTCAATATCCTACCCATAACCCACCCTTAGTAGTATAAGTGGCGAGAAAACTAGTGGAACTCCACCAGTACAAGTAGCATAATTAATGCCGTTTTGTTACCACGATCTCCTGAAGGGGCGGGGAGGGATCAATGCTGGAGCCATCCTGAATTGTTGAGGAATTTTAAAATGTTCATTAGTGGGTAGTCAGATAAGACTTCTAATGAGGTTGTACGAAGTGTACGAAGCCTGACTCTTGCTAAAGCCGGACAATCGCAGATGTAGTGACTCAGTGTCTCTGGTTCACTGGTGTTTTTGCAGCTACGACAGTGGACATTATAGGGAATTCCCAATCTGCGGGCATGTTCACCAATAGGCCCACCCTTAGCCCCGCGACAATTTCAACAACAACAAATTTTTAATCCACATTTTCAAAGGCAACCTCAAAATTTCAATCAACAACAGGTAGGACCGCCTAGACCTTTTGCTCCTAAACCATTACCAAAACCCGAACCGATGGATATCGACCAAAGCCTTCAAACCAGAAGGATAAATTATATGAATCGCCCACAAGCAAACGAAGCATTTCAGGGTAAAAGACCACCACTCCCTTATCAAAATGTAGACAAAAAACAACGAAATTTTAATATAGAAGTACAACAGTATGAAGAGGCAGCCAATACGTTAGATTCAGATTTTGACCAATCCCTTTCGGAGTATTTAGATGCATACCCTACTGGAAATTATGAAGAAAATTACGACCTGGTTACATCTCCAAACATCGACCAAACTTCTAATCACAATACTTCGGAAGAAATTGATTTTACTGACATTCATTTTTTAGAATGAACAACTCTTCATTACCTTATATTGAATGTAAATTAAGAAATGGAGAGATAATCAAAATTTTAATAGATACCGGTTCAAATAAAAATTACGTTCAACCCCATCTCGCTGCAAAAAGAATCAAAAACGAAAATCCTTTTTACGCAACTTCCGTCGGAGGAAATATCGAAATTACCCATTATACTTTTGCGACACTTTTTGGTTTGAATGACAATCCCATAAAATTTTTCCTTTTTTACACACCAAAAAAAATTATATGTCGATCAAAAATAATTTAAAGATTAGATTAATGCAGCAAATTTCACAGGATGTTAACTTAATAAATATGAGGACTGACCATTTAAGTGACACACAGAAAGTTATGATTGACAAAATTGCAAAAAAATTTCCAACTTTATTTTCCGACCCCGACGAGAGACTGACATACACGACGAAAGTAGAAGGAACTATAAGGACATCTACAGAAACTCCTAAGTATACGAAATATTATCCATACCCGATGGCTCTAAAAGACGAAGTTGAGAAGCAAGTCACAAAATTATTAGAAGATGGCATTATTCGACCATCTAGATCCCCATACAATTCACCAGTATGGATTGTACCGAAAAAGGCCGATGCCTCAGGAGAAAAAAAGTACAGAATGGTAATCGACTATCGTAAATTAAACTCAGTTACGATTGCTGATCGCTACCCAATCCCTGAAATTAATGAAGTCCTGTCTCAGCTAGGACAGAATAAATTTTTCACAGTGCTCGATTTGAAAAGCGGATTCCATCAGATTCCCTTGAAGGAATGTGATATTGAGAAAACTGCTTTTTCAATAAACAACGGAAAATACGAGTTTACCAGACTTCCATTCGGTTTAAAAAATGCACCATCAATTTTTCAAAGAGCATTAGACGACATATTGCGGGAATATATAGGAAAAATTTGTTTCGTATATATAGATGATATAGTAATTTTTGGAAAGGACGAGCGAACACATTTAGAAAATATTGAAAAAGTTTTAAAAACACTCAAAGACGCCAATATGAAAGTACAGTTAGATAAATGTGAATTCTTAAAGACAGAAGTAGAATTTTTAGGATTTATAATTTCATCAAACGGCATAAAAACTAACCAATTGAAAGTAGCGGCAATATTGAATTTTCCACCACCTAAAACGTTGAAAGATCTTAGATCATTCCTTGGTTTATCCGGATACTATCGTCGCTTTGTAAAGGATTATGCCAAACTGGCAAAACCCCTTACAAATCTTTTAAGAGGGGAAGATGGACGAGTGTCCAAAAATACATCTAAGAAAAAAGTCATAACCATGGACGAAAAAGCATTTGAATCATTTAATAAACTAAAAAACTCGTTGGCTTCCAAGGACACAATCCTATGCTATCCAAATTTTAATAAAGAATTTCAACTCACAACAGATGCATCTAATTACGCTATAGGAGCTGTGTTAGAGCAGGACAATAAACCAATAACTTTCATATCCAGGACGCTATCAAAAACAGAAGAACATTATGCTGCAAATGAAAGAGAAATGCTAGCCATAATTTGGGCTTTAAATTCTTTGAGAAACTACCTTTACGGTTCCGCTAAAGTAAAAATTTTCACTGATCACCAACCACTTACCTTTGCCCTCAGCAATAGAAATCATAACAGTAAAATGAAAAAATGGAAGGCTATATTAGAAGAGTATAACCATGAGTTGATCTATAAACCAGGCAAAACAAATGTCGTGGCCGATGCATTATCAAGGCCTCCACTTTCACCACAAGTAAACTCACTGACAGGTACCCAACATAGCGATGAAATTCTGATCATAATTTAATTCTAGCAGTAGAAGTACCAATAAATGCTTTTAAAAATCAAATTTGGCTCTTAACTAGCGAAGAAAATAGTTATCAATTTAAAATTCCTTTTCCTACGTATCACAGACATATTCTTAATCGACGAGAGTACACAGAAGAAAACATAATTTCAATTTTCAAAAAATATCTAAACCCTTCAGTAATAAATGGTCTCTTTACATCAGAAGCTATCATGGGAAAAATTCAACAAATATACCCAATCCACTTCTCTAAATATAAAATCCGATTAACTCAAACACAAGTTAAGGACTTGACAAATGAAAGCGAACAGGACGAAAACATTTTAAAGGAACACAAAAGAGCACACCGAAATGCCCAGGAAAACAGACTACAATTAATACAAAGATGCTATTTTCCGAAAATGAATGCAAAAATTACACAAATTGTCAAACAATGTAGAGTCTGCAAGGAATATAAATATGATCGACACCCAAATAGACCACAATTACTAGAAACTCCTATTCCCGAATATCCTGGAGAAATAGTCCATATAGATATCTACAATACCGAAAAACAATTAGTTATCACAGCAGTTGACAAATTCTCAAAGTATGCACAGGTCAGGCTATTAGAATCTAGGGCAGTAGAAGATATTAGAGAACCATTAACGCAAATTCTTTTCGCCTTTGGCGTACCCAAAACCATAATCTTTGACAACGAGAAATCCTTGAACTCATCTTCTATATACTTTATGGTCAAAGACCAGTTAGGAATCCAAACGTACATAACACCGCCGTACGCAAGCACTGTAAATGGGCAGGTGGAACGCTTTCACTCTACCCTTACAGAAATAATGAGATGCTTAAGAACAGAGCGTGTGCACAGGTCTTTTCAAGAATTATTAGACCGATCGGTTTACGAATATAATTATACAATACACTCTACAACAGGAAAAAAACCAATTGAAGTATTTTAAAGCAGAAAAGAAAGAAAATGTTGCAGCACTGAAAAATAAACAAGAAAAAGATTTAGAAACGCACAATAAAAAAAGAAGTCCAATGAAAATATATTCACCTGGCGAAATCATTTATGTCCGAATAAATAAAAGACTAGGATCAAAACTTACCCCTAGGTATAGAAAAGAAATAGTAAAAGAGGACAAGTCAAGTATAATTATAACGGAAAAAGGACGAACTGTATACAAAAGCAATATTAGGACCTAAATTCATTTTTACTACTTTCAGATTACTCTTACCACTAACAACCGGAGAATTCAGGATAGTTGACTACATGAACTCACAGTTGGCCACCTTTAATACCGGATGGACTAAAATACAGACGGGAACATACAAAATTATACATACCATTGACATAGATGAATACCAAAGGACATTGGACAACCTTAACGTCACAGTAAGGTTCAAAATTATACCCAACAATCCCATCCTTCCTTTCCTAATGCATTTTTTTTTTTTTTTTTTTTTTTTTTTTTTTAATTCTTTATTTATTGAATCTTCTGTATTAGAACTAACAATAATTCATCATATCTTAATATCTAAATTAATGCTTTAAGCTACAAGCCAATGCTTGAGCTGTTGCTGTAAATCAAAGTAAGTCAAATGTACTTATTTAAGCAGGAATTGAAGTTTTAGCTAAAAATAAAAAAGGTTATTTATAAAACAAATTGATAAAGCAAATTTTATATAACAATTATGTGGACAATCACAATATAGTTTCCAAAGTATTTGGCTTATGCGCAAAGCAGACAATGATAAAAAAGAAAAGCACGATGACGGAGGCCAATGCGACCTAGCGCATCATGGGGTCTTAGCATGTAGTATATCGTTGTCGGATGACACGATGTCAAAGACCAATACGACCTTGCGTATCGTGGGATCTTAACATTGTGATCAAGTATGCTGAGTAAAGCATAATAGGACGATTTCCAATTTGAAGCACGCTGGCAAAGGCCAATGCAACCTAGTGCATCATAGGGCCTGCGCATGCTGTATGTCGTAGTTATATGCCTTAGTCGCATGACACGCTGTTCATGCCCGATACGACCTGGCGTATCATGGGGACATTACGTTGTGACCTAGAGCCAATGCAAAAAGAAGCATCATGCACCATTTCCAATAAAAAGTACGTAGAAATTTGCCAATGCAACCTAGGGCTTTCGTAAGCTGTGCATCGGATGTGGTATACTGTCAAGAATATCAGTTTGATGTAATTTGCAAACTCAAGGCTAAATAGTTTTCCTTTTTAATCGACGCGGTCCTGGGTCAATTAACAAATTTTTTGCAAGGACATTTGGGTGTAGTTTAAGTCGATTTTTGTATTTTACAGTAGTCTTGGAAATCTCTTCTTTAACTGTTGAGATGTTAAGGTCCTTGTGAATCGCAGAGTTTCGAATGAACCAGGGAGCAGCTGTAATCGTCCTTAAAGTTTTTGACTGTGCACGTTGGAGCACTTCTATGTTAGAAGAACTCGCTGAGCCCCATAGTTGAATTCCGTACATCCAGATTGGTTTTATTATTGATTTGTAGATCAATACTTTGTTGTCCAGGCTGACGGTTGAGTGTTTATTCAGGAGCCAGTGCAGACTAATGGACTTTAATTTTATTTGCTGCTTTTTAGCTTCGATGTGGGTCTTCCATGTCAGTCGCCTATCCAGATGAATTCCGAGGTATTTGACTTCGTTTTTCTGCGGAATTGAAACACCGTTCAGGGTAATCGGAGGGCATGTGTCACGTTTAAGTGTAAAAGTGACGTGGCAGCTTTTAGACTCGTTAACTCTTATTCGCCATGCAGCCAACCAATTCTCGAGCTTATACAGGTGTGTTTGCAGGTCGCGTGTCGCTATTCTCGGATTAGAGTGAGTGCTTAAAATCGCAGTGTCATCAGCAAATGTCGAAGTGGTCAGATGCCTATCAGACGGCAGGTCTGCCTTGGGGTACTCCGGCCTGAATATTGAAATCTCTAGAAACAAAATTCTTGTGCTTAACCCTAAAGACCCGATATTCAAGATATGATTCGAGGATACTGTGAATATTGCAGGGAAGCAGTGTTTTAATTTTGTAAACCAAGCCTTTGTGCCAGACTTTGTCAAAAGCTTGTGCTACATCTAAAAATATAGCTGTACAAAATTTTTTCTTATCAAGCGCATTGTTTATATCTGACACAATTCTGTGGACTTGCTCTATAGTGCTGTGCTTCGTTCGGAAGCCGAATTGGTGCTGAGGGACAATATTATCTAATAAAGAAGGACTGATTTTAGCTTGCAATAATTTTTCAAAAAGTTTGGAAAGAGTGGGTAACAAGCTAATAGGTCTGTAAGAAGCAACATGGGTCGGATCTTTGCCAATCTTTGGAATCATTTTAATTTCTGAAATTTTCCATGCTTTAGGGTAATATCCAAATCGAAATATACCGTTAAAGACGAGGACAAGGAGTTCAACAGCAATATAAGGAAGTTCCCTAATCATTTTACCAGTTATAAGATCATAACCTGGCGCCTTTTTTGGGTTAATTTGTTGAATGGCTAATGATACTTCTTGCACTGTATATGGGTATAAGCTGCTTTTGGGAAAAATTCGTGTGGGATCAAGGCCAACCTGTGGGTTGGGTTTAAAAACGTTTTTAAGGTGATTTGCGAAAGCTGAACCTTTCTCAGCATCGCTTCTTGCCCAAGCACCATTTGGGAGTCGAATCGGTGATTCTCTTTGCATGGGGCGTTTTAAGTTTTTTGTTGCTTGCCACAACGAATAATCGGTGGCGGCAGTTGGCGTGAGATTTTCAAGAAAATGTTGGAGGTTTTTTTCTTTTTCCCCTAACAAGGCGTTTTTTAGAGTCTTTGTGGCAGCTACTAGATCGCGTTTTAGCTGCGGAGATCTGTGATTTTGCCAATCCCTTCTCAGCTTTCTTTTTGCACAAACAAGTTTTTGAATGGCGGTATTTGTTCTTATTGTTTGATTCCTCGTTAAGTTTTGATTATTGAAGTTTGGGGTCGAATTTTGTGCTGCCAGGGTCATTGTTTTCACAATTCCTTCAATAGCTAAATCTACATTACAACTACTGTCAAGTTTGGGATCTAGTATTAGATGCGAACTAATATATTTTTTATATTGAAGCCAATTGGTCGAATTATTTGTTAAATTTTTAGGGAAGTTTTCAATATACATCTGGTCCGAAATATTTATAAAAACTGGCGAATGGTCAGATGAAAGATCATGGCATGTTTCTACTCTAATTTGATTTCGTTTGATATTTTTTACAACCCCGAAATCAATAAGATCGGGAATCTTTCGGGGGTCAGTCGGCCAGTAAGTGGGGTGGCCAGAGGAAACAAAGTCTAGAGTATTATCGAGAGAAAGTGTATGCCATAACTGCCTACCTTTGGGAGTAATTAGTCTAGACCCCCAGTGTGTATGTTTGGCGTTATAGTCGCCAGCAGCTAGAAATTTACTCCCAAGGCTTTTGAAAAAGTCTTTAAACTGTTGTGATGTAACTGTAAATCTCGGTGGGCAATATATTGCTGATACATTAATTTTTTCTGACCATTCAGTAAGACAGATTGATGTAGCTTGCAGGAAACTTTCACTAAAGTTTTCTAGAGCATAATGCTTAATTCTGGACTTAATGAGTATGCCAGTGCCGCCATGCGCTTTACCATCAGGATGTTTGGTGTCGTAAAACAAGTAGTTTTCTAAATAAAAGTTATTTTTATGGGTGAGATGGGTTTCTGAAATAAGCAAAATATCTACTTCATTATTAGCTAAAAAATTTTGTATTTCAAGTTTGTGTTGGCTAATGCCGTTTGCATTCCAATGACAAATTTTGATGACATTCATTTGTTTTGCAAAAGGGTCTGAATCAACTGGTTTTGATTTTGCATAAGTTGTTGGAACATACCTTGCATGGATGCCATAAACTGGGTCAAACTTTGGGTTAGCGTAAAAATCATTGATTCTAAATTTTGGGGTTGAGTTGAGACATTAATCGGTGGAGCAGAAGCTGTTTTTAAAAAGCTTGCGTAAGACTGGGCTGAAGACTGGTTTGGTGTTACTTGCGTGACGGGAGCAATAAAGATGGGAACGTCGTTTTTTTTTGGTGCAACTTGTTTTTTGCTTGGGTTCATTTTCGCTTTTAATTGGGTGTAGACTGGGCAGCCTCTGTAGTTAGCAGTATGATTGTCACCACAGTTACTACATTTTTTAGCACCTGCGTCATTTTTATTTGCCGCGCAATCAGATGTGGCGTGAAGATCACCACAAATAACGCATACGCTGCGAAGGGTGCAATACGTTTTTGTATGCCCATACTCCTGACAGTTGGCGCATTGAACTGGGCCTGTGCGCTTGTGGGGTTCTTCAACCGTGATTCTGCGGTGTAGCAAGTATCGCAGGTTGTATATGGGGTGGCATTCGCCCTTCTTGAGTTTGTGTGCAACTGGGTCTAACTCTATTCTAAATAGTGGTTGCGAAACTTTCAATTTGTTTTTTATATTAAAAACGCTTTTAGCTGAAAATCCTTCGGCACTTAAAGCATCTTTAATGTCATTAGGATCAACATCGGGTTCAATACCTTTTATAACTACAACTAAGCCTTTGCCGCTCTTAAGTTGATAGGTATAAAAGTTTTTACCATTCTTCTCGAAATTGCCAACGATGGTTCTAAAAGACTTTTCGTCATAAGTTTGGACTTTAGTTTCCCTAATGTTGCCTTTTAACAGAGGTATGATATGGAAATTATTTCCAATTAGCTTTATTATCTGTTGCACAAGGGTATTTGAGCTACTTTCGCGCAGATAAATTGGTGGAGGTTTGGTAGTTGAAGGGGTAGGTTCGGTGTCAGGGTCATCACTGCTTAATAAAGAAAAACGATTGGTAGAAATTGAATCACCAGAATTAACTTTCGCAATTTTAGAATTTTTGTTTATAACTGCAGATTTAGGGCTTATTTTTCGCTTAACAATTTTTGTATAGCGGTCTATTCCTATTTGTTTCAGAGCCGGAGTGTTAACTTTAGCACTTTGACTAATTGATGAAGTCTTGCAATCAGATTCATTTGCTGATGAGTTAGATGTCATTACTTTTTCCTGCAGGGGTGTTACACATTCAGCGCTCCAAGAAAGTGTAGGCAGTTGCGACGATGCTAGTATCTCTGTATGTTGTTTTTGTGTTAAAGCAGGATTTGATACCAAAGCAGACGATGCAGCTTGCGGGGTATTTTGGTTGGAGAGGAAAGGCAAAGTGTTTGCACTTTGAGCGGGAGTGTCCAACAAATTGGTTTGCGCGCCTAAAACGGTTTTTGCATTTTTCTTTACACTGCTTTCGTCTTTCTGTGACGAAGCGCTGACTGAGATTTTTGTTGCTGCGCCTGGCGAAACGGTTTCTACACTTTTTTTCGGCGAATGCCCGCCGAAATTTGTTTTTTTCATTTCAGGTTTGTTTATGTTTATTTTCTTTTTGTTTATGTTCTTTCTATTTAATTATTTTGTTTTGACAAAAAAAAAAAAAATCAACACAGTTATAAGCCGACATAGGTAACTATCCAGCTATGTGCTTATTTTTATTTATTAATATTTTTAATTGAATACACTTTCGCAAACACGGAGCAAAATTAAACACGTCCGAACGCTAATTAACTGAACTTCTGATTCCTCCTAATGCATGAAATGGCACAAACACAAGACTATTTAAATAGATTAAAGCCTAAAATAAATAAAAGATCAATTAATGCGCTAGGCACTGCTTGGAAATGGCTTTCAGGAAGCCCGGATGAAGAAGATTTTAGAGTTTTAAAAGATCATACTAATAATGCGTTAGAAAACAATAATAATCAAATAATTATAAACAAAATAATGAGCGAAAGAATAAATAACATTACAGAAATTTCTAATAAGATATTTGCACTATTAAAAAGTAAAGAAAATATTCAGCATGATGTCGCTGTTAATATAAAATATAAATTACAAATCTTAAAAGATGAAATTGTAAACATTAATTACGCAATACATTGGGCCAGAGCTGGCATAATAAATTCTTATCTTTTTTCAAATACAGAATTGAACTTGATTAAACAAATTTTTGACAAAGATAACATACCTTTTAATATTATAGAAGAATCCTTTGAATTTGCAAATGTAAAAATAGCTTCAAATAATTCTATGATTTTATATATTATTGATATCCCCATAACAGACGAAAATGTTTGCGAATGAAAAGAGGGACTAAAATTAATAAAATACAATTTGAAAAAATATTGTTATGTAAGACTAAAATTTTCGGTGTAAGAAATAATTGTGAAGAACATAACGAAGTAAAAATTTGTAGAAATAAAGATATTATAGACATCAGCAACTCCTCCTGCATACCTAACTTGCTCAAAAGTCACCCACCTACTTGTACCACCATAAATAACCAACACATCCCTTCAGTGGAAGAAATCCTACCAGGCATAATACTTTTAAACAGATACGAAGGAATAGTTTCAATTGACCACGAAGAAATTAATCTCACAGGATCATATGCAATAGAATATCATAACTCCCTAGTTACAATAGACAAGCAGATATACTTATTTAAAGAATCTTCTGGCAGCAAACCACTTCCTGCCATTCTACAACCAAAAGCCACACAAACAGCAGAAGAAGAGATGCTGAGTCTCGAAATGATGAAGGAACTCCACCTGAAGAATATAAAATACATAGAAGAATTGAAAAGTAATAGCCTAACAACCACGCTAACAAACATCGGAATATCAGGCATTACTCTGACTCTAATGGCAATCTTGGCATGGAAATTTATGTTAACACGAACATCAAAGCTAACAGGGAAATATATCACCAATATCAACGATAATATCTCACTGAAGGAAATATCAATTGTGCAACAAGAACAACCACAACCACAAACTCGAATGGACCAAATTCCTGTGCAACATCCAGGATTAACAAACGAGGACGTTCGTTTTTAAAGATGGAGGAGTTAACGTTGCTTTTATTTCTACATATTTCATGCAATCATTTATTTGTATTTTTCTCGAGAATAATAATGTTGCAATGTTGCGAACATTTGGCGCAGACATCAGGTCTGCAAAAATGCTTAAGCTTGGCGGAAATGCAAGCCAAAGCAAAACCTGCAAAATTAATATTCTCGACAGGTTACGTTATAAATAAATTTAAAGTTAAGAATCATTGTTAATCAAGCAGTCAAATAAAGAGCTTCGCTCAAAAGTTTTAAAAAAACAAAAATTAGTTTAAATTAATTAAACTTATACAATTATTTAAAATTGCGTTTAACTTAACTGTATGTTTACAATTATTTGCAACTAAATATACCGACAAAATGTAGTAGCTGCATAAAAATCCAAACTCACCTTTCAAAACCCTCAAACAACAAATTTAGCCTAACTAACCTCTTAATGAGTATTTCATTAAACTCACCTTTCGAAATCTCTTTTTGAAATGTCAGTTAATAATTTCAAAACAAAAATCAAATTAAAATAAATTGTGAAAGTTCACTAATTTGAATTTTCAAAATAGTGAAATTTATATATTGTAAAATACCGCCAAATAATTCCTATTGCATCTGCTGTAACGTAGTTCTTCTTGAGGCAACTTGAATAAATATATAAAAAATAACGCCCACTGGAAAAAATTGCGCCAAAAAATAAAACCAGTAACCCATTGGTTAGCGTTAAAAGTTACAGGTAACATTTATAATGTTTGTACTCAACAAAATTTGTATATTCTTTAATGTACTTAGAATAAAAACTTGTGTCCTGAAGAAATTTATTTCGTTATTGGAATAAAATCGTTTAAACATCATGCAGTTTATATAAGTCAAAATTTAAATTTGTTCGTCTTATTTTTTAAATTTTGGTTGTTTACATTTTTATTCACCTAACCTAAATCCCAATAAAATAAGCACATTTTTATTCACCACTTTTGACAACTGATACGTGTGAGGAAA
Organism: Suillia variegata; assembly: GCA_949127995.1. NCBI lineage: Eukaryota > Metazoa > Arthropoda > Insecta > Diptera > Heleomyzidae > Suillia > Suillia variegata. The sequence goes on from OX421842.1 coordinate 23,201,825, forward strand.
AAAATTATAGAAAAATTATTTTAGAAACGAGTGTCGCTTCCCATTCTCCTTGACGTCAGAATTGAAATGAAAGAGAAATTCTGCTGCCGTTGCTAACGAAGCCCAAAACTCGGTTTTGTTCAGATGAGCTTTAAGTACCGTAATCTTTAAGTGTGATAAGCCTGGATGTTATCAAGTTTATCAACTACGCTTGAACGGTCAATTGACATTGAGATTACATTTTGTGATAACAAAAATGAGAATAAAAATGTACGATAAAAGAAAATAAAAGTAATAAATATTTTAATAAAAGTGATCATTATTTGCACGTTTTGGCTTATCAAAATGTATTGTATCAGATAATGGTACAGATAATGGAATAAACGAATTTAAATTGTTTTTGAATAATAATGGTATAGAACATATTACATCTCCGGTGGGACACCCTGCAACAAATGGGCAGGCCGAAAATAAAGTTAAAACTTTAAAAAACGCATTAAAGAGGAGCTTGTACAAGGAAAATATATCAGAATTTAATGATGCCTTAAACCGATTTTTGCTTGATTATAGAAATACAATACACATTAGTACAGGAGTCTCACAAGCTCAGTTAATGTTTAACATATATCTTAGAACCAGATTAGATCTAATAAATCCAAATCAAAACAATAAAAAAATTAAATCATGACAAGGTAAAAAATTTAGTAACACAGAAACAAATAAATCAGAGAAAATATTACAATGGTTCAACAAATTTTATATTTAATGTCAATGAATTTGTTATGGTTAAAGATTATTCAGTACCTGGCAAAATATATTGGTGTAAATCAATTGAAAAAAAAATAAATTGGGAGCAAATATCTTAAATAACAATCAAGAATGTGCATATAATTTCAGAAGCAAAAAACAAAAACTCTAAGTATTACATATATTGTTTGTTAAAGATAAAATTTGTTTGCTATTTTATAGTTTTATATATATTACTTACCTAAAATTAATTACATATGTAAAGGGAGAACGATTAAAAAGGGGAAAGTTGTATATGTAAACTCATTCAGCGCTCTCTATTTATCTATGCCGTTATCCCTATGCTCAATTATAAGCTAGCATAAGATCATTCATTGACGGTCGTGTCAGTCGGCCGTTGCCACGTTGTAAACACATACTTATATTGTAATAAACGCAACTACTTAAAACACGTGTAGTTTATTTGCACTCGGTTATCACAGCGAGTTAAAAATTAACATTATCCACCAAGGCAAAACTATTTCGCGATTTTTGTTCTTCTCTCTTCCGAAAACAAATTCAAAACGCAAAAATCTGAACGAGTGTCAGCATGGTTGATCAACAAAACCAGTAGCAATAGCAGCAGGGCGGCCAGCAGCAAGGTGATCATCAGCAGCAGCAAACAACTTTAAATCAACAAATAAGAAATCACAGAATACATCAGGAACACAATTATTTCTGCTCATACTGAACCATATGTTTACACTAAATCAGCTGAACACACACAATCGCATGCTCAACAAGTAATCAACAATTTGCAGAAAAACTTGCTTGTGCGACAGACAATGGGATCCAAACCATCAAATTCGATGGATCATTACCATTAGTCACATTTTGTCTCACATTTGAATGTAACCAGCAAGGAGTGTGGTTTTTTTTAAGAGAATGTTTACCAGCTAGACAAGTGCCTTAAGGGCGCAGCACGGCAGAAAGTAGAATTACTGCTCATGACAGTAATTCTACAAAATTTTTATCAGTTTTGAGCAATATTTATGCTGGAGCGCAGCACAGGAACAGGTTACCAGAGCAGAATAAATTTTTAGACTAACTGCGCCGTCAGGCACGTGTTCAGAGGGTGGCTAAAGGAACTGAAGCCCTTCTAAACGGTTTTTAGTATAAATAGGGAGACAAAAAACATGAAATATATAAAAATTTTATTTTTATAAAAAAGCAATATTGTATTTTTAAATAACATAAATATTTATCTAAGTCTGAAAGGTAACCTCCGCACAATGCTCTGTAATCGCGAAAAAGATTATGGCGCCTCGTAGTACATTCATAAAAAGTCACCATGTCAAATTTCAGCGCGATCCAGCTATTTGATTTGTTTAAACAGCCGATTTTTGTTGACTTGTTTGGCATCATGTTGAGTATGGAGAAAAACGATTTTCGTTTTCTAATTTTTTTTGAGAGGCAGAACGGCGAAGGAATCCAAAGAAAAATTGGATAATTATTGTGGGGCTAGTGATTCTTTAAAATCCACCGAGAAATATTGGTTTCGATAGTTTCGTGATAACCGAAAATCAACTGCCGATGAAGTCCGTAGCGGCAGGCTCTCCGATGCGGTTACACAGGAAAATTTAAAAAAAATATGTGAAATGGTGTTGGTCGACCGGAATGTGAAGATGCGCAAGATAGCAGATGCCACAAGGATACTGGGTTTCAAAAAGTGTTATAGTATTTGTAATCAAACTTCAACTTGTAATCATTTTATTTGTGATTTAATTTATTAATGTGGCAATGCCTGGCCTTGTTGATGGATGGCAACTCCTTGCCATTTTGCTTTTGCACAAATGGCGAATAAGCAGGATGGCGGGGCAACTGCAACCAACTGTTAGATAATCTCTTCCTGTTTGCTGTCAACTTTCGTTTAAGACACACGCATTTGAATAAAGAGAAAAAATTAAATTGGTTTACATCTCAGAAGTGGGATTGCATCCAAAAGCAAAAATATAAATTTCTTATTACAACTTAAAATAATGCCACATCAAAGAGTATCACGGCATGAAATGGTGGAGGCGCTGGTGGAAGCGGGTATTAAATTCCCTGAAAGTGCCACCATAGCGCAGCTGCGGCCATTGTATCAGAGCCTTGTGGAGCAAGTTCCAGAAGAGGCGAACATATTTATGAGCGATCTGATTGCTCAGGCTTCGACTTATGTTAAGCCTGTTGTCACTGTTGTTCCTGCAGCACCTGCAGCCACTGCTGTCTTCACTGTTGCATCTGCTATACCCCTGCTGTACCCGCTGCACCTGAAGCCACTGCTGTTTCGCTGCACCTGAAGCCACTGCTGTCCCCGCTGCACCTGCAGCCACTGCTGTCTCCGCTGCACCTGCATCCACTGCTGTCTCCGCTGCACCTACAGCCACCGTTGTCTCCATCACATCTGCTGCCACCACTGTACCTGTTGCCACTGCCGCACCTGCTGCCTCTGCCGTCTCGTCGGTTCATGCAATTTCGGCTGCTCTTGCCACCGCAGTCAATGTTGCCCCAGTCACTGTAGCCCACATTGGTGCTGCCAACACAAATGTTCCGACTGCAGCTCTCACTGACGAATTCAATGGTGCTGCCTCTAATTGGGGTGGAATTGGATCAGTGGATGATATGTTGCAACATGAAATTGCCTGGCTTCGTCGGCAAAAAGAGATTTTGCTACTGCGTCGTGAAGTTGAGGCGCTTCAGAGTCAACAACTTCAGCCTGAGGTACCATTGGACATGTCCACCATTGATGCAATGGTTAACAAATTTAGTGGCGATGATTCGGTTGACGTGCGCAAATGGTTCCTAGATTTGGAAGATGCGTTGGAGTTGTGCAGGTGCAATGACCGCAATAAGTTAGTGTGCGCTCGTCGTCTGTTGGTGGGTACAGCCAAACTGTTTGCAAGGGATGCCGCCCCCTCTACATATGAAGAATTAAAACGACTCTTATTGGGTGAATTCGGGCATTCCACTTCGGTCTGGGAAGTTTATGAGGAGCTAAGAAACCGTAAGCTGCAGCCCAATGAAAGCATTCAGCAGTATGTGGTCCAGATGAAGATGTTAGCAGAAAGAGCAGACATTTCGGAGCGTGAGATGGTTGACGCTATCATAGTGGGCCTCAACGATAGATCGCCGTACGTGGCTATTTTGTATCAGGCTACGACATTGAGACAACTTAAGTCACAATTGGAGCGCTACGAGAAACTGCGACCGAAACCAGCCGTATCTGCGGTCCGAGCTCAGGGTGAGCATGTTGGGCGAGGTGTGGTTAGCCACGCCCCGGCAGTCCTTCGTCAAGCGCCAATTGGTACAGTCGGTGCCTTCAGACTTACAACAAACAGTCCGTCCAGTAATAAGGTTGTTGCGGTCGATGTACCGCGGTGTTTTAATTGTTCACACTTCGGCCACTATCAGTCGCAATGTCCAAAACCGAAGCGGCTGCCTGGTTCGTGCTTTAAATGTGGCCAGATAGGCCATTACCACTAAGTGTGCCCTATGAAGAGGCAACTTGTTGCAGCCGTCGAGGGAACAATTTCACCCGAAGTGGGAGTGCAGATGACGGAAGAAGAATCGAGGATTATAGACACGGTCAACGCGATGCAAATGGTGAGTGTTGCTTTCCCTGACCTAAGTAGCAATCACACTGTATTTAGAAATTTGTTTGCTCTTCTCGATTCTGGTAGCCCGAGGAGTATTATTAGGAGGTCCGCGGTACCCAATTTTAGACGCAGGAATTTGAAGCCAACAAAATTAAGAGGGATAGGTAATGTTGTTTTGAACAGTTATGGCCTGACCCTATGTCGGGTGAGAATTGGAAATGTTGTTGTAACTCATTCATTTTTAGTTATTCCTGATGAAGACTTATCTGTATCCCTTTTGGTTGGGCGAGACTTGCTGCGGAAATTTAAAATATTTTTATGTAAAATTAAAACTGAAGTTAAAATTAGTTATTCTAAAGATTTTTTGATAAGTTTAAAAAATAAAAGTGAAGATTTTCCATTTAAGTTAAGAGACGGTGTGATTGATTCTTTGGACTTAAGAAAAGGTTGTTGTGTAATTAAAAATAATGAACTGGCTGTGGTCTCTGGCGGGGTCGATGGTTCAATTACTCCGGATGTTGGCAGTTTTGGTGGTGAAGATGTGTTTGATGATTTGTTTATGCGCGGTGTTCGAGAGGTAACGTTACAGATACATTCGCTGGAGTTTGCTAATCAAACTAATTCTATGGAATTTGATTTTACTATAAAAATAAGATGCTTTAATGAGGTCACTTCCGGATTTGAAGAGGAATTTAAATGGAGAAGTTGATGTTAATGAGGATTTGTCTGATAACCAAAGAGACGGTTTAAGAAGAGTAATTTATGAGTCCTATTCTTGTCCGCCGCCTGAAGTGCAAGTGGAACCCTATAATTCAAAGATGAAAATAAATTTGACTGATGACACCCCTTTCCATAGTGGACCCCGAAGACTTTCTTACGCTGAAAAGACTGAGGTTCAAAATATTATCGAAAATTTGTTGGACAAAGGCATAATTAGGTATAGTAATTCCCCTTATGCTTCGGCCACTGTGTTAATTAGAAAAAAAGATGGTGAAGGCCGAATTTGTGTTGACTATAGGTTTTTGAATAAAAAAACGGTTAGGGACAATTTTCCACTGCCTTTGATTGAAGATTGTATAGAATATTTGGAAGGAAAGAAATTTTTTACTACATTAGATTTGAAAAATGGTTTCCACCAAGTACAGATGCATGAGGATTCAATTAAATACACTTCATTTGTGACACCTGGGGGGCAATATGAATATACCAATATACCACTTTTATTTGGATTATTTTGAAATTTTGAAGTTTGAAGCTGAAATATATAAGGTGCGTTACATTTTTATTTTGTGACTGATTATGCTATTAGTTCAAAACTTGTTTTGCCAATTTTTCACTTAGCGCCCAATTTCTCTATATTTGGCACACAACCGCCTTTCGTTGTTTTTATTGCCTTTATTTTCGGACAGTGCTCGTGGTTTTTTGGTTTTTTATTTTTCATTTTGATTTTTGCGAAATTAAATTTTTTTTATCGCTATTTGCCGCAATTTCGTTTGGGCAAACCCACCCCTATTTTAATTTCACAAAAACAAAGTTTTTTTTCTCGTGTTAATTTTTGTCTTCTTTTGTTCGGCAATTGGTGGTTAATTTTCGCTAAAAATTAACCCCATTTGCTATTTATTAAAAGTCCGATTAGCCGTCGGAAAAGTGCATAAATTAAAATAAAAAGAAAAAGAACAACGAAACGCACACACACAGCAGCATCCTTGGACGGACATTCCTGCATTTTGGCCGAACAGAAGACGAGTCACAGCAGAACAGCAGATCCTAAGAAGAAGTAACAAAAACAACAAACACACTTTTTTTTTTAATGTTGTAATTTTTATTGTATTTAATTATAACATTTTGAATTGTTTATTTCAAAATTATATCACATATTAGGTGTTTTGCTTGCGTTTTTCTGTTCACTTTTGTTAATTTTCGTTCTTCTTTATCAGCTTTGTATTGTCTGCATAAAGAGTTGCCACCCAAACAGAAATATTCTTATAGAATTAAAAGGAATTTATCGGATCGAATTGAAAATAAGCGTTTCCTGGTAAATATTCAGCTTAAAATTCGTTTTAGCCTTCAGTCTATTTCGGTTGAATCTGGTAGTGACATTAAAAAGTTACAACGAGATAACAACTGTATCGCGGCGTTAAAAATGCACAGCATTGACATAGGAAACTGGGATGCTATTTTAGTATTTCTTTGTTCTACCCGGTTACCTGGTGCTACTCTAGCGTTGTGGGAGCAGTCTATTGAGATGAGTACGGAAATTCCTAAATGGTCCCTCATGGACTCGTTTCTGACTCGTCGATTTAGGACATTAGAAACAGTTTTGGATCTGCAAGGAGTATCAACTTCTAAACCAGCAGTGAAAAAGACATCTGTTTCCAAGTCGTTCAATTCGTCGAATAAGAATGTGAACACTTATCAAACAAACATTTCTAATTTCGATTGTCGGCTTTGCTCTTCCAAACAACACTCTTTAAAGTCGTGCCCCAAATTTTCGAATATGAAACCGGTTGATCGTTTTTGGCAAGTCAAAAAATTAAAACTTTGTTTGAATTGTCTTGCCCATTCTCATTTATTGAAAGACTGCAAGAGTACTTATAATTGCTCCGTATGTAAGCAGCGACATCATTCACTTTTGCATCGTGGGTCTTCAGATACACCCCCTAGTTCTAACCCCTTTCGAAATGTATCTGAAGGCAATTCTCGCCCCACGACACCTGTTCGCGCAAACATTCAAAGTCATACAGTCCAAATACATTCAGCTCCATCTCCGGTTGAAATCGATAACATTACTTCGGCTTTTGCATCTTCTGCCAAAAGTGTTCTCTTGGGCACGGCTATGGTCAACATTTGCCACTTAGGATCAGTATATACCGCCAGAGCACTAATCGATTCTGGCTCTGAAGGTGCTTTTATTTCTGAGCGTATCCAAAAATTACTTAAGCTACCAGTTAAGAAGGTAAACGCGCAAGTTTCAGGTCTCAATAACGCTATTTCAGCTCGAGTGCAAAAAATGTGCAATTTCGTTTTAAGTTCACCCACAAATCCTCAGCTACAAATCGAATCTTCAGCTTTGGTGATTCCACATCTTACTGGTAAGCTTCCCACGACTTCACTTGATCTTTCATTTGGCGACAGTTTTCGCGGCATGCAGCTTGCTGATGTCAACTTTTCAAAAAGCAATCAAGTCGATGTTTTGATTGGTGGAGATATATATCCATCAATTGTTCTTGAGGGTCTCAAAAAGAATATTCTCGGTTCTTTAATTGCCCAAGAAACCGTGTTTGGTTGGATCCTTACCGGTCCACTACCAAATGAAAAAATTTCTAGTTTTTCTACATGTGTTTCATTTTTTAACAAAGTCTCTTTGGATAAGCAGATTGCGCGCTTTTGGGAGCTGGAAGAATTTCCAAAAAATAAATTTCTAAGCGAAGAGGATAAATATTGCGAGAAATATTTTAAAAATACGACAAAACGTGATTCCAGCGGTCGTTATATAGTTTCACTCCCCTTTAAGCCTCAGTTTAAAACAGCCTTGTCTTAGGTAATTCTCGATCAATTGCTCAAAAACAATTTCTTAGAAACGAAACTAATCTCCTACGCAATCCGCATTTTAAAGCTCAATATGATCAAGTGGTAAATTTGTATGTGCATTTGAATCATATGAAGGAAGTGTCAGTACCAACTTTTGTACAAACACCGACTCATTTTTATTTACCACACCACGCTATGATTAAGCCTGAAAGCACCTCTACCAAGGTGCGTGTTGTTTTTAACGCATCTAGTAGTTCGTCAAATAGTGTGAGTCTTAATGATGTGCTCTACACTGGTCCGGTGCTACAGGCTGATCTAATGCTTTTGGTTGTAAAGTGGCGTTTTTTCCGTTATGTTTTTAATGGTGACATCGAAAAAATGTATCGACAGATTTTAGTCGATTGTAATCACACCCCTTACCAACGAATTTTATTTCGTAGTTCGCCGAAAGATGAAATTCGTGACTTTGAATTAAAAACAGTCACATTTGGTGTTAATTGTGCGCCATATCTTGCTATACGAACTCTTCATCAATTGGCTGAAGATGTTCAAGACAAGCTTCCCCTTGCTTATAAGATTCTTCGTCACATGATGTATGTTGATGATGCATTAGCTGGAGCCCATGATATTTCAACCGCTATCGCTTCTCGTGATGAGCTTGTAGCTGTTCTCGATTCTGCTGGCTTTTCGATGCGAAAGTGGACTTCAAATTGTGAAGACATATTGAAGGGCCTACCAGCTGATCATCTGTTTAACGAAGATTTTTTAAAAATCGAAGATTCTAGTAACATGAAGACACTAGGAATCCGTTGGAATGCCAAATCCGACACTTTTTATTTTACTACAACTCCTTTCGATCTTCGTAAATCTTTCACTAAACGAGAAGTCTTATCGATAATTGCTCGTTTATTTGATCATGCCGGCTGGTTATCACCTATTGTCATTTCTGCTAAAATTTTGATGCAGAAAGTTTGGATGACAAAAATTGATTGGGATGATAATTTACCCGTCGGCATTCTCCACATTTGGCAGCAATTTTTGAAGGATTATGTCTATATTCAAGATATTCAGATTCTTCGGTGGATTGATTTTTCGCCTTTTTCGGATGTTCAATTAATCACTATCGATCGTAATAATTTGTACTGTTGGTCGGACTCCACAATTGTTTTAGCCTGGTTGCAAAAACCACCATGCCATTGGACTACGTTTGTTGCGAATCGTGTTTCAAAGATTGTCGATAAAGTTGGCAACAATCGTTGGTTTCATGTTGACTCGAATGACAACCCAGCCGATTTAGTTAGTCGTGAAGTGTCAACACAGGATCTTGTTGGCAACAGAAAATGGTGGTATGGACCATCTTGGTTGTCAGAAGAAATCTCCAAGTTCCCTAAAGACTTTTTTGAGCGTCAAAATTTTGAAACAGCTTAATCAGAAAAGCCGGTTAAATCATTTTTTACATATTTTGTTCATTTTGAAGACGTGCTGGAGAGATTTTCGTCGTTGCAACGAGCACTTCGAATATTGTGCTACGTTTTTCGTTTTCTACATCGCTCCCGATCTCGTAAATTGTTTGAGACTTTGGATATTTCGAGTGACGAAATAAAAACTGTAAAAATTCGTCTTATGTTAATTTGCCAACAGGTTCATTTTGTGTCCGAGTATCATGATTTGCCTGAGAAACGTCAAATTAACTCTTCCAGTAGTCTAGCTTCATCAAACCCCTTGCTCGACGACCAAAAATTGCTTCGATGTAATGGAAGGATTATCGTACGATGAACGGCACCCAATTATTTTACCATAAAATTGTAAATTTACTCGCTTGCTGATTTGGTTTCTACATGAAATATCTTTGCATGGAGGAAATCAGCTAATGCTGAATCTTGAAAGATGCAGTTTTATGTACCAAACGTGAAAAGGATGATCAGGTCTACTATCCACAACTGTAAAACGTGCGTAGTTCAGCGAAAAACGACAAGAACTCAATTTATGGCAGCTTTACCCGTTGAACGTGTTACGCTATCTCGGCCATTTTCTTGTACCGGTGTAGATTTTGCTGGACCTTTTGACATAAAGAACTATACTGGTCGCGCTTGCCTTATAACGAAAGGATATGTCTGCATATTCGTTTGTTTCGCGACTAAGGCAATTCATTTAGAAGCGACTAGTGATCTGTCTACAACTACGTTTTTAGCCGCATTTTCTCGTTTTGTGGCCCGGCGCGGATGTCCAGCAAAAATGTTTTCGGATAACGGAACCAACTTTGTTGGAGCTTCGAAAGTTTTAAAACAGGATTTTGTCCGATTTTTTGTGCTTCAAAGAATTTAGTGACATCACAATTCTCTTATCAAAACATTTCGTGGCATTTTATCCCGGCTGGATCTCCCCATATGGGTGGTTTGTGGGAAGCGGGCGTCAAAAGCTTTAAATTTCACTTTCGTCGAATAGCTGGCAATCTGAGGTATACCTTTGAAGAATTTACAACCCTTTTGAATCATATAGAGGGTTGTCTGAACTCGCGACCTCTGAGTCCACTGTCCGAAAATCCTTCTGATCTTTCCCCTCTAACACCGGGACATTTTTTGATCGGTGGTCCCCTTTTAGCTCCTGTTGAACCTGAAATTTCAGAAAACCCCCTGACAATAGTTAATAGGTGGTTAAAGATCAAAGCCGTAGCCCAATTATTTTGTCAATGTTAGAAATCCGAATATCTGAAGGAGCTTCACAAGATATACAAGTGGCAGTTTCCGAAGGAGGACGTCAAAGAAAACGATTTGGTAGAGATTCGCGAGGAGAATCTGTCCCCAACTGATTGGAGACTAGGACGCGTAATGAAGGTGCATCTAGGAAAGGATGGACGAGTCCGGGTTGCTGATGTCCGAACAGAACGAGGCACCATTACACGTGCTGTCGTTAAACTTGTAGTTCTCCCGTCGTCGTGATCATTGCTATTTTCTTTCTCTTTTCTGTTCTCATATTTTTATTTGTTATGTCCTTTCTTCGATTTTCAGCAAAATGGTTAAGGCAAATAAATACGTCGATCGTCGCAGCCAAACCCCCACCGCCAAAGAGATGGAATGCCGTATCTGCAAGGAGGACCATCCGTTACGTTTTTGCCGCAGTTTTTTACGAATGGAGCATGCAAAACGTCTTCGAGCAGTACTTATGTACCGTCACTGCACTTGTTGCTTGGCGTATAACCACATGCGCAAGGACTGCGGTAGCAAAGGCAGGTGCCGCGACTGTAAGGGTGATCATCATACGTTGTTGCGTGATCCCTCCCGGCCGACTCATCGTTTTCAGACGAAAGAACCTAGTCCTCCTTGAAATGTGAAGGGACCTCGTCCGTCTCCATGCGCGAGTAAAGGAGGTTCTAGTAGTTCTCATATTGCGAAGGGACCTCGTCCGTCTCCATGCGCAAAGTCTACCAGCGCTAGTCACTTTAAAAATACGAAGGGACCTCCTCCGTCTCCATGCGCGAGTGCTAGTAGCTCTAGTCTGGCTGAACAAGCGCCTAACAAGGGACCTCGTCTGTCTAAAGGCGCGCCTACCGCAGTATCGCAGACCAGACAATCAGCGTCAAAATCCCGCCGACATTCGCCAATTATGGGCCCTCGTCCGTCTCGGCGAGATATGTCAGTGGCTCCACATTCACGTCAGGTCAGAAAGCGATCTGAGGCTCCGAGCTCTACGCCCCAACGTAACAAGCGTGCAAGATTTGTCAAACCTTGCAATCTACAACATCGATCTGCAGAGCCACGTACCACCAATATGGCGCCTACTCTTCATTTGCAGCGTGTAGTTAAGCTTAAGCCCACCGCGATGGTCAAGGTGGTCATAGATTGGAAATCCCACAAAATGCGAGCGCTTATCGATCAATGCGCAGATTCTTCGTGCGTTTCAAAAAAGTTGGTGCAACGCCTGAACCTGCGGATGACCAGGATGGGAAATAGTGAGGTGTGCATGCTTTCTATGCGATCGAATTTAGATCTCAACAGGAATGTTGAAACGCTTGTCCATGTAACGCTTTATCTTTCGAAGGTTACACGTCTCTAATCCGTCGACTCTCGCATTCGCGAAAATTATTTTGGTATTATCCTCGCGGACACCGATTTTTTTCAGTCTGCGCCAGTGGATCTTGTTCTTGGTGTCGACGTCAATTCAAAAATAGTCCTCAATGGAGTGATTGGTGGTACACTAGGGCAACCGTTGGGGCAGAGCACAATTTTCGGCTATATTACGTCTGGTTCCTGAGCTGTCTAGTTTTTTTTGGCTGCACTCTAAATCATTTTTGTTTGTGGTTAAATTTTTTTTTGTTTTTTGGATTATTTCGTTTTTCATTTTGGCAAAGTTACTTGAACTATTTCTTTGTCACCGCAAGTCACAAATAAAATGTAACACATGAATTTTTTAGAAAAATAACTATTTTTTATTTTCAGCACCTATGTATTTAGATTTTTATTTTATTGCAGCGATTCTGCAAGGCGGGCGGCAATGTTTAAGCCAAACGCTTGCACTTTGATATTTTGTAAACTGTTCGATTGAGAAAATTCCGTTTTTGAAATGCATAGGGCGCACAGAAATTTTCTTAATCGAATGTGTCATTTTTGATCGAAAGTGCCATTTTGAGGTATTTTTTGTTTTTGTTAAAATAACACTCTTGATTTTGGATACCAGCCGAACGGACATATTTTCCGAACTTTTTTCTGGTAATTTTCTTTTAAACAAATAAAAGCCACTTTTTTGCCCCATAAAAATTTGTATTTTTATTTTATCTTCTTTTTTTGGAACTTTGCGCAACCGGCACTTAATTTCGAGCTGCATTTTTTTAGATCGCTTCAACTTGGAAGACAACCCCCAGCACTCGATTTTTTAGGGGTTTAGAACTAAAAATGAGCAAGTGCAAGTTCGGGTATTTTGTTATAAATTTTTTGGGTTATACTGTAAATTCAGAAGGTATTAGACCAAATGAGTCGCATCGCAAAGCTATTCGAGAATTTCCGAGCCCACAGAATTTCAAACAGCTTTAGCAATGTTTGGGCCTTTTTTCCTATTTCAGAAGATTCGTTCCTTCTTTTTCTTCCATTGCAAAACCGCTGACTAATTTATTGAAAAAGAATGTTAATTTTGATGATAGTTGTTTGCAGGCGTTTAACGTGCTTAAAGATAAACTTCTGTCCTCGCCAATTTTGGTGATATATAGCCCCAAGAGAGAAACAGAGTTGCATACGTATGCTAGTAAGTTGGGTTTTGGGGCAGTGTTCATGCAAAAGCAGGATGATGATAAATTCCATCCAGTAGCTTTCTTTTCAAAAACTGCTACTGAAAATGAGTCAAAGTTGCATAGTTTTGAACTTGAAACTTTGGCTATAGTTTATGCGGTTGAACGATTTAAGACACAATTACAGGGTATACCTTTTACTATGATTACTGATTGTAACGCTCTTGCTCAATCAATGGGAAAAAAGCAAGTTAACCAACGCATTACCAGGTGGGTTTTTAATTTTGAAAATTATGACTATAAGGTGAAGCATCGGAGGGGTGAAGCTATGGGCCATGTTGATACATTAAGCCGTTGCCATATAGTTAATGAAGATAGTATACCTGAAACGGATGAGACTATCAATTCGCTTTAGTCAAAACTTGAAAAAGGTGTAGTCCAACATTTTGAACTTAAGGATGGTTTAGTGTTCCGAAGGAAATGGAATTAAATATTATTCGTTTATTGCACGAAAAGATTGGGCACATAGGAGTAGATAAGACTTCCGACGAAATTTAAATAAATTATTGGTTTCCAAAACTTAAAAAGAAAGTGGACTGGTACATAAAGAATTGTGTTAAGTGCATCATATACTCTCCTGCAGCCCGAAGTAACCAACATAATTTATACAACATACCGAAGAAACCGATACCTTTTGATACAGTGCACATTGACCATTTTGGCCCGTTGCCGTCAGTAAAATCAAAGAAAAAACATATCTTAGTAGTGGTGGATGGATTCACGAAATATGTTAAATTGTATGCAGTCAAGACAAACAGTACTAGAGAGGTATGTGCGTCTTTGCAAAGATATTTCGATAATTATAGTAGACCTAGGCGAATTGTTAGTGACCGGGGAACCTGCTTTACCTCTGGAGAATTCGAGAATTTTATCCTTAAGAATAATATTGAACATGTAAAGGTTGCGGTGGCCTCCCCTCAAGCGAATGGGCAGGTAGAACGGGTAAACAGAGTCCTTAAAGCAATGCTAGCCAAATTGTCCGAATCATTAGAGCACGCTGATTGGGTGAGTAAGTTACCTGATGTTGAATATGCTGTAAACAATACTATCAACTCCTCGACGCGTAAAACTCCTAGTGTATTACTTTTTGGTGCCCAACAACGAGGAAGAGTGATTGACGAGTTAACTGAATATTTAGAGGAAAAAGTAGAGGAAAGTGTAGGTGATATAAAAAAAATTCGAGCTGAAGCCTTGGAGTCCATTGAAAAGTCACAAGGGTATAATTTGAAGTATTTCTTAAAGCATAGCTTACCGGCAAAAACTTATCATTTAGAAATAGTATTAAGATATTATGTAATAAGTTATTCGAGGTCGATCAAGAAGGTCAAGAGGGCCGAGTTGTAATCATTTTATTTGTGATTTAATTTATTAATGTGGCAATGCCTGGCCTTGTTGATGGATGGCAACTCCTTGCCATTTTGCTTTTGCACAAATGGCGAATAAGCAGGATGGCGGGGCAACTGCAGCCAACTTTTAGATAATCTCTTCCTGTTTGCTGTCAACTTTCGTGTAAGACACACGCATTTGAATAAAGAGAAAAAATTAAACTAGTTTACAAACTCAACTTTTTTTTTAAAAAGTTGGAAAATAGCTGATATATATGTATCGATCTTAAAGGGTCCCTTTTATATCAAAAAAAGAAAAATTTAAAATAAATCTTTTATTCCCAAAAGTAAAGATTTTTCCAAATTTTTTTTTACGTTAATTAAGTTTGGATTTTGTCCATTTTATTTGATCACATCTGTTTCAACCAGCTGTCATATAAAACGTCGTACACGATCTATCTGTATAAGTTATGTGGAAAGTAATCAGGGAAGATTTTATAGGATACGGGTCCCTCGGAACTGAAGTAGAATTTTTCGAAATGTTTTGGATAATGGTATGATGAAGCAGCTGATATGGCTAGCCATGTAAGAGGCGTTCAGACCAGAATTCAACAGCAGTTTCCAATGGCACGATATTCTCCCTACACAAGTCACCGATTAAATCTTGCCCTTTACACTTAATTGTCCTTCTTGTACTAAAAAAAATTGCTTTGGTGTTATGGAAGATGTTATAAACTAATTTAGAAATCATCTAAATACTAGCAAAGTTCTCCAAAAGGCAATATCACAAAATCCAAGCCTCCCCAAAGTTTAAAATATGTATGGCTGTCCTTCCAAAAAAAGCAACGAAGACGGTAAGAATAGCGCCAAGACTTTCTGGAAATACATTTTGAATAATAACTAATCCCTTTGGTTTTTTCTTTTTTTTCATTTATATATTTGTTGGAGAATAAACCCCCTTTTTTGTGTTGCCATTTAAGCAAGGCTTAACGTGCAAACATTTGGTCCTTCGAGCTGGAAATTGAGAATTCACCAGGATACCCGAATATTATACCAGCAGCTTGAGAATCCCCACAACACAAAAACTCAAACCCCGGAATACAAATTCATCAAATTTTACCAACATATTTGAAAATAAAAGGTGCGTTCAATTGGTTTTTTTATGATTCACTGTACATTGATGTTCAATTCAATTAAAATTAAAGTAAACTAAATTTCAGTAAATTTTCGTTATGTTTAAAGTTTATTGAACTTATAAACAAGTTCTACAGAATAACAAAAACGAAATTGGCGCTCTTATAGACAACATATACATATATGTAAATATATTTTAAATTTCATACGCACATAAACGACAAATGAACGCATATTTACCTACAGACATATTAACATAATAATATTCTTGTCGATTGCTCTCACCAGAGCACACACACACATTGATTTACTGCAGCTGTTACCTGCTTAACATAAAATCTTTCGTCTCCTCTTTCTGCTTTGTCCGTTGTTCATCTAATTAGTTATTAGTAGACAATTTTAATATAAGCCAACAAAAAAGTGTGCGCGCGTAATATAAATAAATGTTTGTGTTTTAATTGAATAAAACACGTTAGTGAGATAATATTTAATTCAATATCAATTATTAACATAAAGTGCGCGACACCACCACCCACCCCAACTATCAGTTTTGTTGGCAGGTGATTTCAAAGGGAAATCACACCGCAGAAGCAATAAGGTTAGTGCTGTTAGTGTTTTTTAAGAATCAATCACAAAAAACGACAATATTTTTGTCACAAAGCAAACTCTTGTTTTATTTTTATTTTTTTACTTCTTACTTCTTCTTCTATTTTTTCTAGAGAATTTTTACTCTTTAGAATTATAATTAGTGTTAAAAAAATAGTAATAAATAAAATAAAAGGTGAAATATTTAACCTTTTGAAACCTTTCATATGGAAATTTACCTGTTGCTGATCTAAATTTGTATTAACATAAATTAATTTCATTAAAAGATTTATAATTTTTTCGGTTTTGGTTCTTCGATTTAAATTTGTTTCATTTCAATCTTGAATTGCCATTAGGGTGGTTCATTATTGACAATTTTTTTTAAATATTTAAATTGAAAAAAGGAAAAAAAAAGGTGCGCGGTGAATAGCCATTAGGGATTATTTAAGTGCTAATTTTCAAAATAGTTCAAGTTTTCTTTAAATACCATTAGGCTGGTTTAAGTTAAAAAATTAAAGCTTTCAAATTAAAAACTTTTATTTACTATTAAGGTGGCTGTTTTTTAAGGTGACACCTAAGTAACTTACAGAGTAAATTTCCAGCATTATTAAGGCGGTTCCAGAGTGACATAATAAGAAAGTTATTACTTTTTCTTTAATCGGTTGTATTTCGTGTTTCAATAAAATTGAAACAACGATAATATTCTTTACGAGTAGATAAAATTCCCCACATTTCTTATTGTGCTGCTTTGATATAAGTATACCATTTTTTATTTTATTTTTGCGGTTCTGATTTTTTTTTATTTATTCCCTTTAATTACTTGATCAATATTTAAAAATTGCCGCCATTGAACTATTTAATTCACGGGCAGAAGCCCTGCTGGAATTTGAAGCTGCCTTTAATGAAAGCGTTCCCAAAGATTTAAGTTTATTTTCCATTGAGGCACAAAGAGAGGAACTTAAATCGATGAGGATAAATCTCAAGGCAGCATATGAGGCAGCTTTAAGAGAAGTCAAAGCACTGGGCGTTGAACATATTGATCAAGTCACCGATTTAAAATTAATTTTTCAAAATTGTTATACTGCATATGTTGCCACTGCTTCACATATGTGTGAATATGCGCATAATTTGACGCATAGTTTATCTTCTCGAAGCAGCGCCTGAGCTAAGAGGTGAGCTTCAGCAGCTGCCGCCACTCACGTTTCTCCATATTAAAATAATGAGATACAACATAGTACAGTTGCAATGACACCTAATCATTGGCCCCCACTCCAAGAGTACCCTACTCAAAGCACTTCTATTCAAAGTACCACCTCTCAATTTTATCAAGCCCAAAGGCTTATCGATCAAAATATAGTGGCACCTAACGTAGCATCTGTAACAGCTTTGAATCATATTACTATGTCATATCCTATGTCCGATCATAATATTCGTTTGCCTCCGTGCGACACGGAAGTGTTTTACGGCGACTATATGTCATGGCCATCTTTCCGCGAAATGTTCACCGCTATTAATATATGTAACTAGCGAATGCCCGGCATGCGTTGCAATGCCACTTTATAAAAATGGTAGCAGAACTTCCCGGTACTTCCGTTAGTAACGGAACTTCCCGGTACTCCCGTCCCGTTAGTTAGCGGAACTTCTCGGTATTCACCGTTGTAGCGATTTTGAGTTATGGCTGTGAAATTATCGGCATACAAACTCAGAAACAAAATCCCAAATTTTTAGGAGTAATATTAGAATGTCATCGTATATTTTTACTTAATTAAATAAATTGAAAGCGTAATAAGTGGGCGTGGACAATTTTGTATCCTGTTATTCTTCCCGGTGCATCCCGTTACATGTTTTCTATTTAGCACATCAAGTTTCTGAGCAAATGGTGTTAGGCGTAAAAATGATCCAACCTTTTTTTGAAAGTATGCGTTAAATTGATCCAACCACGCCCATTTTTTGGGAAGTTATTGACAGTGCCAATTTTTTAGGAGCAATATTAGCCATATATTTTCTAATTTTTTCAAAGTGGGCGTTAAAATGATCCAACCTCGCCCATTTTTGATGAAGTTGTCGACAGTGCCAATACAAACTCAGATACCAAATTTCAGATTTTTTGGAGCAATATTAACGAAATAATCGAATATTTTAACTTAGTTTTACAAATTGTAGGCGTAATAGGTGGGCGTGGCAAAATTTTCTTTGCCCTAAACCTAAGTCGTGAGCACAACAAATTTTCAAAATTTTATCAGAATCGGATGAATGGTTTAGACGCGCATAGGGGACTAAGACAGAAAGATAGAAAGTAAGAAAGAAAGAAAGAAAGAAAGAAAGAAAGAGAGAAAGAAGAATTCATTTTTATATATATAGATAGTCGACTTATACCAGTCGAGAAACTCTTTCATTTAAACTAAAAAAAAAGAGATGAAGCTAAGATATCGTTAAAAAGTCTCCATTGACCAATGATGGTTTTGCACAAAACCTCTCTGACCGATATAAAAATAAACGAATTCTGGTTAGTACTTAAATAAAGATACTTTAACGCGGTCATGGAACTGCGTTAAAAAAATGCAGATAGACATAAACAATTGCATTTCAACGTTAAAATTGTACAATATTGATGGTGAAAACTGGGATTCAATTTTGTTTTATTTATTTCGCACGCGTTTGCCTGAAGCCACGCTCTCCTTATGGGAGCAAAGCATGTCCAAGAAATTTGAGCTTACCAAATGGAACGAATTGAATAATTTGTTGACCAATAGATTTCAAACTCTTGAAACTATTTCTGATTTGAGACCAAACGCTGTAAAGGTATCTGAACGAAAAACGAATACACAACCAACGTTGAGTAATAAGAATGTGCAAGCGCATCACAACGTTATGACTTCTAATTATAAATTATGAACAAATCAACAACAACCCCTTAGGAATTGTCCAATTTTTAACGATATGAATCTAAATAATCGATTAGCTACCGTGCGAAAACATAATCTTTGGTTAAATTGTATTGCGCACTCACATATAGTAAAAGACTGCAAGAGTCAATTTAATTGCTCTCTGTCTGTAAGAGACGACATAACTCACTATTGCACCGTGGATTTTTAGAAACCCCTTCTTCTCCGAGGCTGGCAGGATCCTCACAACGTGATAACAAATTCTCGTACAGTTTATGCGGCATAAGTACATGCTGTAAACACATCCAACGTAGAAGAAATACACACCAGCTTTTCTGTTAGCAAAAAAGTATTCTTTAGGTACAGCAATGATAACCATATGTCTATTTTGAAATATTATATGTACGTGGATGATGCACTTGCTGGTGCACATGACTTGCAGACTGCTAAAAACTTAGAACTTTTGCATCAATGAAAAGTGATTTTAAGAAATTAGAGTCATATTAATGAAATTAAGGTTCCAAGATGGACAAAGACAAAGGTAGTCCCTGTCAAGACAATATCTCTAACTCGGTTAGAATTTTGCGGTGCAGTATTACTAGCAGATATGATCCATAATATTTTACCCCAATTAGAAATCTCCAAGTACACTCTTCATTTGTGGTCCGATTCAACTATAGTGTTGGCGTGGTTAAATAAACCTTCGAGCACTTGACAAACCATTGTTGCACTGAAGTAAGTCCAGAGTCTTTGGATTATAGTTAAGCGGCGAACGTCTGTTCATCCGCTTGGTTTATTATCGAATAATCAGGCCTAAAAACTGGATATATTCTATGCACAAATTTAACTTTTGAATATTTTTAACCTGTTCTTATTTACTATCTGTGGTTTCTTTTTTCCTACATCTATTTTTATGTTGTTTCTATTTTCAATGCTTATAACTTTATAAGGACCTAAATATTTATTTTCTAACTTATGAGCTGTATCGTTCTTTAATAGTACTAAAGTTCCTATATCTATTTCTATGTCATTTAATTTTTTATCATATTCTATCTTTCGTTTTTGTTTTTCTAAATCTATTAAAGTTTTTGCTCTTTTATAAGCTGTTTGTAATCTAAACTTAAATTCTTTAGCATAATCATCAATGTTATAAATAGGATCTATATTAGTTTTATTGTTGAATTCTGTGAACTGTCTCGGTAATCTACCATAAACGATTTCGTATGGACAGTATTCATGTACTGTTGATGGTGTAGTATTGAAACAATAGGTGAAATAGTTCAACCATATGTTTTAATCGTCTTTGTCAATTGAAATATACAAACGAATAAACTCGTTAAATGTTCGATGACTTCTTTCAACTGTTCCTAATGTCTGGTGATGATGTGCTGTTGAGTGTATATTACTTATATTCATATACTTGCACAAGTCATTTATAAGAGAATTTTTGTATTCCGTACCCATGTCCGTTATGAACGTCTTCATAGGACCGTACTTTAATACAAAGAATTCAAATATTCCTTTAGCAACTGTTTTTGCACTTTTGTCTGTTACTAGTATTGTAACTAGATATTTAGTGAGATCGCATATTATAGTTATTGCGTACTCATTGCCATTTTCTGTACGAGGTAATGGTCCAATTGTATCTATTAAAACAGTGTCAAATGCAGTATTTGGAGTATTTGTTAATATCATTGGAGCTTTCGTATGTGTAGTAGTTTTTGCCTGTTGACATTTTATACAAGTTTTCACATACTTTTTAATTGTCTTAGTCATTTGGGGCCAATAATAGTATTTCTTAATTTTTAACAGGGTACGCGTAATTCCTGTATGGCCTCCTTCTATAGGATCATCATTGTATTTTGACAGTATTGCATTAATTTGACTTTCGTCATTTTTGTCTATTTGTGTCACTTTTGTTAGTAGCGCTACTTTTAATATATTTAAATATTTATTGCCCATATTTTTAAATTCATTTAGTGATACAAATTCGAAAATTTTTTCACTTGGTGACAACTGTAAATTAACAATTTTATGTAATCCGGCTTCTGAGTTAAGTCTTTTAAAGAATTGACCTAAGTCGAATTTTTCATTGGAGTACAAATCGTTAACTGAAAATTGTGAAATAATTTGTTTTCCTTGTGATAGTACCGCACCACATGCATGTTTACTTGCATCCGTGGTTATGCAGAATTCTTTGCTGAAATCGGGGTATTGAGGTAATGTCGGTTTCATTAGTGCCTTTTTTAGATAATTAAATGCGTCATCGCATTCTTTTGTCCATTTAAATTGAACATTCTTTCTGCAAAATCTAGTCAAATGACGTAAATATTGTGCGAAATTTTGAATGAATCGTCTGTAATAATAACAAAACGCGACCAATCGTCGTGCACTATCCGCATCAGTTGGGATTGGATAGTTTTTTATAACATCATATTTTTTATCATCCGGAAGGATGCCATGGTCTGTGCATTTATGGCCTAGGAATGTAACCTCATGCATGAAGAAAGAACATTTCTCTGGGTTTAATTTTAAGTTGTTTTTTCTACACAGGTCAAAAATATTTGACAAATTTTTAAACATGTGCTGTTCAGAACAGCCAATGACTACCAAGTCATCCATGTAGAGAAATGCTTGTGATGGTTCAAGACCTGTAAATGCGAGTGTCATCATTCGCATAAACGAATTTGGGGCTACTTTTAACCCATAAGTTAGTCGTGGAATATGATGTTATATTTCTAGATTTTTCATCTAATTCTATTTGGTGAAATCCAGACATAAGATCGAGACATGAAAAATATTTTGCTCGTCCTAATTGGTCTAGGATTTCTTCGATTCTTGGCCAAGAGAGTGGGCTATTATATTCAGAAATTGATGGTTCGACTATGCCGTCTTTTATTAGTTTTTCGACCTGTCTGTTTATTTCTGGCTTTTCTGTCTCTGCGTTTCTATAATTTTTAATATATACTGGAGTCTTGTCTGCTAATCTTAATTTTTGTTTATAAAAGTTATTACTTGAAATTGATTCTGTTTCTAGACAAAATAAGTCACTGTATTTGGTACATAAATCAGTAAGCTTGTTTTCTCAGAACTTCATTACTTCTATTATTTTCGTTTGTAAATTTAGTTTTAATTTCATAATTTTCTATTGAATCAAATTTAACTTTAGGGTTTTGAATTTTTATATTATTATTTGTTGTATTTAACTATTAACTATTGCACTATTACATGCTACTATGCTGTTAGCTATTAGTACTCCAGGATGAATTTCCTGGTTAGGTATCAATACAGTTTTTTCATTTGTCTGGAGCGTAATTTTTCTCATTACTTCTGATCTAGCTGGTAATAATATTGAATTGTCAATATCATTATGTAATAGTGATTTCGGTTTCATGATGAATTCATCATGTTGATAATCTATTACACAATTAAATTTTCTAATGAAGTCTAGTAGTATAAGTGGCGAGAAAACTAGTGGAACTCCACCAGTACAAGTAGCATAATTAATGCCGTTTTGTTACCACGATCTCCTGAAGGGGCGGGGAGGGATCAATGCTGGAGCCATCCTGAATTGTTGAGGAATTTTAAAATGTTCATTAGTGGGTAGTCAGATAAGACTTCTAATGAGGTTGGAAAGGCGGAGTGGAGTGTACGAAGCCTGACTCTTGCTAAAGCCGGACAGTCGCAGATGAAGTGACTCAGTGTCTCTGGTTCACTGGTGTTTTTGCAGCTACGACAGTGGACATTATAGGGAATTCCCAATCTGCGGGCATGTTCCCCAATAGGCCAGTGTCCAGTGAAGATGTATGTGATCCGCGCGATGTCTCGACGCCTCAAGTTAATGAGTTCAAGGGATCTTGAAAGGTTATAGTTCGGCCAAGTTTTTTTGGATACAACGCATCCTGCGGTGTTTTTCCATATAGACTTGGCTTTATTGAGAAAGAAATTGCAGATTTCAGATTTAACCTTGCCTATAGGTACCGGAACCGGAACAGCCAGATCCAGCGCCGATGCAGAGCCCTTCCTGGCCAGGTCATCGGCCACTTCATTTCCTACTATGCTCCTATGTCCTGGAACCCAGATAAGGTTTATTCTATGTCTGTGACCGAGAAGATCTAATTCATTCCTGCCTTGAAGAACTAATTTTGATGTAATAACATTAGAGGACAATGCTTTAATAGCTGCCTGACTGTCAGAGAATATGGCTATGTTCTTTTTACGAGTTAGTTTGCTACTAATAATGCTACAAGCTTCTAAGATAGCTATCAATTCAGCTTGAAACACACTGGCCTCATCAGGAAGTCTAAGAGATCTAGAGATACCAAGGTGTTTACAGAAAACACCTGCGCCAACTCCACAACTCATCTTGGAGCCATCCGTAAAAATGGCAACGCCGAATTTGTCGATTACACTATTAGATGACCATTCTTCTCTGGATGGAAATCTGTGTAAAAAGTTCTTGTTAAGAACTATTTTCGGTGAAATGTAGTCAGTCGTTACAGGTACTACCTCCTTAGGTAGTGTACCTAAGATTCTGCTGTGGCCGTATGTCCTAGCTTGCCAAGACCCTACTTCATTGAGTCTTGCTGCAGTGCATGCGGCTACAAATTTGATGTGAAGATCAATGGGAAGAAGATGCACAAGTACATTTAGCGCATCTGAGGGACTGGATCTCAGAGCCCCAGTTATGCCAATGCATGCGGATCGTTGCACTCTTCCTAATTTTACTATATTATAATTTTTACTAAGCGCTGGCCACCAAACGTGAGCTCCGTAGGTTAGAATCGGTCGAACTACAGCCCTGTACATCCAGAGTACCATCTTTGGCTGGAGACCCCAACGTTTGCCAAACATTTTATTGCATGTATAAAAAGCAATGCAGGCTTTTTTAACTCGCAGTATAATATTATTTTTCCAATTTAGCTTTGTATCAAGAAGAACACCGAGATACTTGGCTTCAGTGGAGAGAGTAAGTGCTTGTCCGTTTAGAACTGGTAAGTTGAATTGAGGTATCTTGGTTTTAGTGGTGAATAGTAGCAATTCTGTTTTCACTGGGTTCACTGATAAGCCGCACCTAGCGGCCCATGAGCTTAGTGTTCTCAGCGCCCTGCCCATGATTTCACTAAGGACGGACGGAAACAGACCTGATACTAAGATCACAACGTCGTCGGCATACGCAACTGCTTTAATACCGGATTTTTCAAAAGATTTTAGCATATCATCCATAACAACCAGCCACAGAAGTGGTGAGAGAACCCCTCCCTGGGGGGTACCTCTGTTGACTGATTTAGTGATATTACAATTGCCCAAATTCGCCTGTATCACCCGAGACTGCAACATGGACATAGTCCAGTATACAATTCCCGCATCTACTTGATGCTCTATCAGAGAATTTTTAATGGCTTCAGAGCTAACATTGTTAAAAGCGCCTTCAATGTCCAGAAAGGCTCCTAAAGTATACTGTTTAGAGTTAATAGACCTTTCGATTACCCGGATTACCTCATGTAGTGCCGTATCAGTGGATCTACCTTTGAGGTAAGCATGCTGGGAATTCGAAAACCCTCCATCTGAGAGTGAAAGTCTAATATGATAGTCGATGATTCTTTCTAATGTTTTAAGTACGAAAGAGGACAGGCTGATGGGTCTAAAGTCCTTGGCGGACTCATGTCCACGCCTACCAACATTAGGAATAAAGACCACTCTAACGTTCCTCCAACTTGAGGGAATACAGCTGAGAGTTCCACCATGACGGGAATTTACTCTTACTGCGAGTGATAGGGCATGAGTTCATGAAAGCCGAACTAAAAGCTTTCTCGAATTTTCCTGCTCTATCATCTAGTTCAGAAGGGGATGAAGAAATGGGTGAATACCTGCCTAAAGAGGAGTTCACGGAATTGCGGAATTTTTCCCAGTTAATCCTTCTTGGATTCCTATAAATAGGTGGGGCATCAACTTTGAGATCAAGACTGAAAAGTATCCAGGCATGATCAGAAAAGGATCGCTGACTAGATACTCTCCAGCCTTCTACTTTGATCTCGGCATTGAGATTGGTAAGAGTGATATCGAGAACTTCCTCCCATCCTATGAAATCATCCGTACTCGGAAAGATAAAGGTGGGAGAATTTCCCCGGTTACATATGTCTAAATTAGTTTGTGTAATAAAATCAAAAAGTGACTCACCTCTGTCATTTATTTCACTGCTACCCCAAAGCGTATGTCTGGCATTGGCGTCGCAACCTAAAATTAAGGTTTCATTCCTGCACAGGCTTTGGCCAAGCCTACTCACTTCGTCTGGTGGAGCAGGCAGGTCATGCGCCATGTACGCGGATGCTATCACTATTTTTTTACCGCCGTCTAGTTCGATCCTGACAACTGTCAGATCAGCGGAACTGGAACTGCTGCAAAGAAATGCTTTAATGTGTTTTTTAATAATAATACAAGATCTAGGTTTACCTGCATCTTTCTTGTAGTATAGTAGGTAGTTGCTATCCGTGAAACCCTTGATGCTGCTACTGTTCACCCAGGGCTCTTGGATAATGCCGATGTCTATGCCTCCCTCCCTGAGGAAGACAATCAGATTCTCTGTAGCACATTTCGAGTGCTGCAGATTAATCTGCACGACATTCAGCATCAGGATGTTGTGGCATTCTTGACGATGCTAAGCTCATCGAGAAGCTTGCTCGCATCGCCAATCTCGTCCGGGTCGTCCGCACTGCCTTGGAAAATTTTAAGTTTCGCATGCCTGACGCCAAACTTAAGTTTGTTGTAAAACCTTTCAAGCGGGGCAAGGCTTTCCCCGCTGATTGACAAAAGGAAGGACATGCTGAGTTTGTGAGGTTCCTCAGCTCGGATGACAAACCATTCATCCATCGGAACCTCTGGGTTGTGCAGTTTTAGGTACGCGATCAGCTTCGCGTTATCCAACTTCATTTTGGGCAACCAGATACGAGCACGCGGTTGCCTTGGAATGTCCTTGACTGGAATGGCTTTGATGCTCAAATCCTTCCAGACATTGCCGAGCTTGGCAATGCTTTTTTCAAGGAATTCCTTGGAAAACGCGTCCCCACATCTAATTACCCTACAGCCTCTGACTATCTCCGAGGAGTCGAAGTCAGGAAGAGGACCATCCTTGTTGCAGAGGACGTAAATTACCATCAATCAGTGCCAGAAGAAGCGGATCCCTTGCAACTACGCTGAATGGTTTGGATGTCCTTTTGGAGGAAGCCGAGTTCGACGCCGCTTTGGAGATCTTGGCCCTCTTGGAGTCTTGCGTAGATTCCTTGAGAGAAAGGTTCCTCTTCGACGCCGCTTTCGGCACCTCCAACGCTTTGATGGCCTGGTTCCTCTTGAACTCTTCGACCATCGCGGTACATTTTAATTTGTCCTCCTGATCTCGCTTATCAGAGATACCAGCGGCCTCATTCTTTGCAATCTTGCTAAGAATATAGAGAGCCTTCTGGTATCTTGATTTCGCAAGGGTACCGGAGGATTTTTTTGTTTTTTTTGATGTGGAAGGTTTCACGGTGCTATGGCTGGCACCATTACTCCCTGAAGTTTTTACTGACGGTTTTTCCGAGGTACTATGGCTGGTACCAGGATTGCCGTCGTCAATTATGGTCTCCTGACTGGAGGCCAAAAGGGCGTCTTCTGACAGCATGTCTGAAGACTGGGGGGTCTTTGTGGATAAATCCGAGGCTGAGTTTAATTTGTTCATAATTATCTGTTTCTTACGATCGCTTCGCCGGGTCAAAGACCAAGCTCGGCGATCAAAATGGAGATTAGGGAAAGAAAAGTCCACCGCAGCAGAGCCCATTTACTACGGTAAGGCCAGAGCTACTATCCGAGGCGGCCTGGTATCGGATAGGCACCGTACAAATACAATCTGTTACCCCTGATTGCAAACACCAATGGGCACGGTAACGCGTCACACCCTGGTTTAGGGGGAGAATAGGTTAAGGGAGGTGAAATGAAAAGTGGGTTGAGGAAATATGGGAAGATGGAGGTCGCCGCTTCCGTTGGCCCGACCCGAAACATGACCGGACTCGGTTACCAGGAGGCACCACGTGGAGGTGGAAGCCGACTTGCATGCTCGATAGAGTTACGGAGAGCCGTCCTGTAAGCCCGTTATCCCCCACTATCAAACAAGCCATGCCACCCTAATGAAGTCTCGTCCAAGAATTCCATCACATGGTATGGGAAATTTATTGTAGACTATTTGGAAATCGTGACTGACTACAAAGTAATCGAAAAGTAGATCAATTGTGGATTGTCCAATTGACTGTATTGTTCCCTGTCCAATTCCTGTTATATTTGTTTTGTAGTTTTCATTAATATTTGTGTTTACATTATTTTTCTTTAAGATTGAGATATTTGCTCCTGTATCTACTAGTAATGTTAATGGAATGTTATTTTTTTCATTATGTATTTTAATGAGACTACTGAGACTAAGATTTATATTCAGTATTTTTACTGTTGGTTGCTCAAGGGGGTTTGCTGGTTTTCCGAGTTACTTTGCGTAACTCGGACCAGATTCTGTTTAATTAGCTAATGTAGTTACTGCTGGAATTGTCAAATTGTTTATATCACTATCGTGTAATTCTTCTTCTTAAGTTTCTTCAGATTCTGAATTACTTTCTAGTTTTTGTTTCTTGTCTAATTCTGATTCAGTGTTTAATGATACCTTTGTGTTTAAAACATTGGGTATTATTATATCTAAATTGTGTTTGATTTTAATGCTCAACAAATTTTCCCTAAATCTGTTTAATACTTTACTCACTTGTGACTAATGGTTACTTTTTAAATTGTCTCTATGGTCATATATTAATTGACGAGCTTCATTAAAGCTTTCTACTAATATATTTGCGTATTTATATATTGTATTTTTCTGAATATCTCTATTTTGAGCTAAACATTTATATGATTTATCAAAATTTGTTTTAATTTCTGTTATTTTGGAACATATCTCTTTCCATTCCATACTAATTTAACTATTCTTGATCTTCTTGTTTTTTTTTTCTTTATTTATTTATTTTTATTTATTATTCATTAAAAAAACAATTTATAAATTTATGAAGAGTATATAACAAACATTTTTTTTTTTAAATTTTTTTTTTTTTTTTTTTGCATCGCTTTAATTATTATTATTCTTTAAAACTTTTTAAACTCTGTCTAATTCATTTGCCTTGCTCATATATTTCTTTTTAAGGCATCTATTATGTAGCTTGTATTTTTTGAAAAACAAACTTACATTAGCTGTTGAGTCTACTAATTTACTGTCTACAAGGCCAATTTTGGATATTTTTTTTTTACAAATTCCTACCTAAAGATTCGCATAGCTTTACAGGCTATGCTGCTAATCGGGCAGAAATGGTTCCGCTCGGTTGTACAAAATTTTTATTTTTTTAAATATTTAGGCACGCTGATGCTCCCTCGATGGTGCAAAAGGCGGTCCTATGCCTTTCGCACTTGTTGATCCTCAAGTTGGCATGTGTACTCACAATGCGGTGAATACAATGGTCCCTCGCAGTCGTTGGGGTAGCTTTTCGTAAACTTCGGCATTGCCTTAGGTGATGGTGGTATAGTTATTATATGTTCATTTAAAATTTTAATATGAGTTGAGTGAGATGCGGAGTTGGGAATCTTTATTTTATTGATTGATTTCAAGAAGTCAAGATCAGCTTGTAATTTTTGAGCTGTTGCCCACTCGGGTGGCGGTGTACTGGAGAATAATAGCCACTTTAAATGTGCTATTCTCTTATTAACTTTCTTTTGTATACCTCCGCGTTTACCCATAACTCGCGCACTCTACTCACTCAGTATTTTTTGTGTCCAAATCCAAATCCATTCCACTCCAAGTTCTTTTTGTAGTTGTTGTTGTCGCTTTTGCTATTGTTGCTGTTGATGTTGTTGTTGTTATTGTCCTTGGTCCTCCAGGACCAACGTCACGGTCGTCATGAAGTAAGTCCAGAGTCTTTGGTTTATAGTTATGCGGCGAATAATCGTTTTTACAAGTTTTAGCTTAACCTAAAGTCGCATAGCTGCTATATATAACGCAGCTCATATACATAAGTGATATGTATTCAAAAAGAGAGAGAGTCTTGTACATATACATAAGTGGTCAAGGCGTGAGAACGCTGACGCAGCTACGTTCAAATGCGATCATATTGCATCGCACTTGAATTGTGCTTATGTTATCATAACGACAAAGTGTCGTTGCTTATGTTTATGCAGCAACAAAGTGTTGCTGTTCAATATATTTGAAAGACACTAGGTACAGTGTACTCTCGATATATGTGTATACTACAAAACATCGAGTGACATAAATTGAAGAGAAAGTCGGCACAAAGAACTGGAAACATGTTTCTCCTCATGATAATCCAACCGATTTAGGAAGTCGTGGTGTCACTCCTCTAGAACTCATAAATAGTGATCTTTGGTGGCACGGACCACCTTGGTTGTCTGGAGATAATAGCCTTTCGACTAATGTCGCTCAAGCTAATTATACCAGCGAAGAGGAAAAGAAAAATATTCTGATACATTTCAGTTTTTTCGATAATTATGACGATGTTTTAGATCGTTTCTCGGAGTTAGCAAGATCCTTGAGGGTGGTAGCTTACATTTTTAGTTTCTTTCACCGAACCCATGCAAAACACAAAGGTTTAAAGCATTTTGAATCAACTATTCTTTCAAATCAAGAAATAAGATTTGTTAAGACTCGGTTAATCTTGTTAAGTCAGAAATATCACTGTGCTAATGAATATCATGACATTTCGAATAAAAAATCTTTAAGTTCAAGTAGTCGACTTCTTTCAATGAATCTGTTTATAGATCAAGACGGTGTGATCCGAGGCAATGAGCGTCTGGAAAACTCTCCAAATCTTTCCTATGATGAAAGATATCCGATAATTCTGGCATATAATTGTCAATTTTCTCGTCTTTTTATTAAATTCATTCATACGATATCTCTTCATGGAGGAATTCAGTTTGGCGTTTACTTAAAATGCAATTCCATATAATAAAGGCAAAGACATTGGTTAAAACTATTATACAAAATTGTAAAACTTGTGTCATCTATAGGAAAAAGGAACAAACTCAAATAATGGCTGCTTTACCTCCATCGAGAACGGAATTATCCCGATCCTTTGCTACTACTGGAGTAGATTTTACAGGCCCCTTTGAGATTAAGAATTACACAGGACGCGCATGTTTAATAACAAAAGGTAATGTTTGCGTCTTTGTATGTTTTGCAACTAAAGCAATTCACCTTGAAGCTACTAGCGATTTATCAGCTGTTACATTCTTGGCAGCTTTTACACGGTTTGTAGCTCGAAGAGGTTGCCCTGGACATCTCTAATCAGATAATGGAACAAGTTTTGTAGGCGCTTCAAAAGTTGTGAGGCGCGAGTTTCGAGAATTCTTAACTTCCGCTCGAGATAGAGTTATGAGTAAGCCGTCGTATCAAGATATAATTTGGCACTTTAATCCTGCTGGCACTCATATGGTGGGCTTATGGGAAGCAGGAGTGATAAATTTTAAATCACATTTTAAAAAGATTGCAGGTGGTTTGAAGTACACCTTTGAAGAATTTTCAACCCTTTTTTCACAAATTGAGTCATGTTTGAATTCAAGACCTATCAGTGCTCTATCTGAAAATCCAGATATTTTAGCCCCTTTAACTCCTGGACCTTTCCTAGTAGGGGGACCCTTGTTGTCGAGAGTAGAGCCAGAGATTGAAAATCCAATATCAATTGTCCATCAGTGGCAAAAACTTAAAGCTATGCATCAAAACTTCTGCAAACGATGGAAAGCAGAATATCTAAAAGACCTGCATAAAAGATATACGTGGAAATATCCCTCTAAAGATATAGAGACTGATAATTTGGTGGTGGTGCGCGAAAATTTACCTCAAAATGAGTGGAGATTAGGTAGTAGTAGTATAAGTGAGAAAACTAGTGGAACTCCACCAGTACAAGTAGCATAATTAATGCCGTTTTGTTACCACGATCTCCTGAAGGGGCGGGGAGGGATCAATGCTGGAGCCATCCTGAAGTGTTGAGGAATTTTAAAATGTTCATTAGTGGGTAGTCAGATAAGACTTCTAATGAGGTTGGAAAGGCGGAGTGGAGTGTACGAAGCCTGACTCTTGCTAAAGCCGGACAGTCGCAGATGAAGTGACTCAGTGTCTCTGGTTCACTGGTGTTTTTGCAGCTACGACAGTGGACATTATAGGGAATTCCCAATCTGCGGGCATGTTCACCAATAGGCCAGTGTCCAGTGAAGATGTATGTGATCCGCGCGATGTCTCGACGCCTCAAGTTAATGAGTTCAAGGGATCTTGAAAGGTTGTAGTTCGGCCAAGTTTTTTTGGATACAACGCATCCTGCGGTGTTTTTCCATATAGACTTGGCTTTATTGAGAAAGAAATTGCAGATTTCAGATTTAACCTTGCCTATAGGTACCGGAACCGGAACAGCCAGATCCAGCGCCGATGCAGAGCCCTTCCTGGCCAGGTCATCGGCCACTTCATTTCCTACTATGCTCCTATGTCCTGGAACCCAGATAAGGTTTATTCTATGTCTGTGACCGAGAAGATCTAGTTCATTCCTGCCTTGAAGAACTAATTTTGATGTAATAACATTAGAGGACAATGCTTTAATAGCTGCCTGACTGTCAGAGAATATGGCTATGTTCTTTTTACGAGTTAGTTTGCTACTAATAATGCTACAAGCTTCTAAGATAGCTATCAATTCAGCTTGAAACACACTGGCCTCATCAGGAAGTCTAAGAGATCTAGAGATACCAAGGTGTTTACAGAAAACACCTGCGCCAACTCCACAACTCATCTTGGAGCCATCCGTAAAAATGGCAACGCCGAATTTGTCGATTACACTATTAGATGACCATTCTTCTCTGGATGGAAATCTGTGTAAAAAGTTCTTGTTAAGAACTATTTTCGGTGAAATGTAGTCAGTCGTTACAGGTACTACCTCCTTAGGTAGTGTACCTAAGATTCTGCTGTGGCCGTATGTCCTAGCTTGCCAAGACCCTACTTCATTGAGTCTTGCTGCAGTGCATGCGGCTACAAATTTGATGTGAAGATCAATGGGAAGAAGATGCACAAGTACATTTAGCGCGTCTGAGGGACTGGATCTCAGAGCCCCAGTTATGCAAATGCATGCGGATCGTTGCACTCTTCCTAATTTTACTATATTATAATTTTTACTAAGCGCTGGCCACCAAACGTGAGCTCCGTAGGTTAGAATCGGTCGAACTACAGCCCTGTACATCCAGAGTACCATCTTTGGCTGGAGACCCCAACGTTTGCCAAACATTTTATTGCATGTATAAAAAGCAATGCAGGCTTTTTTAACTCGCAGTATAATATTATTTTTCCATTTTAGCTTTGTATCAAGAAGAACACCGAGATACTTGGCTTGTCCGTTTAGAACTGGTAAGTTGAATTGAGGTATCTTGGTTTTAGTGGTGAATAGTAGTAATTCTGTTTTCACTGGGTTCACTAATAGCGGCCCATGAGCTTAGTGTTCTCAGCGCCCTGCCCATGATTTCACTAAGGACGGACGGAAACAGACCTGATACTAGGATCACAACGTCGTCGGCATACGCAACTGCTTTAATACCGGATTTTTCAAAAGATTTTAGCACATCATCCATAACAACCAACCACAGAAGTGGTGAGAGAACCCCTCCCTGGGGG
Organism: Suillia variegata; assembly: GCA_949127995.1. Classification (NCBI taxonomy): domain Eukaryota; kingdom Metazoa; phylum Arthropoda; class Insecta; order Diptera; family Heleomyzidae; genus Suillia; species Suillia variegata. Next base: position 23,234,620 of record OX421842.1, read on the forward strand.
GTACCTCTGTTGACTGATTTAGTGATATTACAATTGCCCAAATTCACCTGTATCACCCGAGACTGCAACATGGACAAAGTCCAGTATACAATTCCCGCATCTACTTGATGCTCTATCAGAGAATTTTTAATGGCTTCAGAGCTAACATTGTTAAAAGCGCCTTCAATGTCCAGAAAGGCTCCTAAAGTATACTGTTTAGAGTTAATAGACCTTTCGATTACCCGGATTACCTCATGTAGTGCCGTATCAGTGGATCTACCTTTGAGGTAAGCATGCTGGGAATTCGAAAACCCTCCATCTGAGAGTGAAAGTCTAATATGATAGTCGATGATTCTTTCTAATGTTTTAAGTACGAAAGAGGACAGGCTGATGGGTCTAAAGTCCTTGGCGGACTCATGTCCACGCCTACCAACCTTAGGAATAAAGACCACTCTAACGTTCCTCCAACTTGAGGGAATATAGCTGAGAGTGATACTTTGTTTGAAAAGTTGCTCCAGCCATGGGACCACTGTGTCTCTGAGGTTCCATAGCATGACCGGAAGTATACCATCCGGGCCTGGAGATTTAAAAGGAGAGAAACTCTTGACAGCCCATATAATACGTTCCTTAGTGATGAGAGAGTCAGCTAAAACAGAGAAATTGCCGCGCTGTGCATCTTCTGGAGTAGTTAGATTCATCTCATCATCACCGCTTGGAAAGTGGGTATCCATAAGGGCAGTCAATGATTCATTAGGAGATTCAGCCCAAGACCCGTCCATCTTTTTGATAAAGGATGGGCACGAGTGTTCTTTGGACAGGATTTTACTAAGTCTGGCAGAGTCTTTGACAGTCTCGATAAATTCACAAAAATTTGACCAAGAGCTAGCTTTCGCCGATCTGATCGCCTTTTTGTAGGTTTTAAGACACTCTCTGTAGGAGTGCCAGGAATTTTGTATATACGCCTCGTTGAACTCCTTTCTGACAAGCTTCCTAAGGCCTGTCAAGTCATTGTTCCACCATGACGGGAATTTACTCTTACTGCGAGTGATAGGGCATGAGTTCATAAAAGCCGAACTAAAAGCTTTCTCGAATTTACCTGCTCTATCATCTAGTTCAGAAGGGGATGAAGAAATGGGTGAATACCTGCCTAAAGAGGAGTTCACGGAATTGCGGAATTTTTCCCAGTTAATCCTTCTTGGATTCCTATAAATAGGTGGGGCATCAACTTTGAGATCAAGACTGAAAAGTATCCAGGCATGATCAGAAAAGGATCGCTGACTAGATACTCTCCAGCCTTCTACTTTGATCTCGGCATTGAGATTGGTAAGAGTGATATCGAGAACTTCCTCCCATCCTATGAAATCATCCGTACTCGGAAAGATAAAGGTGGGAGAATTCCCCCGGTTACATATGTCTAAATAAGTTTGTGTAATAAAATCAAAAAGTGACTCACCTCTGTCATTTATTTCACTGCTACCCCAAAGCGTATGTCTGGCATTGGCGTCGCAACCTAAAATTAAGGTTTCATTCCTGCACAGGCTTTGGCCAAGCCTACTCACTTCGTCTGGTGGAGCAGGCAGGTCATGCGCCATGTACGCGGATGCTACCACTATTTTTTTACCGCCGTCTAGTTCGATCTTGACAACTGTCAGATCAGCGGAACTGGAACTGCTGCAAAGAAATGCTTTAATGTGTTTTTTAATAATAATACAAGATCTAGGTTTACCTGCATCTTTCTTGTAGTATAGTAGATAGTTGCTTTCCGTGAAACCCTTGATGCTGCTACTGTTCACCCAGGGCTCTTGGATAATGCCGATGTCTATGCCTCCCTCCCTGAGGAAGACAATCAGATTCTCTGTAGCACATTTCGAGTGCTGCAGATTAATCTGCACGACATTCAGCATCAGGATGTTGTGGCATTCTTGACGATGCTAAGCTCATCGAGAAGCTTGCTCGCATCGCCAATCTCGTCCGGGTCGTCCGCACTGCCTTGGAAAATTTTAAGTTTCGCATGCCTGACGCCAAACTTAAGTTTGTTGTCCAACCTTTCAAGCGGGGCAAGGCTTTCCCCGCTGATCGATAAAAGGAAGGACATGCTGAGTTTGTGAGGTTCCTCAGCTCGGATGACAAACCATTCATCCATCGGAACCTCTGGGTTGTGCAGTTTAAGGTACGCGATCAGCTTCGCGTTATCCAACTTCATTTTGGGCAACCAGATACGAGCACGCGGTTGCCTTGGAATGTCCTTGACTGGAATGGCTTTGATGCTCAAATCCTTCCAGACATTGCCGAGCTTGGCAATGCTTTTTTCAAGGAATTCCTTGGAAAACGCGTCCCCACATCTAATTACCCTACAGCCTCTGACTATCTCCGAGGAGTCGAAGTCAAGAAGAGGACCATCCTTGTTGCAGAGGACGTAATTCATTACGTCTTCAGCAAGTTTGGCCTCCAACTCACCCCAAATCTCATTGATGCGTCTGCCGTTGCTGGTCTTACCATCAATCAGTGCCAGAAGAAGCGGATCCCTTGCAACTTCGCTGAATGGTTTGGATGTCCTTTTGGAGGAAGCCGAGTTCGACGCCGCTTTGGAGATCTTGGCCCTCTTGGAGTCTTGCGTAGATTCCTTGAGAGAAAGGTTCCTCTTCGACGCCGCTTTCGGCACCTCCAACGCTTTGATGGCCTGGTTCCTCTTGAACTCTTCGACCATCGCGGTACATTTTAATTTGTCCTCCTGATCTCGCTTATCAGAGATACCAGCGGCCTCATTCTTTGCAATCTTGCTAAGAATATAGAGAGCCTTCTGGTATCTTGATTTCGCAAGGGTACCGGAGGATTTTTTTGTTTTTTTTTGATGTGGAAGGTTTCACGGTGCTATGGCTGGCACCATTACTCCCTGAAGTTTTTACTGACGGTTTTTCCGAGGTACTATGGCTGGTACCAGGATTGCCGTCGTCAATTATGGTCTCCTGACTGGAGGCCAAAAGGGCGTCTTCTGACAGCATGTCTGAAGACTGGGGGGTCTTTGTGGATAAATCCGAGGCTGAGTTAAATTTATTCATTCTGGTTCTTACGATCGCTTCGCCGGGTCAAAGAACAAGCTCGGGCCAGAATCGCCTGTGCTGGCTGCCGCGTCGATTTTACGAACCAATTCGTATACGTTGGTGGCTAGTCCCGGGCCAGAATCACCTGGGCTGGCTGCCCCGCATTTCTCTGCAAACCGCTCTCACCTTGCGCTCACTGAACCCGGGCCAGAATCGCCTGGGCTGGCTGCCCCGCATTTCTCTGCCAACCGCTCTCACCTTGCGCTCACTGGACCCGGGCCAGAATTGCCTGGGCTGGTAATTTCGCGCAAGCAACCATAGTCGACCAAGCCGAGTACCAACCCCTTCCGTCTGCCTCTTCAATCTGGTCGTGCACCTCATGGCAGTCTCCAGCGACGGCCGTATAATCGGCAGACCAGTCATGCTAGACGGCAGCCAACTACGGAACCACGCCGCCAACTACAAGATGCTCGTCAAATGATTCGGAGCAATCAACAATCGTCGTACAATGTCCAGCACCAAATCATCCCAACGCAACAACAGCAGGTTGTCGCAATTGCCCCTACCGCCAAGGTCAAAATCGTGGTCGGTGGTCGGTTTATAAGGGTCCGCGCTATAAATGATCCGTGTCGTGGCCAATTGACGATTTCTGGGTCCTTAGTGGGAAGACTCAGATGGGAAGTTTGCAGAACCGGCGCTCATGAGACCTGTTCCATCCAAATTAAGGCGAACCATGACCACCACGAGACATTACAAATAGTAGCGCAAGTCGATCGCTCATTAAATATAATCACGCCGTCACGATCTTTGGATGTACGCATAAAAAATCGATATGCAAACGTGGTTTTAGCGGATCGCGAATTTTGGCAGTCGGGGCCCATCGATATGGTTTTAGGGGCAGATATTTACGGGCGCATTTTGATGGTAGGGGTGGTTCCAAACGCTACAGGGTAAGTTATTGCGCAGAGTACCATATTTGGCTGTGTAATATCTGGTATTTATCCTTTGTAAATATACCCAGAAACACCTATTTAAACAATATTGAACAAGCAAATTACAATTTTCCTAATTATTTTTTTATATCCATTGAACGCACATGAATCAGAAAACCAAAAATCAATTGATCGCCATAAGCATACAAACTTACATTTTATTTTATTTATAACGTACTAGCGAATGCCCGGCATGCGTTGCAATGCCACTTTAAAAAAATGGTAGCAGAACTTCCCGGTACTTCCGTTAGTAACGGAACTTCCCGGTACTCCCGTCCCGTTAGTTAGCGGAACTTCTCGGTATTCACCGTTGTAGCGATTCTGAGTTATGGCTGAAAGTAATATTAGAATGTCATCGTATATTTTTACTTAATTAAATAAAATGTGGGAGTAATAAGTGGGCGTGGAAAATTTTGTATATCCTGTTATTCTTCCCGGTGCATCCCGTTACATGTTTTCTATATAGCACATTAAGTTTCTGAGAAAATGGTGGTAGGCGAATGAATGATCCACCCTTTTTTTGAAAGTGTGCGTTTAATTGATCCAACCACGTCCATTTTTTGGGAAGTTATCGACAGTGCCAATACAAATTCAGATACCAAACTTCAGATTTTTAGGAGCAATATTTGCCACGCTATCGCATATTTTCTATTTTCGATCCAACCTCGCCCATTTTTGGGGAATTTATCGAAAGTGTTTGTACAAACTCAGATACCAAATTTCATTTTTTTGGAGCAATATTAGCGAAATAATCGAATCTTTTAACTTAGTTTTACAAATTGTGGGCGTAATAGGTGGGCGTGGCAAAATTTTCTTTGCCTTAAACCTTAGTTGTCGTGAGCACAACAACTTCCCAAAATTTTATCACAATCGGATAAATGGTTTAGACGCGCATAGGGGACAAAGATAAAAAGAAAGAAAGAAAGAAAGAAAGAAAGAAAGAAAGAAAGAAAGAAAGAAAGAAAGAAAGAAAGAAAGAAAGAAAGAAAGAAAGAAAGAAAGAAAGAAAGAAAGAAAGAAAGAAGAATTCATTTTTATATATATAGATTTAATAAGTTATTTTGATTGCAGCGTTACTGCAAGGCGGGCGGCAATGTTTATGCCAAACGTCTATTTTCTTTAATATCTCTCTATTATCAAATATAGATGGCGTGCTGATCATTAGGATCCACGCCATATAAGAAAATTGTGTTTCCCCCCTTCTGCCTCCCCAAAGTTTAAAATATGTATGGCCGTCACTTGTAAAAAAGCAACGAAGATGGTAAGAATAGCGCCAATATTTTCTATGAATAAATTATTTGAATAATAACTAATGCCTTTGAATTTTCTTTCTTTCCATTTATAAATTTGTTGGAGAATAAACCCCCTTTTTTTAACGCTCAAACATAGCTTATTGTAATAATGAAGTAAATTCGAAATCGCGTACGGTAACGGTAGTACCGATGAAAGTTACAACGAAAATTTCAACTTTGGTGATCAACAAGAAATATCACCAAGTGTTAACTGAAAACAAGTGATCAAATAACTGAATTATTGTAAAGATTAAATTTTGGAATCAAGCCTAAATGTTGATGGAAGAAGTGCGATGGAAAATATTTGTATGTCTTTTATTTCGAAGGTGATATTTTGACGAGTACAAATGAATTAAAACATTGTATCGATATTAAACAAGATCAGACACCGATAAACCAACAACAATACAGATTGCCACAATAAAAATAAAATGCACAGGTGAGAGATTAAAAAACAAGTACAGAAATTGTTACATTATAGAATGATCTTACCAAGTATTTCGCTATGGAATTCACTACTTTTGCTGGTAACTAAGAAAAGTTGTAAAGATGGTCAGAAAAAATGGAGGTTAGTCATCTACTACAGAAAACTTAATAAAGCAACAATTAAGCAAGTTTTCCCCATAGAATAAAAGAAATTCTGGGCAAAGTCAATATATTTCTATGCTAGATTAAGCGTGGATACATTTAGTTGTTGACTGTTCCAATATCCAACGCATTTAGTTGTTGATGGATTATAGCAACAGAGATAAAACAGCCTTCAGAACAGGGATTAATCATTTCGAGTTTGGAACTGTGAAAGATATTCCACCGTCAAGGTCTCGTAAATAAGAAAAAGCTTTTGGGACTAGCTGGAAATCATTTCATGACTTTTTTTAGAGAGGTGAGGAATGGGTGCTCGTCCGGGAGCTTTGGTTCTCATCCTTCCGGCTGCGCCAATGTTGTAGAAGATCAGATCTGCTCTGGAATCCTTTTATATCCTCCTAGAAGTCCCTGGCGCTGAATATTAAAACACAAATCGCTTTTATTTATTTAAATATATAAATTTTAATTAAATCTATCTTTACTTTTTAAACGAACTTTTTTGACTAAGATTCCTACCCAAACTAAAACCTAAAGAATCCTCGCTAATCCAAACTACGCCCAGCAGTTGCGTCTAACCTAGGCCAATAAATACAGCAAAATCGATCACGGCTTCTACATATTCGCTTATACGCATTTTGCTGGATTGTCATTGTAGCCACCAACAATCGCTTCGCAACAGCGAATATACAACACCTAGAAACTCTCCAGTTTATGACCCAATGGGATATAGTTTCAGAGACCAAGGTAATATCAAGTACTTCTTGTCTATTTATAATTATAAACGTCGGCTCCGAGCCAACATTTTAAACTTCCAAATTACTTACTTACTTAGGTGGCCATTACAACCCGTTATCGAGTTACGGCCGACCTCAACAATTCTCGCCAGGCGCCTCTGCTTTGCGCGCGCCTTCTCCAATTTGTTATACCAAGCGTAGACAGGTTCTCCTCTACTTGGTTCTTCCATCGGAGTCGTGGCCTTCCCCTTCGTCGTCCTTCGTCAGCTTTCGCTTCGAACACCTTCTTCGCCGGAGCTTCTTCATCCATACGTACGACATGTCCGAGCCAGCGCAGACGCTGAATAGAGATGCGTTGGACAACATCAATGTCCTCGTAGAGCTCATACAGCTCGTGGTTCATTCGTATGCGATAGTCGTCCCCAATACGAACAGGACCGAAGATTTTGCGAAGTAATTTCCTCTCGAACACTCCAAGCGCGGCTGCATCCGTCTGCGACACAACCCATGCTTCCGCGCCATATAAGAGCACAGGTAAGATGAGCGTCTTGTAGAGCGTTAACTTTGTCGATCGAGAGAGGGCTCTGCTACACATTTGCTTACTGAGCCCAAAGTAACACCTATTGGCAAGTGTGATCCTTCGCTTAATCTCCAGGCTGACATCATTATCGGTGTTTACGGCTGTGCCAAGGTACGTGAATTCCTTGACAACTTCGAAATTATAGCGGTCCGCTTCAACATGGGATCCTAGGCGCCGCGTATCCCTATTCGTAGACAGCATATATTTTGTCTTGCCCTCGTTTACAGCCAGACCCACTTTCGCTGATTCCTTTTCGATGGCAGAAAATGCAGCAGTAACATCTCGCTTGCAACGTCCAATGATGTCAATATCATCGGCATATGCAAGGAGCTGGACACTTTTGTAGAAAATAGTGCCATTGCGATGTACACCGGCTTTCCGCAGTACCCCTTCCATAACGAAATTGAAGAGGTCGCACGGTAGAGGGTCGCCTTGTCTGAAACCTCGAACGGTATTGAAAGGTTCGGAGAGGTCCGTTCCTACCTTGACAGAGCTGGTGGTGTTGCTCAATGTCATTTTGCAAAGCCGAATCAGCTTCGCAGGAATACTCAGACATGGTGGCATATAGGCGATCTCTTATAGGGCTATCGAATGCAGCTTTATAGTCGACAAAAAGATGATGGGTGTCGATCTGCTTCTCGTGAGTCTTTTCCAGGATTTGGCTTAGTGTGAATATCTGGTCTATGGTGGACTTACCAGGTCTAAAGCCGCACTGATAAGGTCCAATCAGTGTCTTGGCAAACGGTTTTAGTCTTTCGCACAGTACGCTCGAAATGGCAATTAGACTGATTCCCCGGTAGTTGGTGCATATCGTCGGGTCACCCTTCTTCAAAACAGGACAAAGGACACTGAGGTTCCAATCTTCGGGCATGCTTTCCGCTAGCCATATTTTGCAGAGGAGGTGATGCATGCACCCTATCAGCTCGTCGCCGCCGGCCTTAAACAACTCTGCTGGCAGTCCATCAGCACCGGCTGCCTTGTTGTTTTTGAGTCGCATTATTACAACTCGGACCTCGTCATGGCTAGGTAGTGGGACGTCCACATCATTGTTGATTGGTGGTATCGGGTTGTTTTCTCAAGTGGCGGAATTTGAGCCGTCATCGCCTGCAAGCAGCTTGGAGAAATGCTCCCTACATAATCTCAGCGCACACTGCGTATCTGTAACCAGGTTTCCATCTTGATCTCGGCAGTTTGATGCTCCGGGCTTAAAACCTTGGGTCAGACGTTTGACCTGCTGGTAGAATTTTCGAACATCATTTCTGTCTCGTAACACCTCTAATTCCTCACGTTCGCGCCTTTCTTGCTCCAGTTTTTTCCGTTTGAAAAGGCGCCTTTCTTCCTTCCTCCTTTCCCTGTAATTTTCCCGCATGGCACGCGTTGCGGCAGACTGCAACGTTCTTTTATAGGCGGCGCTTTTCGCCGCAGTTGCCTCGCGACACTCCTCATCGTACCATTGATTCCGTGGGGGTGGGCGTCTGAATCCAATGGTTTTTTCAGCGGCATCGCGCATAGAGTGGGATATATGTGCCCAAAGTCCGCCAGCATCATCAGGTAGGGAGTTGGGTTGGTGGAGCAAATCCGATAGTTGAGCAGAGTAGGCTTCGGCCATCCGTTGTGATTGCAGCTTAGTGACGTCCAGCTTTCGTTGCGCACTAGAACATACGTTATTCGCATTGCACAGCCGCATGCGTACCTTGGCTGCAACAAGATAGTGGTCGGAGTCAACATTGACTCCGCGTAAAGTACGTACATCCAGCACGCTTGAAGCATGCCTTCCGTCGATCACAACGTGATCAATTTGGTTGCGTGTTCGTTGATCAGGGGACAGCCAGGTGGCCTTGTGGATGTCGAGGTGTTGGAATCTGGTGCTACTAACTACCATGTTTCGCGCCGCGGCGAAGTCGATCAGCCTAAGACCGTTGTTCGAAGAGGTCTCGTGGAGGCTGAAGTGACCGACGGTTGGGCAAAAGATACGTTCACGCCCAACCTTTGCGTTGAAGTCCCCGAGGATAATCTTCACGTCGTGAGTTGGGCAGCGGTCATATGTGTCCTCGAGTCTCGCGTAGAACGCATCCTTAACTGCATCGTCCTTCTCCTCCGTCGGGGCGTGCGCGCGAATCAGGCTGATGTTGAAGAATTTAGCCTTGACGCGGATTGAAGCCAGCCTTTCGTTCACAGGAGTGAACCGGGAAACATGGTGGCGAAGTTTCCGACTTACTACGAATCCGCATCCGAATTCGCGTCTCTCCGCATGGCAGCTATAGTAGATATCACATCTTGTTTGTTTGAAGCAACCTTGTCCTGTCCATCTCATTTCCTGGATGGCGGTAATATCAGCCTTTATTTTTTCGAGGGCATCCGCCAGTTGGATAGAGGCACCTTCCCTATTGAGGGTCCGGACATTCCAGGTGCATATCCTTAAATCATAGTCCTTTTTCGTTTTGCGGTGGTCGGCAACGTTAGGGGGTATCTTATCCGAGGCTTGTCTTGTGGTCTTCATTGGTGGTGTTTTTACATGGCGGGTCCCAAACCCTGCGCAAAACCCGTTAGTGTCCGGGTGACTCGCTGCACACATTAGCTCACTATCTAGCAGATGCTATGATAGCTACCCAGGTGACGCCGCGGGGAGGCTGTGAGTCAACTTGCTAATCTTTGTAACAGAGATCACTCTGGCGGTCACCTTGTCGACCGCGATCAGAAGCTTTACTCTGTACAGAAAAAAGCCAGGCCACCCTTCCAAATTAGAGTTTAGGATTAAATCGAAAAGTGACTCACCTCTTCTAGTCGTGTTTATACTTCCCCATATAGCATGGTGCGCATTGGCATCACAGCAAACTACAACTCCAATTTTGCGTTGGGCAGCATCAACGAACAGCTCAATAAGTTTGATTACAGGTCGTGAGCCATGTATGTCGAGATGAGCCATTAACTTGTCAGTCCCAGTTGCAGGCAGACTGTCACTTCATCTTTGTGACTGTAATTAGAAAGTAAAAAAGAGCTTAATAAAGATACATCCTCTGGGCTTGCCTACACCCCTACCATACATCAGCGAATAGCCCGCCGTCTCAAGTCCGCAAACCACGTACATCACCCATGGTTCTTGGATTACGTCTATCGAGGTCGAGCGCATGAGTCTTCGGAGCTCCAACTCTTCGGAATGTTGCCAGCAAGAACTTCACTGAAGATCTTTGTCCACTTTGGACACGGTTTCTTTGATTTCGGGCCGTGGGTGGTTTACTTTTGCAACCTTTGACGTTTAGTAGTTTAAGAGGGTTCTTCGCCCACAATTTTATATGCTAGCGAGATAGACTGCTTCTGCTTCATACGTTCTATGAGCAGAAGGGCGGACCGTTTGTCTTTAAGAGCCCGTCTAGAGGGCGGTTTTGATTGATATCTCACTACAGCTAACTTCGCTGGTTGCTCTTTAATGAGCGAAGCTGCGCTGGAATCTGCAGTGTTTAAAATCATCAGAATGTTAATTTGAGCAAATTTCTATGCGACAGAAGCGTTTTGAAACCACGCGCCTGGTTTGTTTAATTTTTTTTTTGTGCATTTAGTTCTCGCGAGTCACACTAGACAGAGCCAGATTGCCAAGAGAAGCCTTGTTGAAACTGAAAGTCGTCAGGTATCTTAAGTTCAGACATACTAACAACCGCATTCCCCGCTGCCATTCATCCATCAGCGGACGGCCGGACATATAGTAAAGTCAATTCCTGTATTATCAAGCAGATTCTACATTTCACTTCCGCATAAATCGAAATTGTTTTTTTTGTCCCGCTTTCGCTACTCGTTGCTTTTTAACCGTTTTCAAAACCAATTTCGCAAAAATTAGCACGTTCCAGAAATTGATTCCGCATGAAAAAAACCAGTTTAAATTCGCATTTGTAGCAGTGTTCGAAAATAAAAATTCTGTATAAAAATTAATTTGAATTGAAGAAACGTTAAATAAAATCAAAAGAAATATATAATATTAACTAGAAAAAATTTTAATTTCAAGGGGACAGCACAAAAATTAGGCGCAGGGTGCAATAGTCTTAAAATTTATATGATTTTTTTACTAATATATTTCCAACCCTTTTTCGTATCGTAAATTGGTATGGACCTCCAGCTAGCTCATTGCACTGGGCGTGGGGCATACAACCTGCCATACCATTTCGAGACAATCTTAATTTATTTTTGCATACTCAAAACAAAGAATCAAAATTTACAATTAAAAATTACTCACAAAACAAAAATCCCGAAAATCCCAACAAAAAAATATTAGAAATACAATAAATAAACAAACAAAATGCAGTGGATTTAATAGAGAGAGAGAGGCTGTCGGTCCCCTCTAATGTGACCCACCACAAAGCATAAATAATTTACAAAAACACCCACTTAAGAGAATTACTATTTTCGTGTTTTACTTATTTTTATCCACGTCTATTTCAAATTTGTTCCAACCTGAAATCTTACCCCAAACACAACAAATTTAGCAATTCATTTTGAATAGGAATAACATTACTTTGTTAAAAAAAATTGAAATGATTTTACAATTACTAAAAAAAAAACAAGATATTGTAACGTTAAGTTTAAAATATGAATAACGTGTACTGTTTAAGTTTCTGTTTAATAACAAAAATAAAATACAGAATATTACATCCTATTTTTAAATCTAAATACAGATAAGTCAAATATTTATTTAATTTAGCTAAAATTAAAAAGATTCCCTATATAAAAGTATAAAAAAAAAAATTTAATAAAATCTAACGAAATGTCCCGAAAATTTATCAACAAAATAAACAATCATAAAGGTAAATATACCAAACCAAAATTAAAATTTATAAAAACAAGTGATTGGGAAAAATAATATGTAAAGGGGGTCTCAAACTATATTTGTCCGAGAATAAAAATTCTCATACATAACCCTAAATGAGCTCATGCCTGGACATAAAGAAAAATAATTTTGAGCACTAAAATGAACCCCTGGTTTATTACAATAATTTGACTTAAATTTAAAAAAAATTAATTATATAAATACTAATAATAAATATTAAGAAATAATATTACGATTGCAGGATCCATCGTTTAATTTTTAGAGAATTTAACAAAACACGCACATTTTTAATTCGGCAAAAAAAAAGTTTTGGCAACTACCAAACTCCAAAAAATATCTGATTATAATATTAGGCAACGACGTTACCAGATTAAATTCCAAGCAAACTCGGAGTGACTCTTTTTATTGCTCAAATATCGTTTTAGATATGGAATTCTCTTAATGATTTGGTTACGAAAACATTCTAACCAGGGATGCCAATGCGTTGCTCTGATGCCATCAGTATGAGTTGGATTTAAGATTTTTTTAAAAACTCCCTACCTTGTTTAACTTGTATTGTAATGGTGGAATGTGGGTTATATTATTTGTTTAATCTTATTCTCACGTTATTAATGCAATTTGTGTAGTTTAAAAAAATTATTGCGATAAACCTATTTTGTTGTTTTATAAGCCACTTAAAATTCTGAGACTAACTTAACTTTTTACTTAAATGCTACTTACTAATTTAATTTATAAATAAGCTATAATTATTAGTTATTCATATAACCACCGGTTACTTAGGTACTTTGTAACCACCTTTATATCAACACTATTCTATTTTTCTTCTTCTACCTATCAGCTATTCCGCTTTTTTGACAGTTCGGAGGTGCGAGACTTCGGGATGCTTCTACTGTGTACTGTGTACCAAGTGAAAAAAAAAGTTGGCATCACTTTAAGTAAAAGAGAAAAAAAAAACAACTGGCAACTCTGCCACTGCTAAGCAGATTAAGATTTTATTCTGTCCTTTCCGTAGTCTCAGAATTTATGTCTAATAATATTAAAGAAGGCATCAATATTAACTCAAAATTTTTAACAGAAATAAGTATGTGTATTGCTCCTTTATTTTGTGCAATGTGGCTAATTATAAATATTTTAAAATACATTTTTAGTTATAACTATCAGTATGGAGGAAAAGCAGCCTCTTAAAAATTCATTGGCTCCAGAGATTCTTACATTTGCTCCGCCCTTAATGGATTTTAAGAATGAACTTATTTGGTTTGATTTGTCTAATGATTTTTATAATATCTACTATGATAAAACTAATTATATTGGAGTAATTGTAAAAAATCTAATTGAACAAGCTTTTGTGCAACCACTTAATTTACAAGATCAGCAGATCCTACTTGACGAATTAACAATGCATCGAGACTTTGTTTATCAAATTGGTTTAACACCCGCAAAGGTTTGTTATTTTGGTGAATTGACATTTATAAAATATTAGTGAATGCCCGGCATGCGTTGCAATATCACTTAAAAAAATAAAATGTTAATTTAGTTGGTAAAACTTACCGGTACTTCCCGTTGTTGCGATTCTAAGTTACGGCGGTGGGCGTTAAATTGTTCGAACTATCCCCAGTTTTGGTGAAATTATCATCAGTAAACATACAAACTCAGAAACAAAATTTCAAATTGTTAGGGGCAATGTAATCGTTTATTTTCACTTAATTGAACAAATTGTGGGCGTGGGAGATTTTGTATAGCCTGTTATTCTTCTCGGTGCATCCCTATACATATTTTCTATATAGCGCATCAAGTTCCTGACCAATGGTGGTAGGCATAATATTGATCCAACCTTTAAAAAGCCCGAATTTGTCGACAAATACCCATGTAAACTAAAACACAAATTTTTAGGAGCAATATTCTATATATTTGCTTTTTTTTAATAGTGGGCTTTTAATTGATCCAACCATGAACATTTTTGGGGAAGTTGTCGACAGAGTCTATACAAGCTCGGATACCTAATTTAGGAGCAATATAATCGAAAACAGTTTAACAAATTGTTGGCGTAATAGGAGGGCGTGCAAATTTTATGGCTGAAGTTTACTTCCCCTTCAAAGTTAATAAAGGAATGGGTTTAAACTTAAACATGGTGCATTATTATAACAAATGAGGTGTCAAATAAAGGCTGAAGTTTACTTGACCGGCGAACGCTCCAAAGTAAAAAAAAAAAATAATGCAGAAATGTGGCAAATTGGCTAAAAACACGTGTGCAAAAACAAAATTTCGCCGGTCGGATTCCGAGTTAGACCCTTCAAATTTGAGAAATGAATGGGTTAAAACTCAAGAATGCTGCTGCGGATTATAGCAAATAAGGTGTCAAATGAAAGGTATTAAAGTAGGCTTTAATCCCTTATACCATTATTTGTGATATCTTTACAAATATTATTTTAATGAATCTCTCCACTAGTTTTGAAGTTATGGCATTGTTTACCTTAATGTCAAGTTTGAATTGTTGACATTTTTGTCGACATGGTTTGGGTCTTTGCTAGTTAAATTCGAATTTATCTTGTAAAAATTTAAGTTCCAGTGGATGATCAATCAACCAAATGCAACGGATTAAAATCTGACGAAAATTTTTTATTTTATGGAAAAATTTTTGACCATGCCCACAAACAAATTTTTGGTGGGCTTATAGACAGTAAGCAAAAAAAATATTTTTTTTTTTAATATCTAGACTAATCACAACGTCTTCGCTTTCATTCATGCACAAATGTAGAATGATGTCCTTTTATTTCTACATTGTTGTCTTAGCACAAAATTGTTTCATTTCGACCTAAGTTAAATAAAAGTAGATTTTTTTTAAATATTTTACAAATAACCTCATAAAACAAATATATCAACCACCATATAAGCGTACAACATTTTACAAACAAATAAACTAGATTTAAATTAGTTAATTGATTTTATTATTCATTGTATACAAAAATTCAATATTATAATGACATTTATAAAAAATCATAATTAAATTAAATATGACATTAACATTATTTTTTGTTGTTTTATAACTTAAGCAAATTTTTTTTTTTTGATACAACAACATATATTTAGTTGTATTCTTTTATTATTAAGTCTCTATACTTTAAAGTGCGTGCTAAAAATTCATAAAGTGTCTAGATATTTGCACCATTTAGCAAATCACACTTTAATGGAGAATTCTTTTTTATCCCGAAGTCTAACTTATATTTACATAGAAGATGATATGTGTTTTCTATTTTACCCAAATTGCAAACCTGTCGAGGACCTAGTGACAAATTTCTAAAAGCTCTAGCATTGATGTCAATCAGTCCACACCTTGCTTTAAAAATAAGGCTTACCTCATAGGTTGATTTGAGTTTCAGAAAATACGGTTCAGTACGTAGAGGATACAAATCATGGTATTGATAGTTTCTCGCATTCGCAATAATTGCAGCTGTTGCTCTTTTTCAACACATTTAAGCACATTATCTAAGTGAGCACCTTAGGTTTTCGCATTAAAGATATGTTGCATAGAGATAATGAATTTTGTATGCAATTTCGTCCATTCCTCAACCCAATAAACATTTTGTGCCAAAGCTTCTCTTGCAAAAATATGGGGTAAACTATTTGGGGGTAAGTTATGTACTCTATTTTTGTATTTGAAATGTAAACAAAGAGTATGCAAGGATTGTGTTTTTAAACCAGTTTCTAAGTGCAACATATACATAGTTAGGTGTATTTTTTTTGGCGGCTGTTTCAAAGATTTTAAGTTTTTTGGTATTGAAATCTTGAGATTATACAGGTACAGAATATATAGAAACGTCGCATTGATAGCATTTTTTGCTGTTATTAGTTTTATGTCGAGGTGTTTCTGTATTGACATATTGTAACTTAATAGAATTCCTAGATATTTATACTCATTTACAATTTCAATAATGTCTTCACCATAAGTCCAAACCAGTGTTTAAGAGATTCTTTCCCTATATATAAAAATTGTTGAGTTGTTTAGATTAACTTTTTATTAAAACAGTTGACAATAGTTAAAGAGTGCATTTATCATGCTTTGAAGTTCAGCTGGCGATGTTGATAGTAAAACTATATCATCAACATACATCAAAATCTTTATTAAAGATCCAAAAACATGTACACCGCCAGGTAAAAAATCGATTAGGTCATTTAAAAAAGAATTGGGCGAAGCAAACAACACTGTCTTACACCTTGGACCGCAAAAAAGTGAAAGTGATTCACCGTCCCATACTTGACTAGTTGTATTTAAAAATGCTTTGGCTTCGGTGGATCTCCAAAACATCCAAAACAAAACAAGAAGCCACAGCTCGAGGGGGGCACCGGCGCAGGAAGTTCCAATTTAGAAGAAAATAGTAAAAATAAAAAAACAATGTTTTAAACATTATAAAAAAACAGCTTTATTTCCAGGTGTTGTTACCTTTGCAGTTCCGATAAGAGTCTGATCTCTAAATCAAGAGGTTAAACAAAAGCCGTAATAAAAAAGAACAACAAATTTTCAAAATATTGATATTTACAGTGGCCGAAGTGCCAACTGTAAATATACATAAAAAATAAATACAATTTCAAATTTGTAGAAAGAAAAAATAATATTTACGACGTTTGGCGTAAACATTGCCGCCCGCCTTGCAGCGTCGCTGCAATCAAGATGAAAATCGAAAAAATAACTTAAGATAAGTCCTAGAATTTCAAAAATATGTAAGAGGAGTTACATTTTAATTAGTTGTGACATGCGGTATCAAAAATTCAAAAAAAAATTTCATAATTTAAACTAAACGTTTTTTAATTAAAAAAATTATTTGAAAAACCAAACAAAAAAATGATATGTCAATGTCGAACTTGCTCGGTGAAATGCTCCATTGTCCAAAATCGTCTCGGCTAGAATGCGAGGGTTTATCAAATGCCACTAGGGGTGAGGTCCAATATTTAAATTGTCGAGACGGACGAGGTCCCATTAATGGCGAGTGTCAGCAAGCGATGACGACTGACTGTTCGGGCTGCGATTCTGCGGTGAGCGTGCTATGAGACGGACGAGGTCCCTTGTTAGACGCTTTTTGATCCAAACTAGTGCTACTAGTACTCGCGCATGGAGACGGACGAGGTCCCTTCGCAATTTGTCAACGACTAGAATCTCCTTTAATTGTGTATGGAGACGGACGAGGTCCCTTCACATTTTAAAGAGTTCTAGATTCACGAGAGATCCCACGTTGGAACGAACTAGGTTCTTTACTAGGCGCATTTCGAGACCGACTAGTGACTATACGACAATCAAAAAACACAAAAATATGCGACGAAAATTTTATGGCTCGAACAAAATAAAGCCAGAATAAAAGATACGTAAATATTTCTTGCCATTTATTTCCACTCATTTAAGAAAAAATGCAAAAAATACTCTATCCAAATTTTAAAAGAAAATTGTAAAGTATGAATCTGTTTACAAACTAAAGATGAAAGTTAAAACAACAAAAAAATGCGTTGAGCTAGTCATCAATACGAACGAGATAGCATTTGACGACTTTCAACCAACAACTATATTATACGGCGTAAATCGACTCGAATGAACTGACATATTTTGGGGCAAACTAGAAGGTTTTAACTTTAAAAATTTGGTTTTATAGCTATACAAATGCGAGATAGGTTGCTGCTGCAACATTAAAATTACAGCATTTATTTTGGGAGGACGATCGAGGTCCTTTTCGAGGGGTTTTAGATATGTGAAGCAAAAAGTGGTGGTTCGATTTACACACCTTACAACTACCTTCACTACGACAATCTTTACTCAAATGAGTGTGTGCAAGACACCGAGAACAATGACGGTTTCGTACAACTGCCTTTAAACGATCATGTTTATTCATTTCTAAAAATTGGCTACAATTGGCCACCTTTACAGATGCGACAAACCACAGCACGAGAATTTGCAACTTTCTGAGAAGTTCGCTTTTTTACAATCGAATTAGAAACAAGTGTTGTAAAAGAAGACACATTTGCATCAGTCAGAGGACAGGTCAGAATCCAACCAAAAACAGATTCTTGAGCCAACAAAGATTGACAAACTTTTTGCCTGATGCCATCACAAATAATTGTGGGATAAAGATCACCACCGATGAGCACATCAACTTGATTACTCTTCAAAAAATTGGGATCAGCCAACTTTAAGCCTTTCATTGATTCGTCCAGCACAAAATTGGATGAATATGTTGGCAACTTTCCAGTAAGCTGCGGTAACACAAAACTATATGCTTCGATCCTAAGTTGGGGGTTGATGGGCGAGCTCAAAATAAAATGACAAGAGGGGCTCATGTCCAAAAATTTCGGACACTTCATCATCGTATGGTGCCGCGAAAAACAAAGTCGACAATCCATATTAGCAACATTTGCGTGTGATGTATCATAGTTTATGTGAGACGAGTTTAATGGTTTTACAAAAGTCGATTTGTTTGACAATGGCTCTGTGATCGCACCCTTGAAGATCCGCAACCGTTTCTAAGGTTTGGAATCGGCGAGCAAGAAATGCGTTCAAATCAGACCACTTTGGAACGTCCGATTTCATTGCGATTGACTGTTCCCATAAAGCCAATGTCATTGCTGGTAACCGGGTTGAACAAACAAAAACTAAAATTGCATCCCAGTTACCAGTGTCGATGCCATGCAATTTTAAAGCAGTAACACAGTTGTTGATATCACGATGTAGCTTTTTAATAAAACTACCAGATTCAACAGAAACCGCTGCAAGGCCAAAATGTATTTTCAGTTGGCTATTTATTAAGATACGCTTATTTTCGTAGCGATCTGATAAATTTTGCAAAGCTGGCGAGAAACCATTATTCGTGAGCGGCGATTTGTTCACTATATCTTTTGCCTCACCACAGGTCTTCTTATACGTCTGTTTCAACGTAACCCAGAGCTCCTTTCACTCCTTTTTGTGCAGCTCTAATGTACAAATAGAGTGATCAGTTCTTGAAATTAAATTAAATTGTTCCAAAAATTTAATAATTGCCTCAGCAGCACTTTCTAAATTCCTTATTGAATCCATTTCTGTTTAAATTTTATTTTAAAAAGTAACACAACAAACAAAACTTTAAAAAAAGCACCAAATATTACAAAAAAAATATTTGCGCAACAAAATTATTTAAAGTGCTATTCTTACTTTAAAAAACAAAATGCGAATAATAACCAAGAAAAAGGATCAAAAAAAATATTTGTTCGAAATTTGAAAATATCTTTAAAACAATAAAATTAAAAAATGGACCTTGCTCAAAATAAAGAACAACAAAATTTGCAACACCTTATAGCGGACAGCTAGCAGACAGAAAAAAATAAAACAAATCCAAAAAAAGTGCGCAAAACCAAAAACAAATCTTATAAATAATTTAATGCAATACAAAAAATACACGAGAAGTATTTTTCATTATATATTCACAAAATTTATGTTTGCGCCATTAATTTTTTTTGCTGCTGCTGTTGTTGGGCCGTCCGTCCACTTGCGCCAAACTAAAAGAAGTGTCCAAGCGCAGATGCACTTTGTTGATGCGTGCCTATGCGTGTTGTTGTTGTCTAACACTAATTTTTTATACGTCGATATGCTTCGGTCTACTTACTTTTTTATGCGTTCTGTCTGAGTTGACAAAAGCAAAGCACAAAAAAAGTAAATAGGTACCTTAGCACGTATAAAAAAAAAACAATAACAAAGACGAGCGCGGGGGTGGGTACTGCAAATAAATGCAGTTTGAAGCGACCGAAAAAACAAAATAAGTGAAAGAGCAAGAAACGAAAAAAAAGAGTTCCTCTTCAAAATCAATAACAATTGCTATTTGCAATGTAATTTTTAAATGCAAAAAAATTAACTCTACCCGCAATGTCACTAAACTAAATGTAACACACCTGGTATTTTCGAAATCCAAACAATAAAGCGCTCCAAAAGGGTTTCCAATATTTTTCCAAATTAGCGAGACTTCACTGTCAGCTCCAGCTCGAAGGACCAATAAAAATGCGGTGGCTTGGGTGGATCTCCAAAACTTCCAAAACAAAACAAGAAGCCACAGCTCGAGGGGGGCATCGGCGCAGGAAGTTCCAATTTAGAAATAAAGAGGAAAAATCAAAAAAACATGTTTTAAACGTTATAAAAGAGCAGCTTTATTTCCAGGTTTTGTTACCTTTGCGGTTCCGATAAGAGTCTGATCTCTAAATCAAGAGGCAAATCAAAAGCCGTAATAAAAGAACAACAAATTTTCCAAATATTGATATTTATAGTGGCCGAAGTGCCAACTGTAAATATACAGGGTGGCGCAAAATTAATCACCCTATTGGAAGATGCTCTCATTTTTGCAAATGGCCGCCAATGTCAAATCTGTTTTGACATTTGTGGACTAGACAGATACAGAATACAAGTGAATAAGCAATGGAGCGATACACTCCCCAAGAACGCGGAATAATTGTGTCTATTTTTTTGCGTAACAATTCGTCTGTGGTGTTGGCAAAAATCATAATGAGCGATGAGGCTCATTTTCACCTCAGCGGGTACGTGAACAAGCAAAATTATCGCTTCTGGGGAACCGAAAATCCGCGAGTGATGCACGAGAAACCATTACACCCGCTCAAAGTGACTGCGTGGTGCGCTGTTCACGCTGGAGGAGTCATCGGGCCGAACGCCGCGGGTCAAACGACAACAGTGGACGGTGCGCGCTATAGGGCAATGTTGACCGAGTTTTTTCTGCCCGAACTGGACGAATTAGGACTGGTGGACATGTGGTTTCAACAGGACGGAGCAACAGCACACACTGCACGAGCCACAACCGACATTCTGAAGGCCGCGTTTCCGGGTCGCTTAATTTCGCGTTTTGGCGATTTGCACTGGCCCGCCAGATCGCTCGATTTAACGGTCCCGGACTTCTTTTTATGGGGTTTTTGAAGTCTCGTGTTTACATCAACAAGCCTGAGACCTTGGAAGCCCTCAAGGAAAATATCCGACACGAATGCGAGAATTTATCGCCCGAAACTCTCGCCGAAGTGATGGAAAATGCCATAAAACGAGCCCGTATGGCAATCAATTGTGACGGCGCCCATTTATCCGATATCATCTTCTCGACTTAACACAATTAATTCTAAAGGTCTAAATAAACATAATCAAAAAACAGAATCGAAGTTTTTTATTTAGAAAAAAAATAAGAGCCAAACAACATCGGATGACTTCTTTTGCGCCACCTTGTACATAAAAAATAAATACAATTTCAAATTTGTAGAAAGAAAAATAATATTTACGACGTTTGGCGTAAACAGTATTATTATAAAGCAAAATCAGGATTTGCTCTATTTTATTGGACAGACCGAGACAAAAGTTTATAAAAAAGTGAGTTTATTGGAATGGTATCAAATGCACACGAAAAGAATAGTTT